>VXAY01001352.1:344315-414313 GCA_013399855.1 Oxyruncus cristatus
GCATTTGTACATATATAAGTGTACTATTATAAGAAAACTAGTTAGAGTTGTATGTATATTTGTAAGTATTCCCCTTAGTGTCTGTAGTGTAGCAATAAATCTTAGTATTACCCCCATTTCAAAGTGATCTGTTTTGTCTGTGCAAACTCCTCCTAATTAGTAGCAAATTTATAGGTTGATAATACTGTGCAGAAAGCACAGGGGCTAAACCCATGACAGGGTCCTCATGTCATAGCAGTTTTCTCGGTATATTATTGCTCCCCATTAATCATATTAATTTCTCTTTAGCATTGAGGAGCTGGTGCATCTGTCTTTTGGAATATTTATAATCCACAAAACCTGAAACATGAACAATTTAATTGCCTTGACCCCAGCTCTCCAATTTCAGCTGAATCAAATCGCATCAAAATTTTATTTTCATACAAACAAAGCATGAAAAAACCCTATGGCTTTACTTATTTTATGAAACTAAACGACAACTAATTATTATGCCAATCCTATTCAGAGGTAGATAGGCTGTCACTTTTCATTTTTATTTTATGTAGAAACAGAAAACTCATATTTTCTTTGAATTGGAATTTGTCTTTTATTGTAGTTACACATAGAGTTACAGCCCTGCCATATAAAGTAAACTGGATGAATGCCTGAGAAAGAAACAGAACATAAAAATACAAGTATTACCTAAAGAAATTTTCTTGAAGATAACATTTCACTATAATATTTTTTTGAGAAAAAAAAAATCATGCTGAATTTGTTTCATGATGAGAGATTTCTTTTTATTTCTGTTCATTTTTGTCTAGTTTGTATACAGTGCATGTAATTTTAGGATTTTCTTCCTTTCTTAGTACAGTCCTAGAAAAAGTAAAAGTGGTCAAATATTTAATTTGTCAAATCTTTATATTATCCCCAAGAAACTAGTAGTAATGATGGAAGCTGTTTTTTTTAAAAAATTAATTAGTTGCTGTAATCTTTTAATATAAGTTATAGTATCTCATTTTTGAAGGAAGAAATTTCACTTTGCAACAAGGTTTCTCAATTGTATTAAGTTATAAAGATATTTAGAATGCTTTAGTACTGAAACTCCTCATTATTTTATTCAGAAGAGTAAATACTGAATTACTCAAAACTAGAAGTTGGGTTTTTTTCTGACTAACAAGGCTGCAGATTTTAAATTTTAGAAACTGAAGAGAAGGTTGCTGTTTTGGAATGATTGACCGTGAAGAGTGAAGTTCTATAGTTTCATGCTTTCACAATTTTATAATGCCATCTTCAGGGCCTACTCTTCATTCTATTAAAGAATGTTTTTTTTTTTTTCACTGTAAGCTTGTTTCTGTTGTACTTTACATGTGAAAATCATGTAGTTTCAATTAGAAGATATGTATATATTCAGAATATATAACTCCAAGGTATGTAAACAATATTCATGTAGAAAATGTATGTGTGCACACATAGATGAGGCATTCTTACTGTCCATTTTATGCACTTTTAATCCTCTAAATTAGGAACAGTTCAGCAGTTCCTGAATTGTGAGTTACATTTTGTATTATGATCAACTATAATGCTCATAAATCTTTCAGAGTTCAGTTAAGGATAAACTGCAGAAAGTGTCTTAAAACATCTTAAGGTATTACATACATTGTGAACACTGATTACATGGTGTACACAGGGGAATACAGTTATTTCTAATGAGAAATTTCTTATGTGTTGACAAGAACAAGTTGTAAAACTCCAGCCCCAAGAGCTCATGGGATTGGCTATGAGTTTTACTTTAATATATAGATATAGGGTTCTTTAATACCTTGAGACAGCATTAAGAGAATAAGCCATGGGCTTGTTCCCAAGGAATTGCTTTATTAATAATGGGAGTAGATAAGGGGACTTGGCCAAAGTTCAAAAGGACACCACATAAACTAGTCAAAAATACTCCACTACAATACTGATTCAACATATGCTATTAATCCACACTCAAGTCAAAATCCAACTGATTCTGCAACCCTTAAATCAAGATCCAATCCCTCCAGCTCCAAACCACCCTAAATATCAAGAAAGGAGCAGAGAAAGAGAAGCAGAGGGATCAAGAAGAGAGAAGCAGAAAGAGGGAGAGAGATTGTATAGCTATCACCAAAGCCTTGTAGAAGACCAGCTCTCACAAGCCCAAGTGGCAGGGCCAGAACACAGGGCAAACACATGCCCTTGGTTTTATCCGCTCTGCTGCCTATGGCCACCCCCCGCCCCAGGCAGGGTTTCTGACCCACCAGCCACTTTGGGGTTCCAGGCCAGGGTGAGGGACAGTGTCCTCACTGTCCCTGACAATCTGAGCCTGGCTTAGGGGCTGCAGCAGGTGTGGTGTGTTATAGTTTTCCCAGGCTGTTTATGACTGACTCCTGGGCTTCCCCCTGTGGGCTCCAGGGGCTCCCATGTGGGATATGATGCCACCCTACCTCCATGAGGTTTGACCCATCCCTTCCTCCTCCACACACACATGCAGACACTCCCCACAAGGTGGTTCTGATCCAGTAATAACTGATCTGGTGTCTAACACAGATTCATACATCTAATACTCAAAACTTCAATGATAGTAGTCCAGTTGACCTCCAGTTTTTGAAATGTATGAAACATGTAATTTTATCATTTTATTTACTATTTAAAAAATTTATTTCATAGTACAGTATTGAAATTAAACTAAGGTAGTAAGTGATACACCAGCATAAACAACAAAATAAAGTAATTTTGTATATTGAGAAATTTCTGAATGCAGGAATTAACTTTTTTGTTAGAAGTTACTTTGTACCAAATTGGGAAAGCATCTAAATAGTGTATAAACTAAATGATATAATCATTAAATTATCAGTTGCAAATTTTTTTGTATATACTTTTTATATATTACAAATAAGGAGAGCACTATGATAATGAAATACCAAATATAATCGTATATTAATTTGTCATTATTGTAACCATCTTTCTTGTTTAGATTGTATGGGGATGAGATATGTGCTCTAGAAAGGCTGTATATTATATATATTCAGAACCCCCCAGCATTTCAGTTAATGCTTTCTCATCACAAACTACTATTTGGTTCGCAGGAGTTAAATTCTTCCTTAATATTTACTTTTTGAGAAGAACCTTAATGTTTCTCTGTAACTTGGTGCCAGGATAACCACAACCTACTGGCTTATTCTACACTTCAGGTCTTTAACTGCTAGCAGAGATCAGGGATGCTAGAGCTCTCTTCTGTCACCTCCCATCTTGCACTGTCAACCTTTGCATGCATGGTTTTCAGGCTTCATTAATACTGACCTCTTGTTTTCCACTGCATAAAGTGTAATTTTTTATCTTTGCAATTACATGGCTTTCTAGAAAACCTAAGACCTGATGAAAGTAAAAGCCTATGCTTAGGGAAAATAAGATTGATTTAAATCCTTCTAGGATTTGAAAGTAACTACACCATTTTTAGTATTTCCAAAATATTCACCCCAAAACTTTAGCCAAAGGATTTAATCTGAAGTTAATAGTGATATAACATTTTTTGGGGGACTGGAAGAAGAGGAAAAAAAAATCTTTTCTGTAAAAATGATGGTATTGTTGCTTAAGGAGCAGTTGTCAATAAAAACATCACCAGCTGGTCAAGGGAGGGGACTGTCTTGCTCTGCTCTGGTGTGGCCATATTGTGTGCAGTTTTGGGCACCACGATAGAAGAAAGATTTTATGCTATTAGAGAGATCCAAAGTAGGGCAATGGAGATGGTGAAGGGCCTTGAGGTGAAGCTGTAGGAGGAGAGGCTGAGGTCACTTGGTCTGTTCAGCCTGGAGAAGAGGAGGGGCAGGCACTGATCTCTTCTCTGTGGTGACCAGTGACAGGACCCAAGGGAATGGCCTGACATTGTATCAGGGGAGGTTTAGGCTGGGTATCAGGCGAAGGTTCTTCACCCAGCAAGTGATTGGGCACTGCAACAGGCTCCCCAGGGAAGTGGTTATAGGACCAAGCCTAAGAGAGTTCAAGAAGTGTTTGGATGATCCTCTCAGGCACATGATGTGACTCAGAGGGATGGTCCTCTGCAGTGCTAATGGTTGGACTCGATGATCTCTGTGGGTCCCTTCCAACTCAGCCTATTCTGTGATTCTGTGAAATTTAGTTTGGAATAGAGTTCTGCTGTTAGTTTCAGATTTTTCTAGAGGAAAGTTGTAGCTTCTTGGATTTTTTTTTGTTTGCTTTTTTTTTTTTTTTTTTAAATGAGTCAGCCTTAAAATTACAAGTAATTTACTTAAAAGCTTTCACTAATAAAATAGCATGTGGTGTTTTATTGCTTCTTCTCAGTACACATATATTTGTTGCAAACTGAATACATGTAATTTTTGTTCTGACAACCTGTTTGTAATTACAGTTGATTTTGCTGTTAAGGTTTTNGTTTTTTTTTTTTTTTTTTTTTTTTTAAATGAGTCAGCCTTAAAATTACAAGTAATTTACTTAAAAGCTTTCACTAATAAAATAGCATGTAGTGTTTTATTGCTTCTTCTCAGTACACATATATTTGTTGCAAACTGAATACATGTAATTTTTGTTCTGACAACCTGTTTGTAATTACAGTTGATTTTGCTGTTAAGGTTTTCCTGTTTATTAAAAAAAAAAAAAAGAGTTGTAATGTATAAAAGAAGTATTACATACACATTTCTGGTTTTCTGCACCAAACAATGGTAAGTTCCTGCAGGATTAAAATCCTTTTTTATGAATGACATATTCTGGAGAAGCTCTTGAAATTTTTTTATTTGTTGTACTGATAGCCTTTTTACAATATCTTAAAGCAATCTATATTCACTGAATGACCACTGAAAACTATCTATCTCCAATTTTTTCCAATACTCTAAGTCATTTTCTCTGTGGGTCCAAATATCATTATTCAGGAGTTGGGTGTTTTTTAGTTAGTTTGTTTGTTGTTGTTGGTTTTTTTTTTTGGGGGGGGAGGGTTGTTTCTTTGTTAGGTTTTTTTTTAGTTTGCTACTAGGTGTACTGAGAAATTTTACATAATTATATGGATCATATTGGGAAAGAGATTTCATATTACATGTGGTATCTATATAATTCTGAGAAATTTATCAATTAAATTTACTACATAGAAGTTCTTAAGACTATTTATTAAAAGTAAATGTTAACAGTAGGAAGTTCCAGTGTACAATCCCTGTTTGTTAATGCCTTTTTTACTGGCTCAAAAACCTAAAGTAGGATTTTTATTGCAGTTGTAATTAAAGCTTTCTGCTCTAGTGCTTCGAGATCATTATTCCTTCTGATTGGACAAAGTTGGGGTTCTGTAGAACACAAGTTGTGCGCAGTTTGTAAACCTATTAACCTAATTGGTAATTTAACTTACGTATTCATCATAGAGTAAAATAATTTGCCTACACATGTATAACCATTATTTGAGTTCTTGGAACTACCTTTAATTATCCTGGTCCCTTCCAGATGAATCCAAAGAGAAGAACTGACTTTAAATGCAGTCCACAAGGAGTTCAAAAGATGTGTGTTCAATTCTCTGAAGGAAGCAACTGGAAAATCCAGTTTTGCCTCTCCCTGATCTTGTCATACTTTTATGTATTCAAAATTAATTTCTGTACTTTGTTGAAACTATGGACGTAGTTGCTTTAAGAATCTGATACATGCTTCAGAGAACATTAATTTTAGCAAGTAGATATTCTTAGTAGGTGCTTAAATTATTCTGGGAAGTAGGTACTTTTTTTTTCTTTCAGATTTCAGTATTGTGTATGTATATACATATTTACTTTGTTGTCTTTTTTTGAATGCCTCCGAGAAGTTTATAAGAAAGGTAAGTATTATCTTATCTAACTTAAAATGTGTTTTTGAAAATACTGTGGTTTTACTTAATTGTAGTAAAAATTAAGTACCAATAAGAGTCTTTGACGAAGGATGACACTTGTTCCTTTGGCAGATATTCGGCTATTGCTGTAGCTGCTTCATTATTCTGCCCAGCACATACATTTCATGATTTGTTGGAATACTTGTGCTTGTTCCTTGAACTCTAGTAGCTTTTCACGTTGTTGCATAATCCTGATTGTTTTGCATATAGTGCAGTGGAGTTCTGACCCTCTCGCTCATGTTCCGTAGGCAGCGCAAGGCGGTGGTCACAGAACCCTGCTCTATGGCCACGCGATACTGCTTCGACATTCGTTCAGTGAAATGGTGAGTGAAAGAGCACTTGCACGGAATGAGTAACATGAAAGTCAAATAAATGTCTTTTTGCCAAATAAAAAATACATAAATTTGAAGTCATGCTCTTTCCAAGTTATTTTGTGCTCTATATGAAAAAAAAAAAAATTATAGCTTATGGTGTCTTGACATAACAGAAATGTTTGAATTCAGATTCTTCATCTAAGTCAGAAATGTAGCTGAAAAGCTCCTTTGGCCATGGATTATTTCTGTGTCCTTAAGGAATCCATTTTAATGATAATTCCATTAGCAAGTGCTTCTACTGCAAATGAATTTGTTGTGATATGCGTTATTTTTTTCCCTCCATATTTTATAAGATGTTTGACATCCTATAGTTCCCAGGGATAATGCCCACAAACAGGCTGTCTTCAGGCTGCCTTATATAAATTTCATTGCACTACATTTTGCAAATGGAAGATTTCAGTTGTTTTGAATCTTTGACTTATTAGGGCCCAGGTAAGTACACCTATAGAAGACTGAAGAAATTAAAAGTCAGGAAAATATTTCCCCTCCTTTTTTCTGTCCTAGAAAACTCTACAATAATCTTCAAACTTTGTTACTTATGTTTATGAACCATACAAATTATGGTTGCCTTGATATACCAGAGCTGCAAGTATGATTAGTGCCTTTTAGTATATTTGTCATGTTTCCATGAAGTAAACTTATTATGGTAACACTTTAATTAGACATTTGCATATTCCCATCTTTGCAAAAATTTCTCTGTGCTAAATTGCACAGTGGAAAAGGATTTTGATGTTTACAATTTAGGAAGAGCTTCTATATGAATTACAACATAATTCTTAACTAATTAAAAAAAAAGGAAGCACATTCTTATAGTAAGATGAAGTAACGTGAGTGTATTCATTTGGCATGTGTTTTAATGCATACTGTTGGGTTTTTGTTTTCAATAACTTTACTGTTTTGCAGTATTTGACATGTTTAACATCATCAAGATCCCAGACAGATAAACTTGCATTTGATGTAGGACTACGAGAAAACGCAGCAGGTATGTCAAGTTATTTTAGAAGGAAAATGTGTCACACAGTTCTGGTTTTAGAAGCAGCATTGAGATTAATGTAACTGTAAGCTTATGAATGGCATGCTTATGTGTTCATTAGAAATAAGAGGACTGAAACAAATGATGACTGTCAGTACTAATAACTTTCAGCAAATAAACTGACTTTGTGTAAGAATGAGAGAGCCCTGCAATTAAACTGAGCTTGCACAGAGGCAATAACATGGGTGATAATGGTCAAAATAGACAAAAATATGTTGAATAAAGTAAATTTGATGCAGTTGTTTCGGTTTTGTGTTTTGACACTTTCAGTAGAATGAGAGTATGCAAAACCCATGTATTGGTGAATTCATGACATACATTGTAACAATGTAGCAAAAGAAATTTGCAACTTGTAACACAGGAAAACAAAGTGTAATGAGCACGTTGCTGAAAGAGCTGAAGAAAAATAAAAGCATAAAATGGAGCAAAACAATAATGGGACAAGGTGGAAGAGCTACAACACAAACATGACATTATGTCAAAGTTTTAAAGTCTAATTAGTAGATTTTAACAGTGCTACTGACAAAACTATAGTAAAAAAATATTTTGCTTCCATGAAAGCACATATAAATTATGGGTTGCCACTAAGAGCCACAATAAATGAATTTAAAAGCAACTTACTGCAAAGAGCTACAAATATGTTTGCATTGAAGGGAAAATCAGAGTACCTATATACACATCTCATTAATATGAAGCTTCAAATAAAGAAATACCAGTTGTGTTAATGTAAACTTGTGCTTTCTATTGCATTTTCATTATATTGAAAATAAATTAAAATCAGAATAGACTAATTGATGATGGAGAGGCTCTGCCAGTGTTGGTGTTGAAAAGTTTGTGGACCGTGATCTTTGAAAGTTTGTTTTCAGGTGGCTCTAGCTACAAAAATTTCTCTTTTGAATGAGTGAGGTTTGTCTTTCAGTTGTTTCTAGTCATGCAGGCTGTTACTTGGCTGATTGTTGACTTAGATTATACATATACAAAAAGACCCTTGTACACACGGGTAAGATAAAAAAAGGCAACATATAAAAGGAGTGCTTAGTTGTGTTTCTGCCCTGAGGATTTTGGTAACTACCGCATGCCTGTAAACCTCATAAACTGAATGCCTGGTATCACTTCCCCTCTTCCTAATCTCTATCCTACAAAACTGTCTCAGTGAATCAATTTCAGCTGCAGGAGGTATTCTTCATCTAGTAGGTATTGAAGCAAAAGCCACTGGCTATTAAAAATTATTCCCTTCAAAGATTTAGCATTTTACAGTTTTAGGGGTGTAACTTTTATTTATTGTGTTCGCTATAATTAGTTTCATAACCGTCAAATTTTGTTTTAAGGGGGTTTTGCATGAAAAACCTTAATTGATCAAACAAATTTTTGCGCTTTGTCTGATGCTGCCAGTTTTGTCTTTGCTTATTTTTTTGTCACTTTGCATTGCCTGGTGAGAAAGCTGTATTCAACTTGTTTTCTTCAAAGTCTTATCTAAACTCTGAAGGGTGTGAAATTGTGAAATTAATTAGGTGATCTTCCAAGAAGCGTGTGTGTGTGTGTGTGTGTGTGTCAGTGTTTGCAAAGTAGCCTGGAATCTTACATTTAATGTGTAGGAAATATTCTATGGCTGTTGCCCTTAGGCCTGACTGTCTTGTAGTCATATGGTCTGTAGTGCTAGTGGAACTGCTTCCAGGTGTGATATTTGTAGTGTAGCAATATTGTAAAGTTATGGAGTATTTGTTTCAAAATTCTGTATTCTACATGAGAAGTGTAGCTTAGAGTGGAAATGATGCAGAAGATTGTGAATTAAATGTGACCATTAAGCAAAAGAAGACATAAGATGTGATAAATAAGACTGACATAGCTGTCAGCAATTTACTGGCAGGGAGAGCCATGAAGGGAGGTCAGTCCTGAGCAGCATTTTGGAAAGAGTTAGTTGCTTTAAAAAGACATGAAAAGAGAAATATCAGCTTCAGATACGAGAAAGATTGATTGACAAAAAGTTTCAAGGAAAAAGAAACGCATTGAAATTGATTAAAAAGAGGAATGAGGTGGATTTATAAGACACAATTTTTATTATGATATTTCAGTGTTGTACAAAGATATCCATAGATTTCTTGGGAGTTGTCTGCTTTGTAGACTCTTGATTAGTGCCTCTGTCCTTTAGGTGAGGCATGCTGGTGGACAATACACCCTGCTTCTAAACAAAGATCAGAAGGAGAAAAAGTTCGAATAGGTGATGATCTTATCCTGGTCAGCGTGTCCTCTGAAAGATACCTGGTAAGTTTCTTTCTTTAACAAGTGGCCAAATGCTGGGAATATACAAAGTGCTGTGAGAAGATGGGGAAAATAGTTGGGATTCTTATGAATCATCTTTTTCTAATCCAGGAATTAATACCTGGTTGTAATGCGTTTGTTTTTTTTTCCTCACTGAAAGGGGGTGTGGTGTGTATGTGTGTGTGTGTTCCTCCTCCAGAACAAGATTGTTCCTATGCCTTTTTCCTGAGGTGTGCTTCAACATTCTCCATCTTAGGAAGTTTTATTCCTGTAATTGCAAAAGATTTCTAAGCTGCAGCTGGAGTCTGCTGATTAGATTTAGAAAAGAGTTCATTTTAAAAGCAAGTGACTGCTATTTTTTAAAGAATGTTTGTATATTTACTTATTATATATTCTGTTGTTAAATTAATATACTAAATACTTATAAGTGCATTATATTCACTGTTTCCTCTTACCATTGTCTTATTTCAGCATCTGTCCGTGTCAAATGGAAGTATTCATGTGGATGCCTCCTTTATGCAGACACTATGGAATGTACATCCTATATGTTCAGGAAGCAATATTACAGAAGGTTTGTCATTTTATTTATTTAGAATAAATAACCTATATAATATAGGTTACTTTATATGCTTTTTATAAAGAGTGAAAATGAAAAAAAAAAAAAATCACCCTCAGAACACCAAACCAAGTAGTTTAATGAAAATAAAAAAAGTATAGGAGAGAAGAACAATTGATTGGAAAACAGGGAAATACAGATACATCAGCTGGATTAACTGAAGAAAAGATAAATGAGCACTGTAACTTTAGAACAACAAAGCATAAAAAGCAGCATGAGAAATGAAGACTCAGTTTGATTTTGGGGAGCAGGAGCTGCAGAAAAACTAAAGCCAGAAAATTTTTAAAAAATTTTCTGTTCTCCTGGTACAGATATAACAGAAGAGAGATAAAAGTACGAGCAAAATGGAAAGCAGTTTTCTCAAAGTTTCTATTTCAGTCTCTTGTGTTTTTTATGGACATTTGCTCGATTTCCTTTGTGAATCTCACAGCCATGCTTATTTTCTGTCTGTAATAGACAAGAAAATTCATACTCTTAACAAGCCTAAATCCTACTCCAGAGTGAGGATTTCTTTCTAGGTACTTGACTTCATTTTATGGTCATGTTTCACCTTATTGTGAGAAATGCCTTGTTCTGTGTTGAAAGGCTGATCCACTCAGTATTGCTCCTTATTTCAATGCCATACTTTGACATTAACACCCTACTAGTAAACATTGTATTTTACCATTCTCTGCTCAAAGTATCAGCCCTTGATGTTCAGAAATTACTTAAATTTCTTCAAGTGTTGTTTTGTACCACTGGGCTGTTAAACTGATCACTTATGATAGTAATATACAGTATCAGAGGACAAAATGGAGCTGTAAGGGAACTGAGAGAAATATACTATTTCCCTGGGATCAGCTACGGTAAGTCTTGATAGAAGATGACTACCCTGGTGCTAAAGACTTAATTCAGTAAGTTTATCTGAACTATGGTTGGGTTCTTCTAATCCCAAGTGATTTAAATCGGCATCCCACAGTGTTTCTGTGCACTGGTCCGTAAGAAACATATCTCAGAGAGTTCTTAGGTTTTCATTTTAAGATCATATGGGATATGGATTTTCTGATTGCTTCTGCATGACGGAGCCAGATATTTAAAAATGGCTGTCTGGGGGCCTGCCATCCTGGATCATAGATAGAATAGAGGTCAGCTCTGGAAAGGTCTGTGTTTTCTCGGGTTTCACAGGTAAAACAAAACCAAGCAATCAGAAAAGCCATCCTATAGCAAAGAAAATTTTTAACAGATGACAAACATCATGAGCCGCAGAGAGGTCATGGAAGATCAATGGTTTATTTTAGATTTCTCTAACAGAAAGAATTTGGCAGTGAAACTTCCTAAGAGCTTACAAAGTCACAGAACTGTTGAGGTAGGAAATTACCTGGTCCAATCTGCTGTCCAAGACAGTCCACTTAGAACAGGTTTCCTAGGACTGTGTCTAGGCAGGTTTAGACTCTCTCCAAGGATGGAGGTTCCACAAACTCCCTTAGCAACCTGTGCCACTGCTCAGACACCCTCAAAATGAAAAAATGGTTCCTGATGTTCAGACAGACCCTGCCATGTTTCAGTGTGTGCCCATTGCCTCTGGTTTTGTCACTGGGCACCACTGAAGAGACCCTGATCCCATCCTCTTTACATTCCTGAAATCCATCCAGAGCCTCCTCTTCTCTAGGTCAAACAGTCCCAGTTCTCTCCAGCTTTCTTCATGTGTGGCATGCACCAGTGTCTTAATCATCTTAGTGTCCTTCTGCTGTACTTGGAACCCTTATACCGTGTAGCCCAGAATTGGTCACATAATCCAAAATTGTGTAATTTAAAAAAAATTAAATTAAAAAGGTTGGAGTGGGTAAGCAGAAAAATAGGTTTTCTGTGTGTCAGTCAATTTTTTCCCAACTACTTAGGCTTAGGTTTAGTTATATATACAGGTCTCGGAATGGTTTATGTGAGAGATGATCATTTGTAAAAAGACATAGCAGTCTAAGGCACACTGAATGAACAGACTGAGAAAGCAGGATTCCCTGAGTGTAAAATTGTTTTGGGAATAAGACAATGTACATTTTGCGATGTTTGAGAAACTTTTGTGTATTTTTTTCACATTCTTTCTTTGCTTTGACTTTTGTATTAACTGGCAACAGATTCATTGTCAGTTACTGCTTTCCTAATCTAGAAATTTATTTTGAATCAGCTGCACAGTATGAAAGTTTTCTTCTTTCCTTCCTCCTTTATGTGTGTTCTTTCAAAAGGCATTAATTTCACTTACTAGGTCAGAACTGTTTGAACTGAAGGTCTGATGAACCATTCTCCTCCTACACTCCTTTGTCTTTTCTTCTTTAATGTAAGGCAAAGTGCCTGCACTCTGTGTTAAATGGGTTGGAAAGTTAGTTTCCATTAAACTTAATCTTCAGAACTGCAAAGTGTTTTTCTCTTCTCCTCTCTTTCTGCAACTGCTGCTATGCACTTTTGATTTTGACACAGATTATAAATGTCAGAACAAACTGATGAACTCATGAAATTTTTTTGTATTGAGATAATTTAAATGGTACTAAGGGGGAGGAAACTGCAGTAGTATATATTTGATTTCGCAATATATTGATTTGATTATATATTGATGTTGCAAAGACTACATAATACCACAATATTACATTCTCTGAGTACCCAAAAATCAGGTTGACTGCAAAACTGGCCTAAGTTTATACAAAAGATCCATGAATACTGTAGACAAGTTAAAACTGCTCGCAGATTTTAGTCTTCAAGGAAATAAACTGTTATCTGCCCAGCTGAAAGGGTGGCAAAAAATTCCCACCGAAACATTTTCTGCACATTTTTTTCTTGTTCTGGTATTTCCTAGCCTACTGTGTGGTAATTGATTACCACGACCAGGAACATGAAACAGCTCTTTCCTGGCAAGTACAGGAAAATTGCAGGCATAATTAGTTAATGTGTATATACAAATAAAAGATATTTCTTTACAGCTGGATTTTTTCATAGCATTGTATAATTACACAAAGACCTAATCTCAGGTTCAGGAAATCTCACAACCACAAATCATAGGAGTCTGGAAGAGCATCACTGCTCCTTGCCTTCTCCCTACACTCTTGCCTTAGACACCCACAATTAAAACCCTTGGAGACAGGATTCAAGGCTAGAAAAAAATTTAATCTGGCATGGCACAGCCATTCCTTTGTCTAAGAGAGCACAACTTCGGAAGGACATTTTTACACTGTTCAATTTCTTCAATTTTCAAAACAATAAATGGTGCAGAGGTTTTAATTTCCTTTTCTGTCTCAGAATCCTAATTTGATTTTAAAAGTTAAGAGATTGCTTCCTTTTTGTCTTAATTTTCAGAAGACTTATTTTTAACTGAAAAGGTATTAAAAATAACCTGTCCTCATAGTAAATTTGTCCTTGTTTAATTTCAGTTATGATTGAAAATTTGGAAAACATTTCATCTAGCTCTTTTGAATTTTTTAAAATTTCATGAGGGTGTCATTTTCATGACGTGTTAATACTTGAACTAATGAGAAAATTAACTTCTTCTACAGGATATCTTCTTGGTGGACATGTGGTACGTTTTTTCCATGGCCATGATGAGTGCTTGACAATTCCATCTACAGATCAGAATGACTCACAACACAAGTAAGTGATGGCTGATTTTTATATGTTTCCTTCTCTCAAAAATGGAAAAGGTTGTTAGTTGAATTTGAGGTTATATAGATTAAAAACTCTTTACAGCAGTCTTTAATTAGACAGTGACATTGTTGCAAGAAGTTGGGATCTACTAAGCAGAAAATCAGCCATGAGTTCATTTATTGCTGAAATTTGAGGGGCCAATTTCCACTGAGATTTCATCCTGTTATGTTGTTTGTCTTAAATGTGTACTGCTATAAGTAGAGGTAAGCTACTGTTAGCAGGGAAGATGGTAATGTAAACAAAACCCCAAAACCAAACCAAACAAAATAAAACAAAAAATAAGTTTGGCCTCTACACTGACTTTCATATTTTATATATTTTGCACCTTTTGGCAAGCTCCTGCTTTCTTAAATTTGATTAATATATTAAGATAATTAGGTCATATTACATAGACTAAATTACTTTCGTATTAAACTTACATCTACAGTTGTTATATATTTATGTTGATTTTTTTTTTTTTTGTATTTTGCTGTTAATCAAAATCACAGCAAGCTAATCATTTTGATACAGAAAGCCCCTAGCTTCAAAAATCAAATTCAACATAAGAGATCTTCATACCTGTTGTGGCAAATAGGTTATGCTTTCAGTAAGAGTCATGTCAAGTAAACTTTTCAGCTCTTATTTTTCCATGTTTACATTTCTGTGGAGCTAAACTGTCTCCAAATCCAAATGAAAACCCAAACTGAATGTGAGAAAAATTCACTTGGTGAATTTTTTATTGCTATTCTCTTTGTATGTGTATATAAAAAAAAAAAAAAAGATACAAAGTTTGCACTGAGTATCAAAATGTACACACCTTGTATAAAAATACTAGAAAAATATGCGGACCTAAATACCTTGTGTAGAACAGAAGTTATAGTCAGACTAATTTTATAAACAACCTGTCTTTGTAAAGTTAAAATAGATGCCGACACATTTCAGTATGTTCAGAAATGCTGCACTTTGCTACTGCTGTTACTTATCTAGAAGTCAGATATAGTTAAAACTAAAAATAATTGTGAAGTCCTATTCCCAGGTAGGATGTTATTCTTAATATATGTTTGATGTGTATTGCTAATGACTTAAGATCTGCTTCCATGTTTTTTACAATAAGTAAATAAAAGGGTGAAATTAAAAAAAATATTTTTCTGAATAAAATCTATGTTTTTATAATCCTAAAATGGATAAAAATGTGAATGCTATATTGAACATTTTCAAATGTGTCATAGTGATAGGTGATTTAAAGTTGTTCTGTCTCTTGTATTTATGACATAACAGACATTAGGGCAGATTTGTACTGTATCATAGTTGTAGAAGTCACATTTACACTATCAAAACAAAACGAATACAGAAACAAAACCGAGTAGTAATAGGAATAGGAAAAAGAGATGTAGGAAATGATTGTGTTTATTTCCAAATGGAAATTCTTGGGGTGGAGATCTTGAACATCTAAAAGACCAGCTTGGCAAGAAAAAAAATTGTGGGTGGATGGAATCAAGTAGATGGAGAAAATGTTATGTGGGTGCTGTTGTGAAAAAGCAGCAATTCTCTTTTTCTTGCAGTTTTGTTACTGTATGAACAGGTCACTAGTGGTAGGGCAGTGTAGCATATAGAAAAAGCTGGAAAAGGATTAAAGATTTTAAGTAGTAAAGGAATTAAAAGTATAAAAGGTGAACAGAGACATATCTATGGTATTCCTTCAGTGAAAGAATGGTTTGAGTTGAGCCAAGGAGAAATGAAGCAGGTCAAAGAGAGTGGAAATGAATACTTAGTTTTGGAAGGGGTATTTAGAGTCTGCCAAAAGTAGCATCATTAAGGTCAGTGGGACCAAAGTGGATCTAGGATGAAAATGGAAGAGCAAAGCTCCAAACAGGTATTGTGTATTCGGTATATTGATAGAATCGTGTAACAGCCCATGTTGGAAGGGATCTTGAAAGATCATATTCATAGTCTGGAAATGAAGATGAATTGACAGCTGGGTGTTTTTTGGTTTTTTTTTACTTTGATTCTAGCATATCAAAACATCATTATGGAAACCAATGTGTAGGAAATCATACTGCTTTAACTATGAGGAATATATATTCTTACTCAATTTTTGACATTGCATATGTGCTCTTAAATGTAACTCCTTAATAATACAGATGTATAAATACAAGTCCACCATCTTATAAAGAAACTGGATGCAAATGGTTTGTCATGCTTCAGTATACTTCATAATACAATGTAGATACTTCCTAGACTGTATTGGTGTTGCTCAGGAAATAGAGGATTAGACTAATTAAAATCTTAACTGTTCTCAATAGAAGAAAAGTTTTAGAAACACTTGTTCAGATAGGAGAACCACAACTCTCATTTTACAAGTTGAGTTCTGAGTCCCATGGTTGCACAAGATCAATGCTAATTTTGTGGTTTAACCCCAGTCAGCAGCAAAGAATCATTTGAAGTTTTTCTTCTTTCAGTAGGTAGAGTTTTAGATCAAGACCTTTCTTATTACCCATATTCATTATAAATGAGAAAGATTATACAAATTCTGCTGCTTAGATGACAAAGCACGAATGACTACTAAAACATTAAAAACTTCCTGTGAACAGGGCTAATCCACTGCAGTTTCTCTTTGTTTGTATTTGACTATTGAGTAGAATATTAGTTTCAGCACTAAAACATATCACTGATCCCCAGAAAATAGTCCAAGAAAACTAGATTATAGTAAAGGTTTAATTCTTTCACTTCCTGGTTTTTTTATTTTTCTGAATTTTCTAAAACCAATATATAATTTTATTTGTATTATCTGTTTTGTAAAGATTATAATGGAAAATTTTTGTTATCACCACCCTTTTTGTCCTTTAATATGAATCATACAAGTAATTCTAGGAATGAAGTTTCTGTGTCATGTTCATACAGAGAATCGTTAGTATCTGAAAATGTGTATATTTATTTTAATATTGTGTGTATGTTTTTAAAACCTTTTGTAATCTCTGGAATGGTAGGAATTACATATTTTTATAGCTGTTTATGTAACAGGAGAAGTTCTCCAGCCCCTTTGAATTTTATCACCTCCTGAGAGAGAATAGCTTAATGGAAATAGTCTAATTTACCTGGGATATTTGGATTGTGTATGATGGTCTGACTGATAAGTAGGAATCTTCTGTCCATTCAATTCCATTTGTTTAGCTGAGGAGAAGTAGGGAGTCATGTACAGTTTACAGAGAAGTAAGTTATAAATTCTATGTAAACACAAGTAAACACAAGAGGATGATCTGGATCTTTTCTATAGGAAAGTTCTTTATGAAACTGGAGGAGCTGGTGTTCGAGCGAGGTCTTTGTGGAGAGTAGAACCCCTTCGAATAAGGTACTGATATTTTCTTAACTTTTTTATTGTTAGCAGCTCTTCTTGTGTTCACAGCAATTTGATTATTACAGACCCTTAAGGCAGAACATGACTAATATATTTGTCATGTATGATATGTGTTAGTATGTTCTTTATCAATAATAAAAATCAATCCATTGTGATATAATCATGTGGGGAATGTCAGTTATTTTAAGACTTTTTTTTTCTGTCTCCCATATTAAAAGCAGCATTGCCTACGACGGATGTCTGCTTGGGACATTGCGTCTGTCCACAAGTAAAATGCTTTTCTAGTTTTCACTAGGAGTTTCAGAAGCATGGGTGGAAATCAGAGCAGTGATATCCCTCCTGCATGTTTTTTTTTGGTTTTGTTTTTAAAGAATCTGTCAACTTCCTAGGTGATTAGTTATCTGTTATTTTTCTGGAAGTGAAATTTCAGTATACTATAAGATTATGTATGTTTTAACTTTGATGGCCTCCTGAACTGTATGTTTGTTTCACCCCTGGTGCATTTGTGATTGCAAATGAAATACCCTCATAACTAAGAGAGATGTACGATAATTCTGTGGAATGTTGAGTCCTCACTAAGATTTAATTTGTTTGTTTAGTCAGTCAACTAAAATACAGTAGTTAATTTACACATGTAGGATGTTTTTATGGACACCACATGTAACACTCTACTAAAACAGAGAGAGGATGTAGGAACAAGAAGATGAAAGCTATACTCCTGTCCAGGAGTATACATATGCACATATTAAAATCTGAACCAAAAAGTAATATATAGCACATTCTATTTTCTGAACATCTTTTAGGGCCTAAAGTAGAAATGTTAGGCTTGTTTAGTTCATAAACTATTTTTTGATATCTCTTATGTTTAGCTGGAGTGGAAGTAACATCAGATGGGGACAGCCTTTCCGTCTTCGACATATTACAACAGGAAAGTATTTGGCTCTGCATGAAGATGAAGGAGTTGTAATACTAGACAGAGAAAAGTCAGACACAACATCTACTGCTTTTTGTTTTAGAGCATCAAAGGTAAATAACATCAATGCAAATTTGTTCTAAATGTTGAGCACTCAAATACTAATAATGACTTGTTTCAACAACTGTATAGATTACTTATCATTTCTAAATTGAAGTACTTGACAGGAATTATTCACTGAAGTACAAAGGTAAACAACTGAGTCAAGAGTAACAAAGATCTCCTTTAGAAAGAATAGAGATGATTAATAAATTTAAGAATAAGCTAAACTGTTACCACATTTAAAAAACAAGATTGAAAACAAATACAATGCAAGATACAGTGGTTTAATATGAATACTTCAATAATTATAGAGTCATTTTAGTTAGAATCTCATTAGTGTTATACATTCAAGCTCTATCTGTCATAATTTAATTCAATTGAATTCAGTTCAGTTGCTATTCTTCTTGCAGTGTGTTGATGGGAACTGAATTCAGTTGAATTTTTCCTAAATGCAAGGAAAATGTAGTCAGTGATTTCTAAACCATATGTTTTCAAATTATACTCTCTAGTGAGCTACTAATTGCATGTTACTAGCTTTATTATTATTTCCATCTGGGAAAAACAATACAGGGGAGAGAGAATGAAGAATGATTGTGGAGATAGGAGAAATTAATAATTTTTTTCCCCGAAAGTTTTTTATAATCAACAATGATTAAAAGTTTTTATTTGTTTTCATGATTTTACTTATAAATAGTTTCCATACCTGCTACAATAGGGTTTTTTATTAACTATGAGAAACTAAATTTTCCACCTAATTATGAATGCTATATAGTCCCTGAAGGTCAGTGAGAAAGAATCTTTAAAGTTGGTTACATACTAGATAAAATCTAGCATTGAGGGTCTTGACAGATGCTAGACTTTTGTTAGTGTTCTTAGCATGTTTAAAATAACAATGTTTATTAGTGTGACTGCATGTGATATTTCTTGAATTTTTATTTTAGCCAATCAAAATAATTGAAAAACTATCAGGAAATTTCCTTTGATTGCTAGTTTCTCACCGAACAGTTTTTCATTCTTTACTCGGTGTAGGGGCTATGCAGTGTAGATTGTACATAGGATGTTGTGCAGGGGCATTTATTACAGCAGTAATTTTTTCCCATTTTTGGCAAATCATGGCATCCTAGTAAGAATGGTGAGTATCTCAGAAATGCCATTTGATAAACATTTGTGTTAAAATTCCTTTAATATACTCACTGTCTAACTGGACATCAACTGTCCTCGTATTTTTCAATGTTTTAATATATGCATATAAATGTATAAATTTTAAGTATATTTAATGTTTTGTATGTATATTAATAAAATAATTTGTTACATTGATTAAACGTGCCCTATTTTTTACTCTTTTTGTTGAGGTGTGCCTCAAAGGCCCATTAGTGAAATTTATTATGGTGCCCAAAATGACTAAGCTGAAGTACAGTAGTAATTAGTTATGCAGAAGTCATTCATGTCTGCTGTGTTTATGCATAATATGGTTGTTAATGTACATTTTTATATTAAATACAAACTCAGTGTCTAATCATCCTGTCCTATATGTTCTGTCCTATATAGAAAAACAGATTTCTGTCTCAAAATAAGTTTAAAACTAGCTTTATCCAGTGCCAAAAATAAGAATAGTTATTAATTATCTGAGCAGGTAAGACCTGCACTGTCCCTTGGGTAGAGATATTAGTATTTCCAAAGTGAGGGGAACAAGCAGTGACAACTCTTCCTGAAGAAAGAAAGGTGAAGTTTTGAAAGGGAAAAAACCCCAGTGGTTGACCTGGATTGTAAGAAGGAAAGGGCTCTTTCAGACAAGTGCTGATGGCATACAGATTAAGAAGAAAAAGAACCATACAACTAATAGTTAGACTAGAGAGATGTAATATATAGATTTTATCCTAATTTCTGCACATATGTATTTGTAAACCTTTGATTGGTTCATTTTCCCAATGAAGAAATGTTTTCACTTGCCTGGACTTTAATATGACATGAATTCAGGGAAATATCAAGATACTTGTCTAATACCTCTACGTCCAGCTGTGTACAGATTCTTAAAAATGGAGTGCTGGAATACCTGTCTGTTTACAGCACTCCTGTCCTTTAGACTAATAGAGTAATTCTAACTGAAAGGACCCTGTGAAGTCATCTAGTCCAGCCTTCTGCTCCAGATTGGGTCAACACTGAATTCAGACCAGATTGATCACATTAAACACTGCTGCAGAGTATCCAAAAGGGAATAAAACATTTTTCCATTGCAGTATTCTTTCCAGTTTGGAAGACAGCAAAAGAGTTTTTGTAGAAAAGAGGTATTACCTTTGCCAGAAGGCAGAGCTATGTGGAATATACAAATCCCCAGGCCTTCCCAGGAGCCTGTAACACATGACTTAAATAAGGTCTTATTTTTCCAGCAGTTGTTACAGAGACCCTCTTGTTGAAAAAGCACCTCCATCCTCATTAGTGTTACATTCCAGCAGTCTTTTCTCTTTACTTTTCAAAATCTGTGATTGCATTCATAGTTCACTTTCACTGTTTTGTTTCCTTTTGCTGGCTAGCACTGGAAATTGAAAGAGTTATTTTAAATTATACAATTCAAATTACTGTTTTCCTTAGTGTGTCCTTACATAAATAAGAACAGAAGGGAATTTGTGAAAAAAGTTAAGGAATATGCTAAAGAACATCACGGTGCTGATTTCAATGAAAACAGCATATGTAATACGTGCCTGTTTACTGCAAATTACTGCAAACTAAGCTATAAGTATCAGAAATTGATGGAAAGTCCCCAAAATTACATCTTTTATTGGCTTTAATATGGAGCTTACTTTTGACCAAGTTTTAATATGTGAACCTTTATATTTTAAGGCAACAGATCTGTAATGCCTTGTGACAACAGAGACAGCAGTTTCTCTACACCAGATGGAATCCTGTTTTGAAATGGGATGTTCTCGTTCCAGCACAGTACTTGGCTCAGTATACGCTGCTGAGCAGAATCTTGGTTCTACTTACAAACTTCTTGGAGACTAAATGCAGTGCAAACAAGAGCGTATTTAAAAATATTTGTTCATTTAAAATTTTTGTAGCCCAGAATTAATATTTGAGATTTCATATTTTATTTACGATATAAAAAATTGACAATAAGAATTTATTGGTATAGCTTTGGTAAGTAACATTCTGACACATTCAAAAGTCACAGATGACTCATGCAGAAGGATTTGATATCATTTTAATATTACTGCCAGCATGTAGCTGTCTTAGGGACTCAACATGGCATTAGGATGTTGTAATAGTTTAGTAGCAACCATAAAGATTAATTTGGTTTTTGAATAAGATGATAGGTATTATATTATATCTCTGTCCTTTAGCTACATTTGTCTCTAAAAGTTCAAGTACTTATTTTTAAGTTTATAATTTAAAATTATAATTTCCCAGTAAACACTGCATTTCAAATAGAGTATTAAACTATTTTTCTGTTTATTTTATATGGGAGAAAAAAATAGAAGGTAAAATAAAAACCACCTCTTTTTTATTTTTTCTTGCCTACTGGGGAGTAGAAATATATACAGAGTAAAATGAGATAGGTCAATGCATCAGTCCTCTGCTGTTATATCTGTAGACTTTTATCTTTTTCTTTTGTTAAATTGGAGGAGATATGGCGGTACTTTTACTGCAATAATGGTGTGCAACACCAAAAGATAAAATTTTAACTAGCTTACGCAAGTTAGATTTACTAAGAGTCATAAGACAGCTTGTTTTACCATTCTTAGGGGTGCCTAAGCATGCCCTTAAGCAATCAAAGTTTTTCCCCTACTGTGCTTTTACTATTGAAAAAATCTTTGTAAAGGCAGTTGGCTTTGTTTGTTCTGTTCACACTGTCATTCCTTACCTTCTTTCCATCACATATGAATCTATGATTCTATGAATTTTCTGACTAATTCTTGCTCTTCCTCTAGTATATTAAATATCTTTTGAAAATATCATCTTTGACAGCTTTGCCCTCAAATTCCTTTGTTCATTCCATACTTTCTTTTTTTTGTTTTTGTTTGTTTGTTTGTTTGGTTTTTTGTTATTGTTATTTTTCCTTTGCCACCTTCTAGGCCCATGATGTGATTTGTTTTCTTTGATTTGATTAATTCACAGCCTGAGGGATTTAAAGTGAGAATAGGTTGTGAAGAGAGGATTTCAAAAGAGAAAGTATCTGGATAGTTTCTGCTAGAATATGTTCAAATATTTAGATAAGAGATTTTTTTTTTCCCCTCCTCCCCCAGTAATCTTTATCTGACTATACTTTTCAGCTGTTGTAAAATACACCCTGTCTTTGCGATCACACTGTGATCAAATTACTTGGCTGAAATCCTAGAGAAACTGGACAGAGAGCAAGGAGCAAAACATGATGAAGAGGAATATATGCTGTATTTATTAAAGGGCCTTCAGGCCCTCAGAAGAATTCTAAAGCTTTATTTCTGAAATTCAAAAAATCTTGGGTTTTTCTGTTTGTTTAATGTTGTCAAAAAGGAGCAGCATCACCTAATTTTTTTCAAAACAGTAACTTAATTAGTATTGCTTGTTACCAAATTATGATTTCAGATGCAGATGCAATATTTGAAAAAAAAAATGTTTTAATATTCAGGATACTGTGTAGAATCAAAGAAGTAATTGCTGACAGTTAATAAATTTGTGCTATTTTATCGTATTTTTCGTTTGACTGTCTCACTGCAAATGTGTATTGAAATAATTCCACTTTATACATATATGATAATGCAGGCCACACAAATATGATGTGACATGATTTCTTCATAATCTTCACTTTACAATGATAACCCCAAAGAATGTCTTGTAATTTCATTCAGTTTTGTCTTTGCATGATAATGCTACCTGTTCCAACTAAAATTATTGTTGAAATGAGACAGTTAAATTTCGTATAAATGAAAGCATATTAGCATAGTTAGAATACAACTTCTCTTTCCTCCACAGATGTTGAAAACTTGGTAACCTGAAATGAAATAAAAAAACCAAAACCCTATAACACATACAGAAATTTAGAGTGTGTATCAATTCCTAACATATTTTGTTTAGTTAACAATAAATTAACATCTACACTTAAATCCATCAGCAGTTGAAATCATGGAAAAATTATGTTCTTTAATTACTCTATTTTCATAAAGGCTTTTTGTTGAATTGCATGTATCCATAATTTGATATTACAAAATTTGCTGCACAATTCTGTTCTTATTCCTGAATTCAATTGTGAAAGGATGAATATTTTATTTTAAAGAAAAACATACTCGCTTTTATGCTGGGATCTCAAAATCCTCCAGTATTAAATGAAGAAGAATAGGATTAAGAAATAGGTTGGGTTCTAGAACTGGATGTGCTAGCCAAGCATTGAGCAATGTCTAAAGGAGTTTTGAAAAAATCCAATTCATCTTACAAAGTAGATAAATAAAAAAATTAAATAAATGTAAAAAAATTAAGAAATTCAAAATAAAGGTAAAAGACAAACTGTACTTATTTTTAAAACTAGTATTTTCTTTTTTTGCTTGTTGTTGGTTGTTGCAATACAGACATATTATCCAAGTGAAGTGTTTATCTTTATATACAATTTATAAACAAAAAATTCTTTTACATAAAAATATTTTAAAAATAGGTTTCTGTTTATTTTTATTTTTCATGTTTAAGCTAAATTCAAGAACATTGGTTATACAGAGCTCTACAGACTCTTAAACTGAGTGTTACTTACATCAGTAACTCCCTTATCGATTAAGTTAAACATTTAAATATTTTTTTTAATCTTTAAAGATTTTACTTGATTTTTCTTGCTTCAGAGAAAAGGTTGCTTGAGATTTGAAATTATTTTTAATCACAATCTGAATAATTAATTGTATAGAAACAAAAATTATGTTAAATGAAATTTAGCTCCATCATAACAGCATAAGTAGCATAACCGTTGTTCGGTATTGTAATATGTATCAGGGTAGATACATATCCTATTCCAGTACAGAGGCTTAATACCAACTTTATTTTATCTTCCTAGGAGCTAAAAGAAAAGCAGGATTCTAGTCTCAAACGTGACATTGATGGAATGGGAGTTCCAGAGATAAAGTATGGTGATTCAATCTGTTTTGTCCAACATGTGGCCACTGCCTTATGGTTGACTTACAAAGCACAGGATGCCAAATCAGCACGTTTAGGTCCCTTGAAAAGAAAGGTAATGTTTGATGTTCTTTTTAATTATGTGTGAAATGAATGTTAATTGCATAAGAGTTTGTGGGTTTAATTGTTTTGTGCTGTTATATTGAAAATATCAGTATTTCATTATAAAACTGTAAACAGTGGTGGATATTAACATAAATACATAACTGAAGAAAAAACTTCACCAGTAAGAAAAGTATTTATTTTTTCTGTCAGAAAAAATTGTTAATTTGTGCTCAATTTTTACTTTGAACACCAGTAAAAGATAGAAATTCCTGATCTGATTGGTCAAATAATTTTTTTAAAATCTACATTGAACTATTTTAACTGGTGTAAACTTGTAAATCTTCTTACATTCACTGAAGTTTTAAATTTTCTATTGAGTATATTGTGTGAAATGGCAATTTAATGTGTTGTTTAAGAAATGGCTCTGGAAAATCCTCAAGTTTCTTAAGGGATATTAGTGAATATCTTCTCCCCAAATGTTAGATGTAATTGTGATGTGACATCAAGAAAATCTTTCACTCAGCCTTTTGATTATAGGATATGATTATACTCTTAATTAAGGGCATATAATCTGTTAAATCTTCAAATTACGTTCACATTTTGTTCAGTATTAAGGGGTTTATTACTAGGTCACATAAATGCTTCATTACCAAATGATTCCTTGATTCTCTATTTGTAGATGTTACAACTTCAGCTTATCATTAGAACACGAGAAAGGAAAAAAAAAAAAATGTTCATTAATGAAAAGAAGTTGGAATTCTCTTTTAATTACTTGTACGTATGTACATTCATAAGAGGATGCCCATATACAAGGACTGTAATACGAAACAATGAGATCCTCATCACACACCCTTGGAATAATCAGATTTATTCTTATGCAGCATACATGGTCATCATAAATGGGTAGTGAGTGCCCAACCCCTTCACTTCTCAGCAACCTGGCTGATCAGAGAAATTCTTTATATGCCAGTGATTCAGTATTTTCTTGACAAAAAATTAAATAGCCTCTTCCTTTCCCACGCCAGAGCTGGCTATGGCATTCTGTTTCCTCAGAGAGTCCAATTTCACTTGAAAAGGCAACATGGAGGTTCGTGCTCTGTATTCAATGAAGAATTTTACAATAGCTTCCAGTGACGTTTAGTATTTTGTTTCCCCAGTTTTCTTCTCAGCAGCAAGGGTCTGAAAGAACCTCCATAATTGTCTGTCACTTTTGTTCTCCTTTGAAACTGTTTCATTCATGTTCAAGGACTTCAAATCTTTTGTTACCGTATCACCTGGAGAATTTTATCTTGTTAATGCTTTCAAACAGAAGAAAACCCAAACCTTCTATCTTCCAGTAATTGATATTTCTGTAGAGCCAAAAACCAGGTTTTTATCCTCTGCAATATATTATACTAGACTATAATTTTGTAAGGAAGTTTAGATGTATAAATTTCCTATCAAATTTATTTTTCTACAGTAAAAGTGAAGTCACTGCTTTATATTCATCCTCTGCCATCATTATGTGAGGAGATTTTTCACTTTCACTCACTGTATTCCTTCTCAACCTGGCCTGCAATTTTCATAACATAACTCTTTAGCCCTGGCAGGATTGAGAAACACCTTGTTTTTGTAGGAGGCAAAGGGTGGGTTTTTTTCACATGACCCAGCTATTATCACTGTCAGCTGCTGCAAATCCACAGAGAGGAGAGAACAACTGTGGGATTAATTCTGTTATAAAATACTAAAAATTCCCAGTAAAAATTTCTGCGGTTTTGGTGCAGTTTCATGTACCTAGTTATTATACTGTCTTTGGAAGACACAAATATAAAAATTTCTGGCATCATTTTTGGGGCTTTTGTTACATGATTTTTGCATGAATTGTTATTTGTTGTGTCTCTCTCTGAGATTGTGGTAAACAAGGCTTCAAGACTTTGCCAGGTAATGATGATGTTTACATTAATATTCTAATCAACATCCCTCCACCATCCAGTGAATGATGGCTGTCTGTCTTTTCAGTTTGAGAGTTTGCTTCTGTGCAAGCTATGAACTCCTGCAGAGCTCCAAAATGCTGGAGCTCAGAGAACAGAGAAACACATGCTATATGTTTGAATTCATGTTCTGGAGGCCATTGCTCACACTGTTGGTCAATGCCTTGCTGTCTCTCAACAAGCAAGACAGTGCCAAATCCCCCTTTTTATATGCAGAGGAGTGTTTTATCTGGAGAACTGATGTGGACAGTGCTGAATCCTTCTGTCTGTGATCTACTTACTCGAGTTCTAAATCGCACTTTCCTGTCATTGTGATGTTTCTGGATGATTTAGTTGAGGTTTGGGTTATTTGTTGGTTTTCTGTATTTTTTTTTTTTTCTTCTCTCAGAGAAGTAGGAAAGATGAGTCCTTCTAAAAGACTCCTCTCTTTCCTCTGCATGCTTAGGCAGAAAAGTGCCTATCTGCCCCACAATGGTGATGCAATTACTTTGCAAGGCTTGGCAGCTTTTATATCCTTTTATTATATCTGCCAGATGTTTCCATTCCTGTAGCTCCAAAATTTGGAGCTGCATACAATGACCTGAAGAAAAACTATCTAAATGTGAAATATTTTCTTACTAGTTTTGTGATGGGAAGAGCAGCTCTTCAGTGATTGTTCGGTTTAGGGACCACAGGACCCTTCTCTATGTTAAACAATTGTATTCAAACTAGCAAAGTCACCAATAGTGTGATTCTATATTTAAAAAGTATTTGAACCAAGAGAAAAGATGGCCAAAATGTAAATTCTTTAAGATCCTTTAGGATAAAATTATTACTGTAATCATTCAAAAATACCTTCCCAGTCTTCTCCATTGTATTTCCATGGATTCTGGTGTCCAGATGAACTCACAGGGTGATGTTTGTCTCTTTTAAAAGCAGTTCCTTAGCATGTTTGAAGGAACAGAGCACATACGCACTCTAGATTCTGACAAGTATAGAAAAACATCACTTTCCAGTGCTTTGATATACCTATACACTAGTATACACTAGTATGTACAAAAAGTTGTTGGTAAATATCTTTCCCATTTGTGGCAGTAACTACTTGTATAACATTATTAGTTTCTTTGTTTACCGTAGGATTTTAATGACTCAAAATGACCAAGACTTGTTTTTGTGATACCTAAAAATTATGTTGCCTATTTGTAATATTGTGTGTTTATTTAAAGGGAAAGATTAAAACCCGACCCTACCAAAGGATCTCTGTTATTGCTTGAAGTTCATATGATGTTCATATCTGGTTCTGATAAGAATCCAACATAGTGTATAGAAATAGTTAAATGATTCAGAAGTTGCTCAGAAACATTATAGCACCTTTAACTGCGTTGTAATTTTTATGATGTTTATCACTCCAGCTTGATTTTTCTTGTCAATAGTCTTTTCATGGATGAATCCTTTAGTAAATAATGCTTAGGATAGTGAAGATTCTTTTTCCCTGACAGACAGAATATAAAAGTAACAACATTATTTTATTTTAATTGGAAAATATCTGTTATGCATATATTTTTAATGAATTGTGGAAGAATAAATGTCTTCTTTGAATAGCTTATGTGAAACCGAAAAACTTGTAGCTATTTAATGGGCATCCAGATAAAGTGATTAACAAATACCAAATATACCATTACTGTTTTCAGTGCAATATTGAAATTTTACAAAAGATTTAAAAGTAAAAAGTGTTTTAAAGTAACTATTGTGATAATCACTGACTTTCAATAGGTTATATTACACCAAGAAGGTCATATGGACGATGGTCTCACATTACAAAGATGTCAGAATGAGGAATCCCAGGCTGCTCGAATCATTCGCAATACTACAAGCTTATTCAGCCACTTTACAAGGTAGTCGTCACCGCTCTGTTTTTTAAAGCATTCTGAAATTATAAGAATTTCGCTAACAGCATACATATCTCCTGCTTTCAAGTATTTGAATTTACAAGCTATTAGCAATATATTTTTACTGATTTAAATGCGCAATTTTAATTAGTAATGCCATTAAATAGATAAAACATTTTATTTAAGATTATTTACATGAAATCTAATACCTTGAAGTCAGAAGCAAGCTGGATCCTAGGTTGAAGAAAACCTGCTAAATGATCTCAGTCTAACTCCATTCATAAGTATTCTACGGTACCTAGAACTTTGTATAAGAATATACAATGAAATCTATAAGAATGTATGTAATACTGAAGAAACTATTTTTTCATAGTGCTTGGAAGAAGTTTTAATTATAATGATCAAGTGGATATCCTTGTATTACCACCTACTTGATGAAAAAAATAAAGGAAAATGAGTTTGTAATTAAATATTTCCTTCCACAGAAGCCACCATACAAGCATGTGTTTAAAACATTATTGCTTCAGTATCTCAAGGGCCTACACTACTCCTTTGTATTTCTTGGGCTGAGGATATGAAAACAGAGCCACCTTTGCCAGCAATTGGCTCCTCCTATTTGTAGTAGTGAGTTGGGCCATTGAAAATTGGGTTGTCACACAAGATTGAGAAAATACTTGAACAGGAAAGAGACATTATTTTACTGACAACTGTGATACCTTGAAATGTTTTCCATTTTTAAATCCCACCCTTCCTTATTTCCTATATAGAATAGATACAGACGACCTAATTCATGGGTAGGATTACCTGTTATTTTTGTGTACTTTTTCTAGAAGACTGGGGGTGTATAGGTTCAATAACTGGTACTATTTTAGCCCATCTGCACATTACACCTAAATCATCAATAGGGATTTAAAGTATCTAAACAAAATCAATTACCATGAAACTGTTTACATCAGTGTGGAAAGGGAAGCATGATTCCAATTCTGGAAGCTATGAGTGCTGGACACACAAATAATAGGTGTTTGAATGTTGTTCAGTTCAGATCATCTTTTGTTCATATACGTATGAACATATGTCATATGTGTAACAAAACTTGATTTAGATACCAGCAGAAAATAGGCTGCTACACAATACTGTAAATTACAGTGGGAAAATTATTAATGTTGCCAGTCTTTTTTGTCATTTTCCATAGTGGAAACAACAGAACACTATCACCCTCTGCCCTGCCTGTTGAGGAGATGGCTCAGACTCTGCAAGACCTTATTACGTACTTCCAGCTTCCCGAAGAAGAACTGCAACATGAAGATAAGCAAAACAAACTCCGCTCACTCAAAAACAGACAAAATTTATTCAAAGAAGAGGTACAGAGAGAGGAACCGTTACATTATTTTAGTTTCAAGTGTATTGTGTCACAAACTTTGAGAAGAATCTAAACATTATCATCTACATGTATACATATGCTCTATAATGTTCTGTAATGTTCTGTAGCTGATATATATGTACACACACACACTTGTCAGAGGCTACAAACTCTCTGTTATAAAATTTGATCTCGATACTTCTGAGCATCTTGAAACAGATGTCATTTTTGCAAGAAACAGTTTTGACAAGAAATTTCCTTGTCTCTCTATGAAGTTATACAAGTTGCATACCCCAAATGAATAATAAACCCTGGATCAATAATAGATGTTATTTCTGATGTCTTTTCTGCCCACCAGGATGTGAATCAGTAACTTTTTATCTCTAGAAACTGGAAGAATGCTTGCTTTAGGGAAGGATATGTATTACATAATTGTTGAATTGCTCCTCTCTGAAAACAGAATAACTACATTTCTGTATAAATATTAAACATATTTTGCAAGGTTTTTAGATATGTTTGAATTGCTTGCAAGTTTTCAATACCATTTGAGTCTACAATCAAACTGAAGTTAAAAATCTCAGTATTTTAATTTTTTTTACAGATATTTTATTGGATAGTAAAATTTCCACCTTTTTATCAACAAAAATTCCTTTTTATATAAATTTAAAGGGTTTTCTTCTTATGCAAGGAAGATTTTATGTAAAAAGCGCTGTTCATTATAATTTTAAAAGCCTTTATTTTCAGCTTTTTGTTCCTCATTTTTTATAATACTTATTTGAGTAAGGAAAAATATAGAATCATTCTCTAAAAAGAATTATTTTATATAGAAAAATACATATTCAAATCTTGTAAGCACAATTGTTGTTTTGCTGGGTTTTTTTTTTTAATTTTAAGATAATGCAACTTTCCAATTTATAAAGGAAAAAAATCTCTCTAAAGGGCAACTACAAATACTTTTTTTATGTACAGTTCACTTTCCTCTCTGTCACATGTGTTTAGGGAATGCTGGCACTAGTTCTGAACTGCATTGATCGCTTAAATGACTACAACAGCGCAGCTCATTTTTCAGGAATTGCAAGAGAAGAACATGGTTCTGCATGGAAAGAAATTTTGAATCTCCTTTACAAATTGTTAGGTAAGTTCCTCAAAAATGTACTAATGTAAAAAAAACCAGGATATGTATTCTTTATGCTCTACTTACTGCTTCACCATCAAAGACCATTGACCAAAGATGGTTGAATAACACCACTGTGTTATTCATTCCATCGTGTAAGTTACAGATTTTCTTCCATATGCTTGCTGCTATTTACTATAGAGAACAGAGTTTATTGAGCAATGATACAGCAGAAAAATAGATCTCAGCTAGGGAAAAGTTCCGTGAAATATGCCAAAAGGTTTTTTTTAAAAAATAATTGAAAGGTACCTGTGGTATGCAAATAGGTGTGAATTATTATTTTAAAAATTAGGGAAACTGGAAAACAGTCTTTGTATGTGAAGGTGAAGGAAGTCTAAAAGTAATATTCAGGTTTGCTAACCTCAGTGTTTGTTACTTGAGGCTTAGTTTTAAGTGTTAATTAAAATAATTATATAAAACAGAAGTGGAAATATTTTTTTCAATGATTTTCATGGTTTCTAGAGCAGACTACTTCTGTGTTGTAGAAGGGTCAAAATTATAGAGCAAGAAAAATATTTATATTTCTTTAAATTTCTAGTTTGATACTGATTTGTGTTATTCCTCATATAGGAGACTCTTGTCTTCTGATTGAGTTTACATACATTTTAATTTCATTGCAAAGAAAGTTGGTCCTGAACCACGGTAAAATAAGCAAGCTGAGAGTCAGGACAAGAATAAAAGAAACTAGGGGAAGTGCTCTAAAGCATATGCACATAACACAGACATGCAGGTGATGCAGGTGAAGTCTTCTCCTTGCTTTAGGAAGTAGAAAGTTACTATTGCCTGCATTTTACTTCAGTCTTACGACTTTAAATAAAAGTAGGATTAAAAAAAAACCTTTTAGTGCTCTGTAGGCCTTTTTTAGATTTTGTCTTGATTTTCATCTGCAGATACATTTTGGACACACTTCTGATGTAAAAAATATTAATTCTTCATAATAAAAATCCTTGACAATTGTATACAGAAGATGCTTTTTTGTTTTTCCCTATGATCAGTAATAACTTCTGGAAGAAAAAAAAAAGTGTTACTTGAAAGACTTGATTGTTGATGAACTTTCAAAGTGCAGTCAAATAATATTGCATTCTGCACTACTGAAATGCTAAAAGCTATGCATTCTATAACATGTTGTAATCAGAAAGTAGAACTAAACAGCAGTGAACACAACCTGCACCTCATCTTAAACTTCTACGTATGATCTTCCCAGTCTTGGCAGGAAGAAATAGAAAAAGCAATATTACAGACCTGTGAATATGACAGTGCTTGACATATGCATTAAGCAAGCGTGGTGGATAACTTCTATTTAAATTTAACAACAAAATAAAGCATAAACAAAACACTTTTTTGCTGAAATTCCTGTTTATCCAGTAGATCCCAGTCACCTTCAAAAACTATGTGCTCTCTACAAGTTATGTCAGTTGCTAATATTCAAAATAATGAAAATCTTAATTCTTTAATACTGTAACTTACATGGTCCTGTTTGTTCATTATTTCATGAAGGTCCCCTAAAATATGTGCTTTAATGCATATGATAAACATTGATGACTTCAAACTGAAATCTCCTGTTATAAAATTTTACCTTGTGTTTTTTCCAGCTGCTCTCATTCGTGGCAACAGAAACAACTGTGCTCAATTTTCCAGTAACCTTGATTGGTTAATCAGTAAATTGGATAGATTAGAATCTTCCTCAGGTGAGACTCACTTTTACAATGTAGATTAACTATCAGTTAATGTCTGTCTTACATTATTGTCAGAGCAGTTACCCTTGAAACCCCCATGCAGTAGAAAATAAATATGCTGTTGGGGTTTTTTTGGTTGGTTGGTTGGGGTTTTTGCTTGCTTGCTTTTTAAATTCAAAGAAATAATACGCTTAGAGGCATTTTTGTGGCATTTTTTGGTTCTATATATTTGGTATGCGTAATGCCCAATCCAATGAATTTTGAACATGACTTGGGTGAATTAATGGACTGGGTCAGACAGTATCAACACTACTGTACTATTAAATAACACCAGTTTGTGGACATGCATGCAAAATCCATGAAGATATAGATAATAGGGTTTTATTCACTATGAAATATTTGACAAAATATTGATATACTATACAGTGCTCCCTATTAAAACCTTCATGTCTCTCATTGAAAAGGAGCTAAGCTTGCGATTTTCTCAGGTGGTTTTAAAATTGTGGCTATTTTCGAAAGAAGACAGGAATTAACAGCTTTATTAGGTGTTTATTCCTAATGTGTAATATTCATATTAATACTCCTTGAAAGTGTTTTCATCCTCTTTTGGGGATGGAGAAAAGATAATGTCTCGTAAGATACGCATTCACTGAACTTTTAGATCGTGTTCAGTTGTGCAGGTGATTTAATTCCAGCATTGTTTCTGTGGCCTTTATATAGGCATTTTGGAAGTATTGCACTGCATCTTGATTGAAAGCCCAGAAGCTTTAAATTTAATATCTGAGGAACACATCAAATCCATTATTTCATTGTTGGATAAACACGGGCGAAATTACAAGGTATGTTTGGAAAACCTAAGAATGTACTGAGAACCTTACAACGATTTGGGGTGGAGGGAGGGGCGGGAAGAGAAATTTCTACATGGAAATATGTGATTCTAGTACCCTTAAAGGAATAAAATAACCTCAAAGTACATCTGCAAAGTTGCTTTCTTGACATTAAAAGAATGAGTAATATACAATTGCTTTTCAGAAATTTTCCAATACAGCAAATGTCTGACAAGCAAACAGTTAAGAAATATTGGTAACCAGTCAGAACATTGGATTTGCTGAGAAAATGAAGCATTCTCGTGGCTGTAAGAAAGTGGGCAGAGTAGTTTACTTTGTGATGGAGGGCTCTGCAGAAGCAGTGGACTACCTTTGATCTACAGAAAGAGAGAACTATATCCTGCAAAGTAATTAATAACTTGAGTAATAATAATAGTAGCAGAAAAAAAATAAAATGAGAAATCAGAAAAATAATCCAAATATCTGAAAACACAGGTGTTCAGAAGAAAGAAAAAACCCCTGAGTTTCCAGAAGAAATACTGGATGAAATTAATTTAGACAACAATATGCAATTTATTATGATAGAAGAAGGTGAACAGAGTTTCTGGCTGCGATCAGGATGACATCACAACACAGACGAAGATATAGGTTTATGTGTGATTTTCTGATGTGAGTTTCCTTCCTCAATTAAAATTTCATTTGAAAGACTGATAACCTCGAGGAAGAGCAGAGAAAGTTTTAGTGAGCTGAAATTACCTTCTCCTTTAAATCAGTAATACAGAGAACCTAACCAACTACAGGAAAGGAGAACAGTATTTTTAAGCATGGTTAAGGAGCATGAACTGATATAAGTAGGCATAAGAAAAAAAATGCAATTGAAAGTAAGTTTAGTTTATTATTTTTAGCTCTTAGCAAGATTACTGTGCTATTCCAGTCAAAGACCCTTTCACCTGGAACATCTTAATGTAGGCATTATAGTGAGAACTTAGAGCAGAAAAAGAAAATATGTACACAGGAGAAGAATTATATTGGATAAAGGATTAGTGCCCTTCTATTTGTAATGTCTTTGACTAAACCTCAGTAAGTAATGGGAAGTAATGAAGGTATTTGTTACTCCACAAACAATATATCTCATTCTCCTGCTAGATTAGATATTCTGTTGAGATTTAGGGAATAAGAAACAGTAATATTAATAAGTAAAATTGTCTTGGGAATTATTGATTTGAAGGATTTTTTAAAATGAAAAGCCTTGTGTTAGAACTGCAGGCAGCAGACTCACAGAGATTATTTAAACAGTTTACATGTAAATTCTGAGTTACTAGTAATCATTAATGTTTCTGTATTGCTTTTCAGCTGAGTACCAGTCAGAGTTTATGTAGTTCCTTAAATTATTACCTCTATCCTTATGCCAGAGGTTTCTGCCCAATAGCAGAGATGGTAGGAAGGAAAATGCATGGGCTGGGACATAGAAAAGTCCTCAATATATTAGCTTAAACTGCTGTTGATGGTGTGTTTGTGCTAATTTCACTGGGCAGATAACCAGAGCAGCAATAGCTAAAATGAATGTTATGTTCTGCTGCTCCTGGTGTAGTAAAACAGTTTCCAACATGGTAATCTACAGTGTGAAGATGTGTATCTTTTAGGTGATCTGCAGCAGTTGAGAGCATTTGGGCTCATTGCTGGAAGATTCTTTGTCAGAGCTCAAGTACAGCTTCTCTGCTATTTTGCAGAAGCGTGCAGCTTTGTCCCTCAGCATTAAACAACATTATGTTACTATGTTCTCTTTTGCAAAACCTTTCGCTCCAGTAATCTGCAGGAGAATTATGTCAGTCTCTTTCAATTTTCAGACTAAAACAAACCAAAAAGAAATTAGAAGTTTAAGATCTTTCTGAAATTCTGTTTTGTTTTATGGTGAATTCTTTCAAGTGTTTTTAGTTTTAAAAATAAATGGATTATTTCTCATACAGAAAATATTCTTTTCAGAAGAGATTCATAAGCAGTCAGAGAATTGCTGTTGAGAATTGTCCACTAATTTTGCACTGAAATATTTTGGGGCTACAGGAAATTTATCAAATACTTCCATTTTATACTTTGAAATTTAAAAGAGATTTAATTAAAAATTGTAGAGATGACATACAGCTGTTCTAGCTTTTTTTTTTTTTTTAATCAAAATGAGAATAGGGTATCTCAAAGGAAGGTTTTTGAGGCATTTTTCAAATCCTGTGTTCAGAATTTCTGTACCAAGAATGTTTGATATTCTCAGTCAGTTGTACGGACTACACTTGTTCCATATATGTGAAAAGTATTTAGAAAACAATAATGGTAAAAAGCATTATACTCCTTCCTTTAGGTCTATTCTGAATGTAAATTAAGTATATGCAGCTAGCTGCCTTTACCCTATTTTTTTCTGATTTTTCTTTTAAGGTTCTCGATGTGCTTTGCTCTCTCTGTGTCTGCAATGGAGTTGCAGTGCGTGCCAATCAAAATTTGATTTGTGACAATTTACTGCCTAGAAGAGACTTACTTTTGCAAACACGTTTGATTAATGATGTGACAAGGTATAGTGACATGTTTTATTGTTATATAGAAAAAATGGAACTTCCATATCCTCAATAATTAATTGAAGGAAATACTGTAACATAAGAAATGTCCCACAGATTCCAATATTGCAACACACACTTTGGGAAGTATTTATGTGTTATATATTAACTTCTGGAAAAAAAAAATTACTAACAATATGGAATTTTATAATGGGAACTCTGCTCAAATAGAAATTGTTAATTACTAGTAAGATCTGTTCTGAAATTGAAATATGAAAGTTGCTTGTTTCTGAGTCAAAACAGAGCATGGAGCATGTAAACATACTGTGAAGTACTTGTGTGTTTTAAGGAGGATATGATTTCCTGGCAACCTCACTTTGATTTTGGGAAATAATCTTGTTATTTCTCATTTGACTGTAAGTTTTTCAAAACATGGAACTTTACCTTAGAAGATGATTCTACAGCAGCTTTAAAGCATTATATAAAATGGGTCACTTTTTAAAATATTGTAAGGAAAATGTGGATATCTACACACTTACTGTATTTGTAAAGTGAATTTGACAATTATACAGCAAGATGATTAATATGTTGCATTTTATGTTCACACTAACTGGCTTACATTTTCTTTCTTAGCGTAAGGCCAAACATATTTTTGGGTGTTGCTGAGGGCTCTGCACAATACAAGAAGTGGTACTTTGAGTTAATAATTGATCAGGTTGATCCATTCTTGACGGCAGAACCCACCCATTTACGAGTTGGATGGGCCTCTACTTCAGGTTATGCCCCCTATCCTGGAGGTGGAGAAGGATGGGGGGGCAATGGTGTTGGTGATGACCTGTACTCCTATGGTTTTGATGGCCTTCATCTGTGGTCTGGTAAGTACTTTCTGAACTACCACTAATCTTTCATTTAGCAGTTTCCTACCTTTCCCTTCAGTACCTTTGTTTATATAACATGTTATTTTATAGTGAGCTACAGTTGGGATCAGACTTCTTGACAGAAATGTTAGTCAATAATTGAATTTTACCAATTAGGCTTTTTAGCAGATAGCTTCTATTTTATTTCAGCACTTCTGAACAATTATCCAACATCAGAAGTTATGTTTTCTGGGAGAAGACTGGGAGACATCTGTAACATACAGCCATTATAAATCATTGATACAGAATTGAACTCCAAATGAACCTCAGAAATACAGTACTGGAAAGTCTCTTAAATCTCATCTTCTGCAGTAAGGGAAAATTTGGGGTACTTGAACTGCCCTGGACAGTTGACTTGACTTGTTCTTAAGAAGTTCCAAACATAATTTGGAATACTGCTTCACTGCTTAATTAGACTTGCTTTACAGGTAAAATATAATGTTTTCAAGGGAATTGTTCTGAAAGGAAACTGAAGAGGCATTAATTGGATTGAAAAACTGTAGTTATATCTAAATGTTAGGTTACTTCAGATGTGTTATCTCTAGTTAATTGCTATCATAAGTGCTGAGTCCTGTGCATGTCTGTAAAGTCTAAACTTCCCAGGTACCAAAAGTTAAGCTCCCTCTGTTTAGTGTATGGCTGTAGTTGATAAAGAAAAGCTGGCCCATCAAATCCATTTTTTGATAATTCAGTATACTATTCTGCCTCTTGATTGTGTAAACCTGGATGTTGTTCATAATCACAGCTCCAGTAGAATTTTAGAACCATGCAATAAATTGGGTTAGAAGCAGCCTTAAAGATTATCTGGTCCAACCCTCTGCCATGGGCAGGGATGCTGCCCACTAAACCAGGTTGCTCAGAGCCCCATCAAACCTCGCCTTGAACACTCAACAGAGATGGGGCATCCACAACTCCTCTGGACAACCCGTTCTGGTGTCTTACCACGGAATGTTCACACATATGTGAATCTGGTATTTCACAAAAACTAAAGAAAAATGGATCTATAAATGTTAGTTTTATAAAGAGGGTATAATTTACTGTTCCTCATTACTCTTGCATCAGTGTGGACTTGCGTGATATCAGCTCAGCATGTCTTGTGAACAGCGAACAGTGTCAGCGGTTTCAAGTTAATCTTTCAGTTTATGCAGTTTTCTGCCATATATGAGTTTTAAGAATATTAACTCACTGTTTCCAGAAACAGAACTGTTCATAAACCAGATGAAGGCAAGAGCATGTCTTCATGACTATGAAGAAAAAGCTTGATGGTATTTTAGAGGAAAGAAATTCAGTGTCAAACCTCTAAGAACCTGCTTGAAGCTTCTGATTACTGACTACTTTTATCCTAGGTCGAGTACCCAGAGCTGTAGCATCTGTCAATCAGCATTTATTAGCATCTGATGATGTGGTTAGCTGCTGTTTGGATTTAGGTGTACCCAGCATTTCATTCCGCATTAATGGACAGCCTGTACAGGGAATGTTTGAGAACTTCAGTACAGAAGGGTTTTTCTTCCCTGTTGTAAGCTTATCAGCAGGTGTAAAGTAAGTACAACTTAATTTTAATTGTTTTCTTTGCGTTCTTGTCCAAATTAATTTGTGATTTCTTTTATTTTGTTCTGATTTTAGGGTTTCTGCCCAACTAGCAGCTGTGAGGAAGTAAGGAAAGTACTGATTTGTTCAGTGATAATTTCACTTAAAAGTGAAATTTGAGCCTGTAAGCAATTTGAGTAAATCACAGTGTCTGAAAATTATTATTTTATGATTATTCGATGACCTAGGGGAAATTAATTTTGTCTCATTCCAATTATCAGTGCAAAAAAAGCACGTTAGAAACACAGCACCAGATTTGGCGCTAATTAAAATTCTCACTGGCTTTCTCAGCAGGGAGTAAAAAGCCTAAATCACCATGAAAACTGATACTATATTCAGAGTAGGAAACACAAAGAACTGATGAGAAGCAGGTTTGGAATCTTGTTACTAGTATTACCCATGCCTTACCTGTTCTGTTTCTAAAATACTGAGTTTTGAACTTACTGTAATCAGTTTTTTATTATTATCTTACCTTTAGTGAATTCCGAAAATCTGTAGAATCAAGAAGAATAAAGGAGGGCTGGGAAAGGCTTAGTAAATCGATTTTCATTTATTCCCTGGAAGCGACCCTACTATGTAGCTGCATTAGTACAAAGCTTTTGAAAATGTTCATTACCTTTTTTTCTATAAGAAATCTGCCTAAACTGGTGAAATTATCTTTCTACATTCTTATTTGATGTTGTTTGTATATTTTGTGAGAACATTTTCTTTTGTAGTATTTTGGACCTGATATATATCATCTTCTGTGTCTGTTAGTATGAGATAAAATGTTATTACATGGGAATCCTGACTTCATGAATGGAAGAGAGTGTTCTGGGCACAAGCCCTGATGTTTCTACTTCTGCTCTGGTTTATCTAGTTTTTCTCTGCTGTCTATGAATTTCTCAGTCGCTGTTTCTGAGTCATCTTCATCATTCCATCATCAATTTTTTCTCTATATATCCTTGACAGAGACCTGCACTGTCTGCTGTCCTTTGGAGTGATGTTGCTTTATATTTGATTTTCAGGAGGGTTCTTTTTAAGGTTGAGGTCAGACAAATTATAACAAGTTTTTCAAATCAAAAGATTTGAACATTTGTTTTAAAATAAGACAAAAAAATAAAGTCAGAGCTTCTTGGAGTGTTCAGGTTTGTAAAAAAGACTGTGCAGCAATAGGAAGATACAGCCTATATGGAGATTTAGATTCTGCAGTGAAGAGCAGGGATAAAAGAGGCCTCAGAACGAATGAGGAAATAAAGATCAGATGCTACAATTCAGAAAAACTGAGCAAGTTGGAAGGAAGCAATTAGCTATTTACTGGTCTGGGGTTGGCAAGGGAAGAATTGAATGAGAGGCTTTTAATTTCAGTCCTTTCTTTGACTTCTGTCTGTTTAGGAAGTTAGACTTCTAGGTCTTAAGACAAAATTGACCTTTATTTTTAAAGTGTTGTGATACATGTGGGAGCTTTCCATAAAGAGACATCTAAACTCAGAGTTGTCATCTCAAGTATTTAGCTGCCTTGAGATCATTCAAATATCTTAAACAACGCATTTTTAAAATTAAATTAGAAGGTTTATGCTTAATAGAATTATTCAATAATAGTCAATTTCTTGTGAACATTAAGCCATTTCAGGTATTTGTGACTTATGCTTATGTGCATCCTGTTTGAGAAAACTTTTGTGTCTTAATTGTTCTCCTCTTCTTAAAAATGTCAATGAAATATGTTGATCTGATAGCTCTAGCATTTCTATAGGCTTCTTGTCACCTCATCACAACAACTGTAGGGGATATTTCCTAGAGGTAACAGGATAGGGGTTTTTTTAACTTTTCTGTGTTTGTTTATCTCTGGAGTTTGCCTACTTGAGGACCAAAGTATGAAGCTGGGTAGTTTTTGTCTCTGTTTTTCCTGGTATACTCTTAAATTTATGTGAAAAATATATCTCAAGGAGAAACAGAACACTTCAGGGGTTTATTAGGAATCTTAGTTATGCTTCTGAAACTCATCCCAGTTGTAATATTTGGTATAATATTGTTTGCCTGATTTATGTGTTATGATTTAATGTTTTGTTTGGGTTTTTATTTCTCTCATGAGCCAACTGCCTGCATGAGTGCAATGAGAAATTACTTTTAAGTTATTTATCATTAATCCTGATAGTATTTTTAGAGTAACAGTCCAATTTAAACTAGATTTATGTTTCCAAATCCTTTAAATCCATTAAAAAATTCACAACTTACAACTGTTTGATTTTAAGTGAGAAACATTTAAATATGCTACAACATTAAATGATTATTTTTGCTGCAGCCAAAACAAATTTTCAAAAAGGAGTGGGTAAGTGATGATGTCACTGGTAGTATCTGCTCGTATTAATCCTTGGTAACTTTTTGGTGTTTATGAAAACATGAAGTGCACCTGCATTTTTGTAGATAGTAATCAAATAAATGTTTAAGTCTCTAAATGATTTATTTATAATGCTAGTATATATAACTATTTGAGAGTCTAATTGCTTCATTGGAAATTGCACAGAGTTCGTTTTTTGTTGGGTGGACGTCATGGAGAGTTTAAATTTCTACCTCCTGCTGGCTATGCTCCCTGTTATGAAGCGTTGCTTCCAAAAGAGAAGATGAAACTGGAACCAGTGAAAGAATATAAAAGAGATTTTGAAGGAGTGAGGGATTTGTTGGGTACAACTCAATTCCTCTCGCAAGCTTCTTTTATCCCTTGTCCAATAGACACCAGTCAGGTATGTGACATTTGCAATAATTGGACCATAAAATATATCTGTACAAAATTTAAATTCACACTATAAAAACTCAGGTGGTTTCCTCCTTTCTTAGCTATTCTTAATTTGTGTGTTGGGGTGAACTAACCAAACTAGATGATCTTGGATATGCAAGGCGTGGGAACAAACCTTTTCTTATATCTGAAATTGTTATTCTCTTTTCTTAGATTGCTCTTCCTTTTCATCTTGAAAAGATCAGGGACAAGCTAGCTGAAAACATCCATGAACTGTGGGGAATGAATAAAATAGAACTGGGCTGGACATATGGCAAGGTATGCTTTGAATGACCTCCCTGGGTACAGTCACCTGTATTAGGTTAAGTATCCTACCAGAAGACCTGGGTTTGGAAGTTGAATGGCTGTCTATACATTAGCAGCAATAGGTGAACATGTAGGGTGGAAGGAGACAGTAATATTAACTTTTTGATGACTTTGTTAACATCCAAATTCCTCAAAACTTGCTTTTCTTATTTAATTATGGATGAGTACTTATAGTGTGCATTATAAATGAATCATGGGAAAGTACATTCATATAGTGATGAGTAACTGTCATTGATAAAAGATAAATTATATTGCTTGTAATGTCTTCATTATTACAAAGAATTAACCGGTTTTCTACTGTGATTCTTGATTCTGATATCAGGAAAGTACTATTTTCTGTTACTTGTTGCAGATACGAGATGATAATAAAAGGCATCATCCTTGTCTTGTGGAATTCTCAAAATTACCTGAGACAGAGAAGAATTATAATCTACAAATGTCAACTGAAACACTCAAGTGAGATTTAAATATTAAGAATATAAAGTTTTTTATTTGTTTGTTTTTATTCAAACACATCATACTGTTTTAAGATATAAAAAACATTAGAACATCTCATTTGAAGTCTGTTCTACTACCTTTGCTAGAACTACCAGGAACCCCTCAGAGTGATTTAGAAAAACATTGTCTCTACAGAGATACAAGGGAATAAATGCCATCAAATCCTGTTGGTTTTAATAAAGTGTGTAACTTTGGCCTTTTTAGACTTTGAAGGGCCTATATATTAATTCTGATAAGTTAAAATATTTGGCTCTTGAAATCCCACTGTTTTGAATTACTTCCCTGTTTTTTAAATATAATTTCTTCTGTGTATTTATAGTCAAATAAAAAAAAATTACACATGGGTGAGCACTGTAACATTGGGTTTCAATAATGCCGCTTTTTTGTGTTGGCAGAACCCTTTTGGCACTTGGATGTCACATTGTTCATGCTCATCCAGCAGCTGAGGAAGATCTTAAAAAAGTTAAACTTCCTAAAAAGTATGTACCTTATGATAATTTTTATATATTATATTATTATAAATAAAAAATATTTTAAGGTCATTTAAAAAAACTTAATATGAGCCCCATACTTGTTATGGTCTTACAGATCACATGGTTTTAGGTTCTTACCCTGCCTGTGAGGATGGTTGACTGTGAATACTGCTGTGTTACATCACCTCGTGAAGTTATCCAGAGACAGAAACTGTCACATACTTAAATCACGTACAATTGTTACATGATCTTAAAACAGATACTCCAAAGTTAAAAGCAAAATTTCAGTGTTTTTCTACCTCCTGGAAAAGAACATTTTATGTATATGATAGTAAATTTATCTACTTGAAAGAGGGTATACCATTTTCCCATAACTCTTGTTTCAGTTTTCAACTCTCCTTCTCTCTCCTCCAAGAAAAGGTTTGTTCAACATACACACATTTCCATAGACATTATTAATGCATTTCTTTAAAGAAGAAAAGTAGAATATTACTGTTCTTATAATGCTGCACGTTTCTTGGAAATGTACATATGTAGATCATTGTGTAAAATATATTTTTTTTTGCTTTAATTTCTATTTGGTAGCTAAACCATGGTAATCAGAGCTAAAAGAATTGAATATGTTTAAATAAAAAACTTCTTTGAGTCATCAGTAGTAATCACCTCAAAAATGGTGAAGAGTAATCAAGGATTACATCTGTATTTTAGTGTTGACTGTGGGGACCCTGTAGTCCTCCCAGGACAGATTAAAGCCTTGTTCTGCAACAAAATTTGTATCCAAAATTTGGATACTTGCCATTTCACATCGGTTTGTCAATCCACAAGATGTATTTTTTTCCTGAAACAGCTTTATCCATGAGAAACAAAGTTAGGTTTCCAAAGAGAACACTAAAATATGTAGTTTGGTGATATGGGAAATGGTAATCTTGGTCCAGCTGATGGCATTAATTAAAAAAGGAAAAAAGACCTTCAGACAGTCTATCATAATACTGTTTTAATACCATTTTCTTGTTGAAATACCTACTGCCTATATGAATTGTCCTAACAAATTATCTGATTTGAACAAGAGAGATTCTGCACATGTCTAAAAAGGAGGGTAGTCATTATACAACATGGAAGGGCTGGAGAAGGTACTATCTAGGGCTAAAAAACTACTAAGCTAATTATTCAATGAAAAAGTGGGATGAACAATAGTTAAAATATTTTCTTCTGTTGGAAAAATGGTAATGCAGCCCCTACAGAATAGTGAATTAAAATACCATACTTAATAATGCATAAAATTTTATAAGATGTCATCATGCAGATCTTTAAAATAGAAATTATTTGAAAGGTTTAGAAGACAAATTTTAAAAAAAATATATAAAAATTACTCATTCAACAACAATTTTGTTGTTTTGTAGCAACCATTTAGGCATGTATATATGGATCTGAGTCACATTTAATTAGCTAGTGTGCGAGTAGGTGGAAAATTAGACTGTCTGCTAGAATCCAATTTATATCCCAGTCAATGACCAAATGTAATGTAGGATTTTTGCAAAGAAATGGGAGAATAGGAGATAAAAAAAATGGGAAGTGAGCCCCACCCCATGAATGCCATGTAGAATGATTTAAATACCATAACTGGCATATCTCTGTTTTGCCTCTTTGACTTACAGTTACATGATGTCAAATGGATATAAACCTTCCCCTCTTGATCTTTCTGAAGTGAAATTGTTACCTTCTCAAGAATTTCTAGTTGACAAACTAGCAGAAAATGCTCATAACGTCTGGGCAAAAGACAGAATTAAGCAAGGATGGACCTATGGCATTCAGCAGGTAGGAACTTCTGTAGATGCATTGGAATAAGTAAAGAGTGTGAGATTTTGTATTCTAGAACATCAGCTGGGAAGTGAGTGTAAAGAGGTAAAATACTGAATGTTGTGTAATATCTGGAAAAATTAGAGGGGGTGGGAAGCAAGAAAAGGAACCTTGCCCATGAAAGTCTGAGTAGATTGTCAGACCTGTATGGTTGCAGCTGCAGGATGTATGGGAATGTATTTCCATCCTTCCCTTTCATTCTTGTCTTTAGGTTTTTAGTGTTATTAATAATTGAGCTTGCATTCATAGAACTCTTCTTCATCAATGCTCTTTCTCTTCTGTAATCTTAACATGACTTCAGAGTACACTGTCTTATTATAAAAAGTCTTTTTGTTATTTAAACAGAGTTTTCTTCTTGTTCTCTTTTATCACCCCTTTCAGGATCTTAAGAACAAACGTAATCCTCGGCTAGTGCCATATGCATTATTAGATGAACGCACTAAAAAATCAAACAGAGATAGCCTCCGTGAAGCTGTTAGAACATTCGCAGGCTATGGTTATAGTATTGAACCACCTGACCAAGAGATAGGTATGTACTTTCAAAAAGAAACATGGCCTTTTTTTCCCCTCAGTGCTGTGAAAAAACATAAAACTGAAATATAGGGAAAACAGAAGATTATTAATTAATAGTAGTGTATTTTTGCAGTGAATTTTAATGAAAGCTGGAAACATACTTTTAAAATTACTTTTATATTACTTAGGTCTTTGTTGGGAGTTTTTTAAAGATTGATTGTAAATGATATGATAATTCTAATTCCCATTATTTTTTAAATTGGAGAAAATCTGGAGTGTGAGTGGGCGTACTGGTTTTCATTTGGACAGAAGAAAAGAAAGAAAATAATATAGGTTTCATTTTTTAAAAAAAATTTACATGGTATGCAGATTAGGTTTGACTACTTAATTTTTTTAAGCAGTCTTCAAAGAAGCTCACCAAATTTAATAGTTTTTTAAAATTGAAATCAGTAGCAAAAATTTGTTTAGAAGTTTTTTTTTTTAATATTTGTTATACCACTGTAATTTTTGACAAAAATCCAAAATGAAACAAAGCCTATTCTGTAATTTGAAAAAAAATAAAAGTTCTAAATGCATCGACTTGTGTAGGAAAATAATTTTTTTGTATTATAATACTACATTATTAAATTGGATTGTATTTCATGTAGTAATCTTATGCTTCTGTTTCCTCTACTCAGTTTTGGATTGGAGGCTCTGCATTGAGTGATACTTTGAAATATGCTAATTCTACATAGCAGATGATCACTCATCCTGTATAGAATTAGAATGTGCTAGCGTCTGCATGCTGACTACTGTCACTCTTTTTGTAACATTTGCTGTGAAGTTTCTTAAACATGCAAAGGTAGATGAGATAGAAAATACTGGGGACAGATGAAAAGCTAGACAGTGACATTTATAGTTTAATTCTCTTATTAAAAGTGTGTGGGGGGGTTCTCTGTTTATTTTTACAGCTGACCAAACAGTGGAAAAAGTCAGCATCGACAAGATACGATTTTTCAGAGTAGAAAAATCTTATGCAGTGAAATCTGGAAAGTGGTACTTCGAATTTGAAGCTGTGACAGGTGGAGATATGCGTGTCGGCTGGGCAAGGCCAGGCTGTCGACCTGACATAGAGTTGGGAGCTGATGACCAAGCATTTGTATTTGAAGGAAGCAAAGTCAGTACACCTTTACCTCTTTTGACCTATGAACAGGCTAGACGGTGAACTACAGTATAGGTTTCCTCTCTGTACTTCAGATCAAGTACTGAAATTTCTTTGATTCATAGAAATACATCTCTGAGCCCTGTTTCATGCAGGATAGTATCTTCATTTTGTTTCTGTTAATTGAAATTATGCTAATAAAGATGTGTTAGTTTATATCTTCCTAGGATCTACCCAACTAATTAAAGAAGTCTGTCATAAACATAAACAAAATACAGCATTATCTTCTATTTTTTTGATGTGGTGTTTTACAAAAATCAAACTAAAGGTTCTTCAGGAAGAGAGAACCACAGTTCTGTATTCCTTTTTCTGTCTTTTCTGCTTTCTGCACATTCTTTCTTCCTAAGCTTGACTCCTAAAGGAGCAGAAGGATAATTATTACAATGCATTTGAGAAGTGGAATCCAGTGAACAGCAGTTATCACCCAGATTCTAAATTGCTGAAGTTAGGGCTTAGTTGCTCTTTGTCTCTATTATCTCTAAGAAAAAAACATGATCAGTTTGCAAATTACTTTGAGATCCTGGAAAATGAAATGTTTGTTTTTCTTTATTTCTTTTGTATTTCATTTCTAGTTTTAGCACTGTGGTTATTCACTTGTTTTTCCATTTAGGGCCAGCGTTGGCATCAAGGCAGTGGATTCTTTGGACGAAGCTGGCAACCAGGAGATGTGGTTGGTTGTATGATAAACTTGGATGACAAATCAATTATCTTTACTCTGAATGGAGAGTTGCTAATAACCAGTAAAGGGTCAGAACTTGCATTTGCTGACTTTGGAATAGAAAATGGTAATTTCCCTTTTTTTAGTCATATGGTTATGAGAAGACAAAACAAAACAACAATCAGAAAAACTAGTCTGTCATAATGATTCAGTGAGCTGAGAAATTATATTTCACCAGTGGGAGCCTTCAGATTATGCTACACATTAACTTCATAATATTTATTTTGAGAGTGCTTATGTGGCACAAATTGATTTTCTTTTTTTTCCTTTGACCACATTAATGAGATATCAGCAGTCAGAATGGGTAAATTTTCTTCAGGCCTTGCTCTTTGCTAGGCTTACTCTCAGGACTAAACTTCAGTATTCAGAGGTGATAGTAATAAGCATCCTGAAGAATTCCCAAAAGCTGAAAATGTAGTCTCTGATTATCTTACAGGAGCATAAATGTATTATGTTTATGTCTGTGAATGACATAATGAGTATGTCCTTCACTATGTGGTGAGAGTCTGCACCCAAAGAACATAAGTTGAGTGATTTGTAATTTTTTTTCCTCCATCCTATTCATAGCTTATCTGAATTTCTCCTTTTCTTGGCATATTTTTCCTCTTCTGTTTTTGGTCTTTGTTTTTTCTAGAAGCAGTATTTACGTAACTGTAGTAAAGGGGGCAGGAAATATTTTCAAACTCTTCTGCTTTATGTTTTAGTGGACATTTTCTTTGTAAGCATAGCTTCTCCAACCAGTAGTAGCTTCATACCTGTTAGTAATGGCCAGAAGACTTTGCAGATGTTCGCTGTCCCTCTGATGTTACCATTGATAGAGTTTTTGTAACAGTAGAGAATGAGGATCTGCTTTAACAAAGCTAATCTGAAGGCTTAAATTAAAGTTAAGGAGATAAAATTTCTCCTTTAGGGGATGAACTGTTGTCTCCAAGTTCTGTTTCTTGAGAAATAGAGAAATAGTTCAACAGTCTTTCTTCCCTGTCTATTGGCTGCTATAAAGTTATATGGAGATCAAAGAGTTGAGTCACAAGAAGTACTAGCACTAAAGAAGTGTTGTGTCCATTGTGAATGATGGAGGAATGAAGGCTGGCAACAATGGGTTGAGATAACTAAACCTCTTCTCAAAGTCCTTTTGAAACTTCAGGGGCCTCAGAGAGCATACTTAATATTTGTTAATAACTTTGATCTAGCCAAGGTTGCCTTCCAGGTCCAACTCATTGTAAAAAACCATGTGTATTAGTCCAAAAATTAGGAAGATAAACAAATTATTTTGATAAATAACTGACTTGAGAAAATCTTCTCAAATATGATTGTCCACAAAACTACCTCTTGACTTCACATTTTTTGTTTATTTTTTCACACAAATCTACCACTTGCTAAGAAGAATTGTTTAAACTGGTTTAATATTTAAATACATGGGATAGTGTCAAAGTCCTCAGAAGTTTTGATAGCAATTATATTGAACCTAGAAATTAGTGTTTATGGTGGCTTTGAATCCTTGCTAATGTCATCACTTCATGTGCATTACTTGTAGGAGCTAAAGTTTAGTCCACATTAGATGGATCCAAAATAAAAAATGCTTGTGTTTTTAACTAAATTACTTTTGTGGTTTTTTTTTTATTATTATTTATTTTTGTTTCTTTAGGTTTTGTTCCAATTTGTGCACTGGGCCTATCTCAGATTGGTCGCATGAACCTTGGAATGGATGCCAGTACATTCAAGTATTATACAATGTGTGGCCTTCAAGAAGGTTTTGAACCTTTTGCTGTCAACATGAACCGAGATGTTGCTATGTGGTTTAGTAAACGCTTACCAACATTTGTCAATGTGCCAAAAAATCATCCTCACATTAAGGTAACTTTACATGTTAGGGAGACATCTGTTTAACAACTGTTTGTTTAGCAAGCTGAGACATTAAACCCTTACTAATACTTACTGTCATCAGATAGTTTGTCATATAAGCCTATTAAGTCACTCTTGGATAATTCCAGATGATCCTGTCTATCTTCAGTTTCATTTATGGCAGTATAGATTCCTATGGATATATCTATCTTTTTTATTATATGTGTTACTAATTTATTTTGTGGTTAGTTACTGGAAAAATGTCAGTTATAGTTTTTTTATATTCTGTCTTACATGTACATTCCCTTTTTAAACCTTCTTTACTATACAGATTTCTTAAATATGTAAAAATTGTTCAGCTGAAGTCTGAGGACATTTAAGTGTACCTGTGGTGTTGCTGAGTGGTTTTTCCATTTTTATGATGCACTAGTGATAAGAATTCCACAACTACCTAACTAATGTACTCTAGAGCAGAATAATAAATCCTATCTTTTCTATATTCATTATTAATATATTCAAAAAATATGTTTGATGTCCTGATGAGTTTTTTTTATTATAAACTATCAAGGCCATTTAATTTAATTTAGGTATAGCCAATTACTCAGTAATTGTCTCTGAACATTTCCTTCTTAAGTAAAATACTTTTCACTGAATTCCAGCTAAATGATCTCAGCATTTTTTTCAGTTTACCAGGACCATTTCAACACTATTCCTGTCTCTAAAATTTTTTTAAATGTTCCTGTCACTGAATTTAAAAACATACTCACTTTTTCAGCACAAGGGAAAGTGGTATCAGACTACTATGACAGTTCATAATGGCCATCTGAACAATTCTAATTGATATTTTTGCTCATTGTGGTAAAAAACTACTGATTCTCATGAAGCAATTTTTCAATGACTTGTGTTCTCAAAGTTAATTAATTAAATAAAATATATATTTTTTTTTTTATGTTGTATAGAACACCTTGAAAATATTGTAGTCAGAATATACCGAATCTGGTGTTTCCCTTTATCTTCAAGTTAGATTCAAAGAAGAGAACAAAGTTGCATAGTTTTGAAGATAATTATTTTTGAAAAAATTAAGTTGGCTCTCTCAGTTTTCTCATTCTCTAGTTGCTTAATGAAAGTTTTCAGTATTTTTTTGGATAGTACTATTTTAAAATATTTCTGTTATTTTTAGATATGGAGAATTGATGGAAGCATTGAAAGTCCACCTCGGTTAAAAGTTACTCACAAAACATTTGGCACACAGAACAGCAATTCAGACATGATATATTGTCGTTTGAGTATGCCCATTGAGTTCCACTCATCATTCAACTTCAGCATGGGTGTGGAAAATGCTTCAACTGATGTTTTCCAAAAACGGTCAGGCTTGGCTTTGGTTATCCTATCTCTTGCTTTCAATGTAAATGTAATATGTTCTATTATTCTTTATTATGGTACACTGAAAATTTCATAGTTGTTTTTAAACACAAATTAGCAAAGGAGGCATGTTACCAATATTTTTTTTATTATTCTTGAAGGTTTTGATTGATTTATAACCCACCTTTGCTGCAGAATGCTATATCCAGACAAGAGAGCACCATCTATATAAAGAGGTGCTTCACAAGGTTTATAATTATTCATTTCTAAGCAGCTGCCATTCTTTTAAAATCATTGGGATTTCCAAATCTCCTCTGCTAGGCTAGAAAACCAGCTCAGTCTTTTACCCAGTGGATTAATGCTCATCAACATTACTGTTCAATAGCTCATTGTTATTGGAAAAGTGCCTAATTTATGAAAAGAAAGAAGATTGAGGGACAGGTTTTTAAAGATACCAGGTATTACTGAGTCCAGCACCTTTCAGAGTTGCCTCTGTCTTTACTGCTGTAAATCTTCCTTTCCTCCCACTCTGCACCTTAAGTGCAATCAGTTATTATTCTTGTATTATTTGTATCCTGTGCAGTCTTTGCTAATGCAGACCACATACACAGCAAACATTAGTTAGCTTGTAAGTATACTTAGTCTAATAATGAGTAGCTTTTTACTATTTTTTTGAAACTTACTTATTAATTTTTTTTTTATCTGTAGAAAGCACAGCCAAGAAATTGCTGCTCCTACTACAGTAAGTAAATATATTGAGATACTTAGTTCTTCAAATGCTTTGAAGTTGATTTAGTTGTGGCAGAATGTTCATTAGAAATTGATCTGTTGATAGTAGCCTTTTTAATATTTTGCTGTGATAGAACAATGTTTATAAATAATAATGTCCGTCCAGAGTTGCACAATTTGAAGCATAAACCCCACCATTTTAAACCATCTGGTTTTTTAATTTAAGAGCATTTTAAATTCATTTAAGCAAATGTGAATTACTATTAAAGTTTGATATATAGCAGGGTTTTTTTTAAATCATTGTTAGAGTATTCCTTGATAAAATAATTTAGATTTCTGTTACTAATATGCTCTATTCCTCTTTTCAGTATTTTTACTCACTAAGGATATTTGCTGGCCAAGACCCATCCTCTGTCTGGGTTGGCTGGGTGACACCAGACTATCATTTTTACAGTGAGAATTTTGACCTAAATAAAAATTGTACAGTGACAGTTACTTTAGGAGATGAGAGAGGAAGGGTTCATGAAAGGTAAGGATTTATCACTTATTAAATTTGTATTTTAATACTGTTGTTCAAAAGTTAATTATTTGCAAGCTTGATGATATTTTAAGCATTAATTTAAACTAATGAGAAAGTTGTTTATGCAGTATGGGTTTTCTGTGCTCATTTATATATGAATGTTTTATACGTAGAATTCTTAAGGTGAATGTATTTATCATTAATGTTCCATTTGAAAGAATGTTTTGTGATTTTTTTTCATTTAACATTTGCATTTACTCACTGTGGATGAACTTGTTTGTTTTACTGTAGCTTACCTGTGCACACAGAGGCCTGTGAAATTTTTTCATAATTTTAAAATAGTAAAAAGAAATGTATTTAGTCTGATGCATACATCATGAAAAAAAATAAGATTTACTAATGAGCAAAAAAACTAATAGCATAACAAGCACCTTTGAGGATCTCTAACTATTACTCCACTGAAAAGTACATTGTCACCAAATACTGCAGTGCAGTGTGACCTACACTCTGTTCTTGCTGTTCTTTCAGTGTGAAGCGCAGCAACTGCTATATGGTTTGGGGAGGAGATGTAATTGCTAATTCCCAGAGATCAGGTCGCAGTAATGTTGATATAGAAATTGGATGCTTTGTTGACCTGGCTACTGGAATGGTGTCATTCACAGCCAATGGAAGAGAACTTGGCACTTGTTATCAGGTATTATCAGATTTTCAGAAAGCTGTCTAGTAAGCTGCTGATTTTGATGTTATTATTTGTCTTTTCCAGATATCTGACTGAACACCATTTGTGTAATGATAACATGTTTTCCTGTATCATTCTGATTTTCTCCCTCTTTTTCTCACTCTCTCTATTTTAAGGCTACGTTTTTTTTTTTGAGCTTTTTACAGTTGTTTCAAGTGTTGAGGACGGACTATTGGTATATATTTTCAGAGAAATATTTTTTTTACCTCTCAGTTCCTGTGATACAGATTTATGACCTTATTTATTCTTTAAAATATTTTTTGTCAACTGAATCTGTTATACAATATAGGGGAAATAAATATTTATATTAGCATAAGGTCAAAATTAAACTTCAAGTGTAGTAACTTTTGGTATGAATTGAGAAAAAAAAATTAGTTAGTTATTACCACAGTTTGAGTCTTTTGCAAATAGCTGTGATTTGGAAAGCCAAGTAAATGGGGTGGGCCCTAAATGCTATCAATATGCTCAAAAAAAAAAATTCATTATGCAAAGGGGTCAGTAGTTGACTGGAGCTTTCAGCACCAGATTGTTGAGACTTGCTGTTATTAAGATCAGTTGTCCATAGTAGAGCATCCGCTGTGGAAGAAGTTGTCCAGTGAGGAACAATTCATTGCTTTCTTTAATATCACCCCACAAATCTGTAATCCAGATAAAACTGAAACATTATCTAACTAAATTTAATGGGACTTGTATACTGACTCCATTGAAAATGAATGTGGCAGGGTTGCACATAGCCTGTAAATGGGGGTGGGAGATTGTCTAGAAGCTGTGATTTTGGTATATTTTCTAATAGTGGTCAGAAATTTCCATGCCACGCTGGGAGGATATTGAATGTCAACATCCTGGAAAAAAACCCCACTCGATTAAAGTGCTTAAGCCCTGCTTTGTTGTTTTTCTAACTAGATACAAATCAATATGACAGCTTCTGAACAAAAGCATGGAAGTTTGGTGTGGGTTTTTTGTGGTGGGTTTTTGCTCTGTTTTTTCATGGACAGCCAGGAGCTGTTCTTATTTGGTATGGAGATCTATGGAAAGATAGATGTAGAAGAGGCCTGTTACTGAATTTAGTGCAGCAAACACTTTCAGGTTTTTTCCTCATATGACTTGCATTTAATGCAACCATATTCTCTGTATTAAATTTAAGATTATCTCAGAGAATACCAATATTTCTCCTCTGTTTCTTCTCTTTTTCATGGAGAAATACCTGGAATTGCTTTTGGAATCATTTTTCAATAAACGTGATAACACCTGGTCTGCTGACAAATGAGAAAAACCAGGACTTTTTATAGAGATAAAATAGTATATTCCAACAGGATTGTAATGTCCGACAGTGAAATATTACTCAATTTTTGCTCTTTTTGAGTAATTTAAATATTTTCTATGTTTTTGAAAGTAGTGAGAATAGTGTTATCTAATTTTCATTTCCATTTCTTGAATGAAAGTAGGATCTTTAAAATATTGTAATAAATCCAATCTCTTGCCCAAATTGGCACAAATAACTGATATTTGTCTGGTCTAGGTAATTATTCTTGTTGTATAAGTGTTTACACTTCTCTGCTTTCTTAACTGAAAGAGGACAATATTTGTATGCTGTTTTCATTTTAAAAGGTCTATGAGTCAACATACTGAGGAGATAAAATGAATTTTGCTGTAGTTCCTGATTTAACTATTGAATGCCATGGTGATATTCAGGAAAACAAAACAAACACAAACCACTAGAAAGGTAAAGGGAAGATACAGTATACATCTATAATTGAGATTTTGTCATTAATTATCCTGTCAGAGTTAAGGTATTTGTAGCAGCAAGGAGATCTTAGATATTGGTTTAAAGGTGTTTTATTTTACTTTGAGTTAGTTATCATTCTCTGATCCTCAGACAAGGCTAGAAATTACAAATTCCATTATTATTACTAGGAAATAGCTATCTTTGGTCAGAAGCAAAGAGTTATGTTGTCTCAGCTATCTTCAGGCTTCAATGAAATAATAGGCACATTAGTAATGTCTTGCAGTCCAGGATGCCTTTTGTTTCTGGATTTGAGGTTGTGGTTTTTTTACTTATCAAAAAGTTTGGAATGTACATACCTAACCTTATATTATTTTTTATATGCCAATAGTGGTAGAACTTAAAAATCTTTATTCTGCATACAGTTTTTTCAGTATAGGGTATTATTTTTCATTTTGTTTAAATTTTATTTTGTTTTGGAGCTGTTATCTAAGAGAAAATGTATTTTTTAATTTCATTTTTTGATCACAATTGTTTTGCAATTTTTTAATAAATTTTTGTCCTCAAAGTTAGGAGTTTTAGTCCTTCACAGTGCTAGTATTGTAGCTGTGCTTGGTATGTATAATGTATACGTGTACACATGGTAAACAAAATGCATCATGAGGTGAATAATATATTCCACTGAACTTCTGAAATTTTGACCTAATTGTGTAGATGTACTTTTTTTCAGCTACCCTGGAGCACTGAAATTTTTAAAATAATATACTAATGTATAATTATATTTTAATAATATAATAATTATTTGTATTTCTAATATAAACAACTCATAATTTAATAATTTATATTATAAACTTTATTTCATGGCAGTATTGGTAGGGGGTCTTGTGGATAATTCTTCAGAATGAACTGGTCTTACACTGACATGCACTTTGCATCCAACTATAATTGGGAAAGAAGGATACCGTAGCAGTCATAAAAATCCCGAACACAACCAGACACTTTAAAACTGCAGCACCATGATTCAGTGTGATTCTCTGTGATTTTGTAAGACTGGAGAGAGATGCTAAGTCTGAAAATAAAGAGCTCTTTTAAAAAAATTACATAATTTTACTTTTAGAATATGTATTAGAAAATCATTAATCTTGAAAGGAAATAAAGATTTACACTATCCTGATCACATGCTCTCTCACCCTCTAGAGTAAAGGGTTGAGTTTGAATATTTTTGAGAAGATATCACACAGTGTTGTTACCAAAGTGCTTGCTAAAGGTGTTGAGAGCACATAAGGCAACTGACACACCTGTCTGAAAATCAGGTGGTCCTATAAAGATAACTGTAAATGCTTTACTATATTAGAGGTGAACTACAGTAGTAGTAGACACTATTCAGAACTTTATAAAGTGTCTGGAGTTATTTGATAGTGAAGTGTAGGCTATACAGAATTTATTTTGTATCATATTCAGGGAGAAGATTCTTTTTCACATTTTTAATTTTTAAAACATTTCAATCTCATCTCACTTCTAGGTTGAACCAAACACGAAACTTTTTGCAGCAGCTTTTTTACGGCCTACAAGCACTAACTTGGTTCAGTTTGAACTTGGTAAATTAAAGGTAGGAAATATTTTTATATTTTATAGAAAGAGAATCTTCATGTAAAGGTGCTCTTTTAAATCTGTTTATTCTTATGCAGCTTCCTGCTCAGTTGAATTTGTTTAGGAAGATTGAATTAAGGGCAAGAATCTTAATTTGACTTATATGTTTACTCCTGTAAATGTAATTATTATATGCAGTTCATTTTTTATCTGTGTTTGTCAAATAAACTCATATTGTTGGAGGAAAACACCATTAATGTTGAGCTTATTTAATGGATTTTGTTCTTTGTAATAACTTCTATCTTTCTATGATTTCTTTGCTATTTATAAGTTATACTTCCTTTTAATGTTATAGGTTTATTTATAATTAGACATTACAAAAATAATTTTAAAACACTTATTTGTTTCAGAATACCATGCCTTTATCAGCAGCAATTTTTAAAAGTGAAGAAAGAAATCCTGTTCCTCAGTGTCCCCCTCGCCTTGATGTGCAAACAATTACACCTGTTTTGTGGAGCAGGATGCCAAACAGCTTTCTAAGAGTAGAAACTGAGCGTGTCAGTGAACGTCATGGCTGGGTCGTGCAGTGTTTGGAACCTCTGCAGATGATGGCACTTCATATCCCAGAAGAAAACAGGTACATTTGTAAGGAAGTAAAATTACTTAATGTGGACAAAGTATATTGAAACCAGATGTCAGAGTATTGATTAAACTTGCCTTGGAGAATATTTACACCACAGTTGTTGAGAAATTCTCATCTTATCTGCTATAACAATAATTAAGCAGATAAGATCAGAAAATTTAACTACAAGAGACTGTATTTTAGTGCCAAGTGATGACTTTTGCATACATGAGACAAAACATGGCTATTTGATTTTATTTAAATTAAAAAGTAACATACCCTAAATCTCTAGATCTTTAAAGACAGAGATTTTTCTCAGCTTAAAAAGAACAAATATAAAGAACATGCAAGTACTAATTTGCTGATTTTTTTCTGTAATAAAAACATGTAGGCTGTTCCTGTTTCATCTGCTCTGAATTTACAGTTTTTATGTTCTAAGAAACATCACACCTTTCTTAGACTTTCATCAGGTTTTATCTTCAGAGTGAGGATAATAAAGATCTGTCCAAATATCAAATATCATAACCAGTGAAAAATCGAATTATCAGCATAGCAAAAGGATAATTTAAGTGCTGTACTTCTATCAGTTATTTTTAAATTTCTTTTAATAATCCAATAAAAAACTTTATTTATTGTTCATAAAACTGAATTCAAGAAAAGATTAAAAAAATACTGTGTCTTGTGGAAAAAATGAAACAGTAATCCTGAGTAAACAAGAAAGGCACTGTTAATGACAGTAGTAACACAGATTTTCAGCATTCCAAATATATTCATTTTAAAAACAATTTCTAATGTATCATAAAGCATCAAAAAGCATCTACATCTTCCATTTTGGGTTGTTTTTTTCCTAGGGAGTACTAATTTTAAACATCTCAATTGCCACCATTTACTGTGTTTGGATGATGCACATACAAAGACTAGTTACTATTAACTTTAATATTAGTGGTTTAAAGACAAACTGACCAAAACATGCAGAGATCACAAAACTTTTCTTTTACAAAGTTATTATTCATGGGATTGATTGGTTTTCTCTTTCTTTATTTTCTAACAGATGTGTTGATATTTTGGAACTATGTGAACAAGAAGATTTAATGAAGTTTCACTACCACACTTTAAAACTCTATAGCTCAGTCAGTGCTCTAGGTAACACTAGAGTTGCTTATGCACTTTGTAGCCATGTGGACATATCTCAGCTATTTTATACAATAGATAATCAATACTTACCTGGACTTCTACGTTCTGGATTCTACGACTTGCTCATTAGTATTCATTTGGAGCATGCCAAGCAAGCCAAGCTCATGATGAGCAATGAATTTATCATTCCAGTTACAGATGAAACTCGAACTATTAAATTATATCCCAGTGAAACAAAGAAGCACGGTTTACCTGGAGTAGGGCTTAGCACCTGTCTGAAACCAGCCTTTAATTTTTCTACTCCATGCTTTATTGTGACCACTGAAGAACATCAGACATCCAGTCCAGAAATACCCCTTGAGACACTTAAATCCAAGGCCATAAGTATGTTAACAGAGGCAGTACAGTGTAGTGGCGCTCATATACGAGACCCTGTTGGAGGACAGATTGCATTCCAGTTTGTTCCTGTTCTTAAACTGATAGCAACATTGCTCATAATGGGCGTTTTTGATGATGACGATGTGAAGCAGATTTTACTCCTCATTGATCCCACTGTGTTTGGAGATCACAGGGAAGAAGCAGAAGAGAGAACAGAGAAGGAAGAAGTTACAAAAGTTGAAGAAAAAGCTGTAGAAGCTGGGGAGAAAGCAATAAAACAAACAAAAGCTCCTGCAAAGGGCTTGCTGCAGACAAGATTACCAGAATCTGTTAAACTTCAGGTGACCATTTAACATAAACATATTACTTATGTTCTACTCTTGATGGAAAAAGGATTGTGCTTTTTGTCTGTTCTCTAGTTTAAAAGAGTTGGAATTCTGAAGGTCTTTAATTACACTTTGCCTTAAAACCTCATGTTAATAACCATATTTAATGTTGCTGCAGTTCTTCTACACTCAAAATGGATAAAGTGAATACTTACTTATTTTGTAAAAAGGAAAGGGTTAGACTGGGTGATCTTTAAAGGACCATTTCAAGACAAACAAGTGCATGATGTCTACATATTTTGGGTGTGTGGAGTGAAAAACTGTGAATGCAATATAGTATTATTGATCAGATAATAAAATTGTACCAACATTTTGTCACCTTTACAGTGTTAAAACAAAAATATGTGAAAAATGTGTCTCAGTTTTACAATCTGATGCAGTGTATCTGCAATCCACTGCAGTTCTTCCCCAGAGTTTGTAAAACAATTAAGCTTAAGTCTGTTTTTTCTACCCTAGATGTGTCATTTACTCAATTATTTTTGTGACTGTGAACTACAACATAGAGTGGAAGCAATTGTATCATTTGCAGACCGTTACGTATCAAAATTGCAGTATAATCAGAAATACAGGTACAATGAACTCATGCAAGCCTTAAACATGTCTGCTGCTTTGACTGCCAAGAAAACTAAAGAATTTCGGTCTCCTCCTCAAGAACAGGTAATATTAAATATGTGGTTGAATTAAAGATTAAATAAATTCTTTGTGATGAAAAATAAATGTTTATGATGATAAAATCTTTATGATGATAAAATAGAGTCCTGACTTATAAACTACCATTGGAATTGCTGGAGAACCAAAATGAATTTGAAATAAAATTTTTTCGTGCCACAAAATACTGAATGTCAGAATGCTTAAGCCTCTACTCTAGAATTTAAGCTCTAAACCAAGGTAATTTCTCAACTTTTCTACTTAGGATTTCTCAACAGCATCAAACATTTGAATATTACTGTCCAGTGCTGAGGAGCTTGGATTCATCTAGTACAGCAAGATGATGATAATCTTAGTTGCTCAAAGTTAGCATGAAGTTAGTGTTGAACTGACATGGGTATTAGAAGTAGTTTTTTCTGCCCCTAGGAAATAGCCTTATTGTCAAGTGCCCCTGTAGAATTATACAGATTGGAAGAGAGCTTTAAGAACATCAAGTCAAACAGTCCACTCAGCACTTGCACTGCAACCCTTAAACCACTAAACCACATCACCCAGCGCTAGATCCAGATGCCACTTAACCTATTCCAACTTAGGCAACCTATTCCAATGCCTGACCACCCTAACAGTGAAAACATTTTTTCTAATATCTAATCTGAATCTCCCCTGTCTCAGTTTAAGGCAACTTCCTCATGTCCTCTCACTGTAGACATGGTAGAAGAGACCAGGCCCCACCTCACTACAACCTCCTTGCAGGTGGTTGTAGAGAGCAATGAGGTCCCCTTTCTTTCCTTGAGACTAAACAAACCAAGCTCCCTCAGCTGTTCCTCATAAGACTTGTTTTCTAGACCACTCACAAGCCTTGTTACCCTTCACTGGACATGCTCCAGTATCTCCATGTCCTTTCTAGAGGGGGGGGCTCAGAACTGAACATAGTATTTGAGTTGCAGCCTCACTAATGCTGAACATTTCCCTAGTCCTGCTGGCCACAGTATTCTAGATACATTTTCTATATTGGTATGCTAATCATAATTAAAGCTTACAAAGTATCGTTGCTTGAGTATTTCCTTTAAACTGTATAAAAAAATTGTGCTTTATTTTAATTTGATTATAACCAGGTAGAGTATGGCTATATATTAGAATATGTCTTAGACTATCTCAGTGTTTTAAATATGTTTTAATTCCCTTAAAGATTAATATGTTGCTGAATTTTCAACTGGGAGAGGATTGTCCCTGTCCAGAGGAGATTCGGGATGAGTTATATGAATTTCATGATGATCTTCTAATTCACTGTGGTGAGTGGCAAGGTTTTGATACAGGTTTTGTTTGTCTTTTCAACACTTGACAGATCAGTTTAAAAATATACTGGTATAAGGGGTTTTTTTTGTTAAATGTATTACTGTGTTAAGGTGACTTTCTTGACAGACTTTTGTGTATATTACAAAAATATGGGAAACTTGTGCATGGTTTTAAGTTTCATTGTTATATATCTATTAAATATTTTCCAGTATTATTCTGTTTATATATAAGTTTTAGACTTACTTGGGGAAAATAAATGTTTCATACAAGAATCTTGGATTACCTTAACAGATTTACATAATCACATGTATGAGTGCAAGCATATAAAAGGTATTGAGGGAACATAATTGCTGTGAAGTTAAGCTGTAGAAAACTTGATGAAAAACACTAGATGTGGGGTGCTGTGCCTGTTTTAGTTTAGTTTCCTGTTGTATACATAACTGTGAGAGTCAATCATTATGAAAACACTGTTGCACTGCAGGCTACAGCTTGAATCGCCAGTCACTGAATTTGGATTTCCTGTGCAATTTTATGTGGGTTTTTTGATGACAAAAATCTTTTGTTAGTCTACTGAGATCTTAGTCTAATCCAGACAATGATGGAATTATTAGCCCATTTACTAACATATAGTCTGAGTCATCTAGTTATTACTGCTCCTTCCGAGTAATTATGCAGGTAAAACTGATATACTTGGTAGATATATTCGTAGTCACTCTTCCAGTGTGTTTCTTGGTGCTATGGTTGCTGGCATCCCTCTTGTCTATAAAGGGGCCAGGGTCATTATGGTGAATTGATAGCATTTCAAGCTCTTCCCCAGGACGAGCATGGTAATCCTAACAGTTCCTCCTTGTCCTCATGTTTGCTTGAGGTCATCACTGAATGTTTACCAATACAGTCTGCTAGTTCTTTCTTCCTTGGCTACCCCTAAAACCGATGTTACCTGGTTCATGGAATTACACTGTTTTACTGACCTGTAATTAAGTTTCTGTCTTCTGTTTGTAGCCATGGTGCCTCCAATACCATTCTCTGCTTGTATTGTTAAGGCTTCTGCTATTATTTTGCAGTGTTAAATCTGGGTACCCTCGTAGAATCTCTGGCAGCCATCAAGTTGTGATTTTGTGATAAGCCAATTTTCATTTTTCAGCTATCTCAGCCTTAGCTTTCAGCCAAAGTTGAGTGGGTCAGCAGGTATCTAGGTTGTGTTTTATCAGCTTATTTTTGAGGTTATTGTATAAGACAGTATTAAAAGTCCTTAAAATCAAGATTTGTATCTGTAAGGTTAGCTACATTACAGGCAGAACTTTAGTTAGTTTAACATTTTTTGGTTTTGACAATCCTGTGTTAATTGTTATTCATCCTTGCTTCTAAGTGCCTACCAAAAACTGTTTCTTTCATTCCATCATTTTTCTTCCAAATGTTAAAGTGAGTAGTTAATATCCTCCTAATAACTCTTCTTTCTCCACATTTTTATTATGTCTATTATAAAAGATTACTGTCATCTACATTGTTCAATCACATAGTCCTTGATCTGACCTCTGGTTTTCAAAAATAATGCTTATTTGGCAAAAGAGAGTTCTCTGAGACTCCAGGATGGAGATTATGGAAGACCTACAACTTACTTGGAAATGTCTTAGCTCTGAAATCTATTTATTTTACCTTGGAATCTTATGGCTGGTAGGATCATTGAGTTAGTTTAGCTCCTGATCACTCTGCATCTTTTCATGAGGTGAAACACTAGTTATTGTATGTGTTCGGTTTATTCTTTTTATGGATGTATTTTTATTATTTTTTTTACTACCTTATAAATGTGTATGCTGAATGAAAGAGAGTTGAAGATAAAAAAAAAAAAACACTGCCTCATGATTAAAATAGCTTAAAGATCCTATGGACTCTAAACAAAACCGTATTCATTACTTTGTACAGAGATTTATCATAGGTGGTCACTGCGGATAAATGTTCCTCATTATCTGTGGCCTGACTTGGTCCTGAAAATCAGTACTAAGCAATCACAGCTGCAGATAAAGGAGAAGGAGTTCTGCTTGGAATGTTTAATCAGCTTTTTACTACTAAGTATACTTTGCCATCTAAGTGGAAAAATATGTAGGCAATCAAGTAATTAAAGGCTTCTTCATAATGAACATAAGCAAATACTCTGAATTAAAGTTCTCAGGCAGTCTTAATCCTAGCGTGTCCTAACTTTGAGTGGTTAATTTTGCCAGCAAAATAAGAGCCCTCTATCAAAATTTCTATGTGTAATTTCTTGTTACAAAAAAAAAAAAAAAAATTTACAGCATATTTTGTTGAATAATATAAAATTCACACTTATCTGGGTTCAACTGGAGTAGCAGCTGGCCAGAAATGTGGGGAACAATAAAAAGAGTTTTCTCAAACATGTTAATAGCAATAGGCAGTATAGAAATATCATCAGTCCGTTACAGGGTGAGGATGGTCACCTTGCAAACAGGGACAGAGACAAAGCAGAAGTGTTTAACACTTTCTTTGCCTCTGCCTTCAACACAAATGGTGGGCCAAGGGGGTCTCAGTGCCCTGAGCTGGAGGACCATGACTGCGAGAATGATCAACTCCCAGTTGACCCTGAAATTGTGTGGGATCTGCTGCTCCAGATGGATCCCTACAAATCTATGGGGCTTGATGGGATTAATCCCAGAATCCTCAAAGGGATGCTGCTGTCATCACAAAACATCTCTCGATGATTTTTGAGCAGTCTTGGGAATCTGGAGAGGTCCCAGCTGACTGGAACCTGATGAATGTTCTCCTGATTTTCAAGAAGGGTGAGAAGGAAAACCCAGGAAACTGCAGGCTTATCAGTTTCAGTTCAGTGGCTGGGAAAGTTATGGAGATGATTATTCTGAGAAGTATTAAAAAACACCTGAAAGACAATGAAGTCAGTGGTCACAGCCAGCATGGCTTCAGAAGAGGAAAGTCCTGCTTATCCAACCTGATTTCCTTTTATGACAAGGTAACCCACCTGGTTGATCAAGGGAAACCAGTCGATGGAATCTTTTTGGATTTCAGTAAAGCTTTTGATACTGTCTCGTATAGTATGAGTCCAGCACACAGCTGGATAAACACATCGTGTGGTGGGTGAGCAGTTGGCTCACAGGTCGAGCACAGCGGGTAATAGTGAATGGGTGACATCAGACTGGTGACCTGTCACTAGTGGGGTTCTGCAGGGCTCCATCTTAGGCCCTGTGCTCTTCAACAGCTTCATAAATTACTTAAGTGCAGAGAGACCTCAACAAATTAGAGGGCTGGGCAATCAGCAACCGTATGAAGTTCAATAAGGGGAAGTGCTGGATTCTGCACCTGGGATGGGGAAACCCTGGACATACGTACAAAGTGGGGAATGAGATGCCGGAAAGCAGTGCCACAGAAAGGAACCTGGGGGTCCTGGTTGATGACAAGCTGAAGACGAGTCAGCACTGCCCTGGCAGCCAGGAGGGCCAACTGTGTCCTGGGGGGCATCAGGTGAAGCCTCGCCAGCCGGTTGAGGGAGGGGATTGTCCATCTCTGCTCAGCACTGGGACAGCCTCATCTTGAATATTGTGTGCAGTTTTGGGCACCACAATAGAAGAAAGATATTAAGCTGTTAGTGAGTGTCCAAAGGAGAGCAATAGAAATGGTGAAGGGCCCTGAGGGGAAGCTGTGTGAGGAGTGGCTGAGGTCACTTGGTCTGTTCAGCCTGGAGAAGAGGAGACTGAGGGGAGACCTCATTGCAGTCTACAACTTCCTCAGGAGGGGAAGAGGAGGGGCAGGCACTGATCTCTCCCCCGTGTGGTGATCAGTGACAGGACCTGAGGCAATGGCCTGACAATGCATCAGGGGAGGTTTAGGCTGGATATTAGATGAAGGTTCTTCACCCAGAGAGTGATTGGGCACTGGAACAGGCTCCCCAGGGAAGTGGTTATAGCACCAAGCCTAACAGAGTTCAGGAAGTATTTGGATGATCCTCTCAGGCACGTGGTGTGACTCTTGGGGTTGGTCCTGTGCAGGGCTAAGGGCTGGTCTGAATGGTCCTTGTGGATCCCTTCCAACTCAGCATATTGTGTGATTCTGTGAAGCCATCTGTACCAGTGCACAGACCTCTACCATTTAAATTAAGTCATTAGCCAGTTGCAAAATGAGATGGTCAGCTTCTGAATGGATTGCAGCTCTTAAGAGGATGCAGAACGAACAATTAAACATATGGAACAGTGAATGAAACCCCCATCTGGAGGAGTGACAGACCTCATCTCCTCCACTCTAACACTGTCTTAACTCATCATCCCAGTGCATTTCTTCTTGTCTGTCCATTCCAGCTTCTGAAGAGGTTTCCTCCCAGTGTTTCTCTTGTGTCCAGGGCCTAGTTTTTATTTCAGTGCCAGATAGTTTCTTTTGTTAATATTTGTGTCTACTTTCTCTTTCCTCTCTATACTGGCTGCATTTCCTGGTTTTACTTTTTCCAGACTGACTGTAACCTTCCTTCATTCTTAGCTTTTCATTTTTCCCAATCAGTTTCACTTATCCCATTTCCTAAATTCTATATTTACTCTCCAATTTCAAGTTTGAGTTCTTTCATTTCCTCCCACTGCCTCTGAATTTTTTTATTCCTAGTCACTTAGTCACTCCTAGTCATAATTTCAACTCCCCCTTGGTAGCTGGCAGCCACAAAGTTTCTCCAACTTGTTATCACATTTCAAATCTTTTTTTCCTTTTTTAGTTTCTTTTTTTAGTACCAGTTTTAGCCTCAGTTTATTTTTTATCGTCTGCTCGAGGTTGTGTCTCTAGTATCCAGTCTGGACAACTTTTCTTTTTTTCAATTTTAATTTGACAAGCAGAAAACCTGCAAAAGCTTACATTTCAGCTCAGCACAATTAGCTCTGATCTGAAGGGAACCTGCTTAGATGTTCTTTTCTTCTGCACATAAAACATGGTGTCTGTAATCACTAAGAATTATGAAAGACTTTGAATGGTTGTGAAGCAGAGTAGTGAGATGAACTGTATTAAACTACCTTGTAAAGTGACATTCCATCTCATTGTACACATTTTCATGAAAAGCAAGTGTCACCCATACAATGTCTGAATGTCTGCCTTCTTACAGCTTTAAATTCTGTTAATATATTTGTTTATGGCTACTAAGGATCTCAACTGAAAAATGGTACTATGTTGTAAGATACAGCCATACAATTCTTTCTTTAGCTTACATTCAGTAATATGAAAAAAAGGATCACATATTTAATCAGCTGTGACTCTGAGTCATATTTAATTGCCATAGCAGACTCTTGAGAAATACCACCTCTTTGGTCATAATATTGAAAAATAATACTATAAATCGGGATATAAGGAGTGTATGTACCAAAGAGAAGATAAGTTGAGGGGCACTACTGTAGCTAACATGTTAAAGTTGCTGACCTTACTACTTTTTTTTTTAATTTTTCTGTATGGAATTTGCTAGTTAAAAAAATAGTCCTATAAATATTTTGGTATTGTTTAAATAATGAAGGGGTTAAACTTCAAAAATTAAGCTTTGTTTCTAAACAGTTTTATTATCTGCTAAGGTATTCCATTAGAAGAAGAGGAAGAGGAAGAGGAAGATTCCTCCTTGACTGGCAAACTGCGTTCATTAATGTACAAAATCAAAGGTCCACCAAAAGCAGAAAAAGTGGAGCCTAAGGAGGAAGAAGAGAAATCTCCTAGTAAGTTTTCTTTTCACATAAATACTTCCATGTTGCAAGTGTTAAAAGTTTACACAGTCAACAGGAGTGAGCTTTCTGATAAAGTTTTATAGTGGACTGAAGGAGACTACCTGCTTAGGTTTATTCTGTCTCTTAGAACCATTTTCCTGCATACTGATCAACTTAAATGCATTGTTAAACAAGAAGTTAAAATGAGTGGGAGATTTTGGATCAAGATCAGTAACTCTGGGGTTGAAAATTTGCATATTCCTTATGAAGAACTGTAAAAAAGTTAATTATGGCTCAATAATCTAGACTCAAGCACTCCAAACTTCTGAAGTTTTGATTTTTATGGTTTGAATTTTTTAAATGCAAAAGTTCTTTTTTACACAGCATATTTTCATTTCAGTTGTGCCTTGCTGCATGAGAAGTTTAATGCATCTCAGTACCAAGATACATGTGCACAAAGAGGTGTGTGCACATGATACATCTGAGTGGGGTAACATCATACTGGTGACCTGTCACTAATGGGGTTCTGCAGGGCTCCATCTTAGGCCCTGTGCTCTTCCATATCTTCATAAATGACTTGGTCACAGGACTGGAAGGGATAGGAAGCAAGTTTGCAGATGACACAAAACTGGGAGGAGCTGTTGACTCCCTCAAAGGCGGAAAGGCACTTCAGAGAGACCTCAACAAATTAGAGGGCTGGGCAATCAGCAGCCGTGTGAAGTTCAGTAAGGGGAAGGGCCGGATTCTGCACCTGGGATGGGGAAACCCTGGACGTACGTACAAAGTGGGGAATGAGATGCCGGAAAGCAGGGCCACAGAAAGGAACCTGGGGGTCCTGGTTGATGACAAGCTGAAGACGAGTCAGCAGTGCCCTGGCAGCCAGGAGGGCCAACTGTGTCCTGGGGGGCATCAGGTGAAGCCTCGCCAGCCGGTTGAGGGAGGGGATTGTCCATCTCTGCTCAGCACTGGGACAGCCTCATCTTGAATATTGTGTGCAGTTTTGGGCACCACAATAGAAGAAAGAGATTAAGGTGTCAGTGAGTGTCCAAAGGAGAGCAACAGAAATGGTGAAGGGCCTTGAGGGGAAGCTGAATGAGTAGTGGCTGAGGTCACTTGATCTGTTCAGCCTGGAGAAGAGGAGACTGAGGGGAGACCTCATTGCAGTCTACAACTTCCTCAGGAGGGGAAGAGGAGGGGCAGGCACTGATCTCTCCCCTGTGTGGTGATCAGTGGCAGGACCCGAGGAAATGGCCTGACATTGCATCAGGGGATGTTTAGGCTGGATATTAGATGAAGGTTCTTCACCCAGAGAGTGATTGGGCACTGGAACAGGCTCCCCAGGGAAGTGGTTATAGCACCAAGCCTAACAGAGTTCAGGAAGTATTTGGATGATCCTCTCAGGCACGTGGTGTGACTGTTGGGGTTGGTCCTGTGCAGGGCTAACGGTTGGTCTGAATGATCCTTGTGGATCCCTTCCAACTCAGCATAATCTGTGATTTTGCTGGGGTTTCTTATTGCTCTTGTGAATCAAGATTGGGTTTTCCATCTCTAAATTTCTGTAACACCATCCAAATATCATGTACAGCATTCTCTAAGTGACTTGAGGTTGGTCTTTCAATGGTGGTTGCACTTGGTGGTTGCTTCTCTTCTATTTCCAATACACAGACCTGGAATGATTAAGTTGATTTCAGAGAATCATTTCATCAAGAGTTGTGTTGAGATTAGACAGTTATTTTATAACTCATGACACCTCTTACATGCTCTGCTTGTTCTGTAAAGCACTGGAGTATGTTTTTCCTGATCTGAAAGCATATTTTGGTCTGTTAAGCTTGCTAATATAAGTACATTAGGTCTTCTAATAATTTGATATGCTGCATGAAATAGGGTTTAATTCTCCAGTGACTCCTCTGTTAGCATCAGATGGCAGCAGGACCTACTCAGTTTTTGGAAGTATCATTTCTTTTCCAGACTTCATAAGGATTCTATTACCATGAATTAGGAAGCATTCAATCCTAAAGCCTCAGGGCACATGGTGTTTGGTCCTTGGAACAGAGCAGTTCATATATTTGATTTTCCTTTGGTCACAAGAAATATAGTTGGACAAAGGATTCTACAGTATCTGCTTTCTGCTTTTCTAGAAATTTCGGATAACCTCTTCAGGCTTGGGTTTATACTTGGAGTAATGCATAGTACAAATATGCGCATGGATGAAGTAATTCAAAGCATGATGAAAATGTATATAAATATATTATATTATATTTATTATATTCTTGCCTGTAGCTGGAGACTGTGAGATTTTTAGTCTTTATGTGCACTTCCCCTTCACGCACCAATAACTTTTGAATTCAGAGAGTAAAGGAAATGGGTGTCTGAGGTACCCCAGTCCTCTTATATGCATGAAGAGGGGTCGTGGTGTGTATGACATGTGCCTGTTTTCAAAGCCTTGAGTGTCTGGTCATATCTACTCTGAGTGTGAATACTCATAAGAAGGAACTATTTTCTACAAGTAAATCTTCCTTTCCTCTAAACATATGTTAATTTCTAATCACAAATGGACTTTTACCTAAGGACAGGAATGCCAGCAATTTAACCTAGTGTTAATGATGAATCAGGAAAATTTGTATTTAAAAACAAGCTGGAATTCTGAGAATAAACACATAGAGGCAACAAATCAGTGTTAATAACAATTACAGGACTTTAGTAACGATCAAGTCAAAATTGAGCTAAAGCATAGCATGCCAGCAAGAATAGGGCCATCTCTATGAAGAACAGAATTTCTCCCCACAGAGTAAAAGCCATTTTATTGAACAAAACCTCAGAATTAATGATGGATTTGCATAAATACAGTATTAAGTAAACTGTAAGGGAGAAGTGTTAGCAAATGTAATGCATAATGTAGACACAAAACCAAATGGGTCTGCACTAGCTGTAAAAACTTTTGTGATGTTAAGTGGGAGGTGAGCATTCTTAACCACTGGAAGAACTTTGGGAAAGTCAAGGGGTAGATATCTTTAACGGTAATAGAAGAATGAAATTTGCATTGTTTTAAGAGGGAAGATAATATTTTTCTACTTGATCTCAACAAGGCCTGGAAAATGTTTATAGTTTTAAGGTAAATTTCCTAAACTCTGGGCTCAGAGGAATTGTTTTCAGTGTCATTGAATGTGTAATGTATACAACAGAACTGCTTCAAGCAATATGTGTTGTGCAGTTCAAAACAATACAATGTTTTTAGAAAGTGTATTCCCAAGTGACAGTGACTTAATATAGAAATGAAGGATAAATTAAAAGTCTAAATGTAGCATTTAATTTACAAGGATGATTCTTCGAGTTATGATCAACTAAAAAGTTTTCATTGTCAACAAGGCTGGTATTGAACACTAAGTAGTTTATTGTTTTCCACCTCTCAAGAACATCACACTTACCTTGAATGATCTAAAGGTTTGTTTTCCAATTTAAAAAAATCCTGTGCAGTCTGCTTTTGTTTTTTTGCTGTTTTACAACTGCCTTGTTGTCTACTGTTATATAGTATTTTACTATAATACATGTTTTTTACATTTTCTGTTGGAATAACTAATAACATTTAATGTATTTTACTTTTAGCTACACTGAAAGAACTCATATCCCAGACTATGGTGCGCTGGTCCCAAGAAGATCAGATTCAAGATCCTGAATTAGTTCGAATTATGTACAGCCTCCTTCGTAGGCAATATGACAGCATTGGGGAGCTGCTGCAAGCTCTGAGGAAAGCATATACTATTAGTGCTGTCTCTGTGAAGGATACCATTAATCTGCTCGCAGCACTGGGCCAGATTCGCTCACTTCTCAGTGTGAGGATGGGAAAAGAGGAGGAACTGCTGATGATTAATGGATTAGGGTATGGAATTAACATAATTTTATTTTCAAGTTGGTGTGAAACTTTTTGTTATATTAGTAAATCCTGTCATTTTAGATCCTGAATGAAAATTAATGCTGTGCTGACATGAAAATATATACCAGAAATTTTCATTTTCATGTGTATTTCCAAGGTGGCTCAAATTGATCTCTCTAGCAGTATCAAATGTGTCAAAATTTCTGTGAATTAAGGTATTATCTAAAGAAAATTGATTCCTTTTACTGTAGCTAAACCTAATGCTTAAACCGTCATCAAAGTACATGTTTTGGCAGCTCTGGAGAAAGAGATCACTAAAAACTTTGTTGGTGTCCATACTAAATCTTTCGCAAAAATTACAACTCATTTTGTATTTCATGCATCATTGAATAAACTTGCTGGTGTCTTTTCAATTGGAAATTTGTGCAAGCAGTTAGGTAGAACCAGGAAAGTGGTGTTGTGAATTGAAATATCTCTAACTGGTTAGTATTTATTATTTCACCATCAGAGGCAGATTTAAGTGTTTGAACATAGGAGACTGTTCATTTTATCCTCTATTGCATTAGAGTTATACAAAATTGCCTTTATGTAGCACCTGACGATGTGAGAATATTTTCCTGCAATATTTTCCTATGAAATTACCTCAGTGGTATTGTGGAGCATACCTGCATGCCTCTGAAGTGAATAAATGCTGGTCAGTCCATTTAATGTTTTAAGGAAAAGAAAAATCAGAGAAAATCAATTACTTTGAATAAAATGGTGTATTTAAAAAGAGAGAGAATGACAGTATGGTTACCTGAGAACTGTATTTATTTGTCTTTCTTCAACAACTGAACAATTGAATCATTTGAACAATTACTCTCCATTTTATGTATATATATA
>VXAY01001352.1:414372-484864 GCA_013399855.1 Oxyruncus cristatus
TATGAGGGATAAAAGGCAAGTTTTGTCTGAACATGGTATTTGTATAGCCACCTTCCCGGGGTACTGTGCTGTCATCTTGTCTCAGTTTTCAGTATTTCCTTAAAGCAGGCATGATGCCTGCTATTTGCTGTACGTTTTTTACACATTGTCCTAAAATATTAGAAATCCCTGTATTCTATTGAAACATACAAATTGTGTTCTGGTTTATGAAACCGGTACAGTGAATTCTAGAACATGTTGAGAGGATGGTAGGCAGAGTGAAAAAGTTAAAATAGTCCTTTTTAATGGGACTGTATGCCATTTCACTTCTTCTGACAGAATTTGGAAATACTGATGAAACACATATAACCAGTGACCTTGAATGTTGTCTGTTTGTTGTCTTGAACTTTGTGAACTGAGAAAATTAATTAAGAGGTGTTACTAGAGAAACATGATTAGATTTTATCTTCTTGATCCCCACTTTCAACTGAAAACATACAGAATATATTCTTTCTCACTTAGATAATCTCAGAATACGTTTTTTTTTGTTTAAACAGAACTGATGGTAGGAGCAATTTAGAGATGAGAAATTTTGAAATACTTTAAAAGTTAATATTCTTATTATGAAGAATCCACAAGGAATAATAGCATATTTAAATATGAAGTATTTAGTTATCAGGTGTTTTTTTTATTATGCTGAAGTCCAAGAATCTGAATCTATGTTACTACATTGAACACATGTTTCTGAAATAAGGCATCTACTTAAATTAAAATGGTTCTTTTTAAAAACAAATTGTTCCTTTTCTTCCATTTTAGGGATATAATGAACAACAAGGTGTTTTATCAGCATCCAAACTTAATGAGAGTCTTGGGCATGCATGAGACTGTTATGGATGTGATGGTGAATGTGCTTGGAGGAGATAAATCTCAGGTAATTTCGCCGTAAGTTTGCTATATGTTTTACATTTTTAACCTTTCCAGAAGTCTACTAGCATGTTTAAGAAGCAAACAATAATATATCGCCCTTGTGTAAGTTAGATTTTGCTTTTCCAAATTGAAATATTCACTAATTATAAAAGTTGAATATTTTTTATAGTACTAGAGGGAGAAGCCCAGCAGTCTAGGACTTGATTTTTAAAAAGTAAGTGAGATGTTAGAGGTGTTTCATTTGTCATTTAATAAGATTGTAAAATATTTTGTTCTTATTTTAATTAAATATATACTTTAACTGCATTAATTTGAAAATCTCTCCTAGGAAAAATATGCCTCTTCATCTTTGAAGTATTATTACCAATGAACTATAAAAAGAGACTAACAACTAATTTTGAATGTTCAAATTCATGTACTTGAATTGAGCAATAATTTTCTTGCAGTTTTGTGTTCTCACTTTTCTTCTGCTTGAGTATATATATGTTATTTTAAAGGCAGAGTGGCATAAATTTTGAGGAACTGAAAATTTTCACTACTGAAGAAAGGGAGAAGTGAAGTGGGCTTATTTTCTATTTTCTTTCTTCTCTTTGCTTATGCCTGATGTCTTTAACCTGTTACCTCCATTCCAGAAAGAGGGGTCTCCTCTGATCTCAGGATTGTTTATCTACTTTTCTTTTGCCCAGTTACTGATTCTTGTCCTGTATTTGGAACACTTACCAGCCCATTCTACTACCTTTTGCTTATCCTTTCCCTGTCTGTCAGGTCTTATCTTAAATACTTACACATTGCATCTGCAATTGCAAAATATACAACTGCAGTGTTGCAAAGTATTCACATCCCAGTTTTAGTTTTTCTGCTTCATTTCAAGAGAAGTTAAAATTAATTACAAAACTATTAATACTCTGGCAATTTATAGGTGTTACAATGCTCTGGCTTTGCTACGACTTGTACATATAATCATAGGTGATGAAAAAAACCCAAATCCAAACAGCAACCCCACAATGCCTTCTAATGCCATTAAAAATGTTCTCATAGAAAATTTTAGTAACAGAAGTCTACAAAAATACTTTCCAGAATTTACCATGATATCCTTCAAAGGAAATGAAGACTTTAAAATTACTTTGCAACCTTATGCCGCAGAACTAAATGTGTCTGGCCACCCAAAATGTCCTGGTTTATGTCTGTCTTTGTGAAATGCATGGAGAGAGTTAGGTAACTCATGGCCATCTCTTTCTATTCAGTGTTATATCTTTGAGAGATGGAAAGAACAACCAGGCAATGTAGTCTCTGGTTTAGGGATTGGGCATTTTTATAAGCTGTGGCAGCAGATGGCTTAAACTAAATCTCCAGCTTCTTGGAATAAATGATTTTATCATGCAGCTGTATTGAAACAGTGGCTCCAAAGGAATAGTGGGAAAGTAAAAACTTGTCAGTTCAAACTGAAGGAAATTTATGTCAGGCTTCTTTCCAGATGTGCTATTAATAAATGACTCAAAAACCGAGGAGGATATCTGTGGAATCTGATGTGGCTGAAGGTATCTCAGTAACTTAGAAGTATTTTGCTATTATTGGCACTATTTTGCACTATTACTGGCTAACAAAATCCTGGAAAGGTACTTTATTTGTGAAATGTATATCCCAGAAAATTATTGGGCAAGCTGTGAGCATTTTCATTAGATTTAGGTTTCAGTGTGTATCTTAATGCCTAAAATAGTTCTTTTAAAGTCTGTATCTTTAGATGCTACAATTTTGGAACCTTAATGTCATATGGGTTGGTGACGCTGGTCATTTATTCATTTTCAAAAAATCCCAGGTAACAGCCTTTTTTGACTGTCAGAATTGAACTATTTTACTTCAAAATTGTTTCCTAATGATTGAAAGTTTTAGAATTCCATACTCATATATATTCCTGACAATAATGAGGAATTTCTGAAATGACAATTTTTGGCAGTATTGCTGTTACCAGAGTTTTCTAAACAAAGTTATGTCGCACATTCTGCTAAAATCTCTGTGATCTGGGGACTGGAAACTTTATTGAGAGTTTTAATGAATTAAGGAGTCAATTTTCATCTACCCTACATTTAAGAGCAGGAATGCCAGAAAATGCTGCTTGTACATAATAGCTCTTTTATGTTTGAAATAGGCAAATGAGCTGGATATACTAGCAAAACACCTGTGCCAAAGTAAAACTACAATTTATCAAGTCTCCAGAAGTTAAGAAGTTCATCTGTGAGGATAATACATATCACATCACATTTAATTACATAATCAATTTTTTTGCAAGATTGTTGTCTCTTTAAGTAAAAAGGTTGTACTTAGAATGAATTAGAGTTCTGTAAAGTAGCATTTATTAGACTTTGCTATAATAAAGTATAAGCAGTATTATTTATAGTATAAAGGTAAGAAGTGAAGGAAGGAGGGTATAATAGAAATTAAAAACCTCAGGATATTGTGATTAAAATGGCCAGATATAACCTTTAATATTATAGAATATATATATATAATATAGAGAATATATTCCTTATTTTGTCTAATGGGTAAAAGCAAGATTATTTAAAAAATAATTCTTCTTCATGGTAATGAATTTTCTCATTAATTTTGTGAGTATCCTTAGGACATAGTTTTGCAAATGAACTTGACACTTTTTTACACATGCTATATAGTGGTAAATTTAATAATTCAGACAGAAAAGCCTGTGATTTTGATCTTGTTCTTTCATCTTGTAGTAAAATGTGAGAATGGTAGAACCTGTTAATATCAGACTGTGTATTCTTATTGCAATATGGGAGGAGAAACTGAGGCTCTTAAATATTCTTTATTCTTCTGTGATATAATATTGCAGGTCGAACTTGTTATTTTAAAGCTGCTAAGACAGTGCTTTTGTGTAACTGGGTTTGCTAGTCTGCAAATTGCTTTAATGAGAATTATTTCTGCATTTTTTCCCCTTATATGTCTCCTATAGTCCTCTGCAAAATGATTTTTCAGCATTTTAATGGCATAATGAACGTGAAAGTAAAAAGGAAATGTGGGTTCTTTCTTAAGTTAGAACCAAAGCAACTGTCGGATGCTTATCACCTTGGTAACTTCACTGTAATTTCCTTGTTAGGAGTGCAGGAAGAAGAATTGGAACAGATTGGTAATTAACATATTTCACTGCTTTGTCAACTTTCTTCTTCAGCAGATCGCTTTTCCAAAGATGGTGGCAAGCTGTTGCCGATTCCTGTGCTACTTCTGTCGAATTAGTCGTCAAAACCAAAAGGCCATGTTTGAGCATCTTAGTTACTTACTGGAAAACAGCAGTGTTGGACTGGGTATGTCATGTAACTGTAAAAGCTAAAAGCAAGAGTAGGAGCAACTGTGATATCACAAGACTAGCGTCTAATTAGTATAGCAAGTTGAAACATGCTTAAACCACTTTATGGTTTCACCTCTAATTTCTTTTTTTTTTTTAAATCATTTTCATTTCATCCTTATGTGTCTGTGAATTTTATTAGAAACAGAATAGTTCCATTCAAAATAGCTGTGATTTGAAATCTAAGATTAAATTGACCCTGCATGGTGTTGGCTTGTTTCATATGGTTTCATTTTCCTTGCCTCTGCAGTTTAGGCTACTGAAGTAAATTTCATATTTTTCCTTTGGAACTCTGAATGCATGTTTTTTAATGCATGTGCATTAGATTTTGTAATAAAAGGAAAATTGTATTGGCTAGATAGATGGCTATAATAATAACATATAAAAAGGCAAGATAGTGTGTGATTTCACAGTGCTTTAGCTGTTCATGCCTGCATTTGACCATAATAAACACAGAAAATGGGAAAAAAATAAAGAAAGAAAACAGATAACTGATGCTTGAAATGTTACTTTTGGCTAAATTTATGCATATTTTAAAATCTTGATTTGGTGGGGTTGTGCAAAATTACATAGTTAACATGTAGCTCTGCTAAAGAAATGGTATTCCTCTTATTTGCTATGTTGTTAATACTGGTTTTTATCATCTGCATTTAAAACCAGTGTGATTGAGTATATTTATAGATATGGATGCCAAGTCAGAAGAAAATGTCAGCATTTATTTTCACAGTATTAAAAACAGTTGACCGTGTTCTTGAATGAAGAATGGCCCTACCAAGTACTGTGAATATATTTATGTTCTAGATTCCAACGTGATTGCTGCCCTCTGCTGCATGAATGTGATTACTGCAAAATCAATTTAATTATTGTTTATTGACTTCTGCAGCATTTCCTTCAATGAGAGGTTCAACACCACTAGATGTTGCAGCAGCCTCTGTTATGGACAACAATGAGCTTGCACTTGCATTGGAAGAGCCAGATCTTGATAAGGTAAGTGGTCTCTCTGACCTTTTTACCTATTAATTAGATGGTGTACTTGTGCTAGAAGGGTTTAAGAGGGCAGGTTTGATCATAGTCATTCTTGGATATGATCTCCTCAGAAACACCTACTCTAGGTATGTTCTGTTTCACAATAAGATTGAATGAGCACTATTTTCCCTGATTTCGCTTTATGCCTTTTGGGAATCACAGCAAAAGATATTTATTTCTATTTTATGCACCTTTTCACTATTGTTATCAGCTAGAAAAGATGGCAAAAAAAAAAAAAAGACATGAAGCAGAAGAAAGGAATATCAAGAAACATTGCTTGGGGAGAAAAAAATTTGAGAATTAAGAGGAGAATGCGAAAAAAGGACACAGGTCTTTTGGCTTAAATCATAGAGATTGGTGGGGATGAAGGTTATATCCAAGAGAATGGAAGGGCGGGTATTTGAAGAAGAAAGGTGGAACAGGATTTTAAGAGTAGTTGCAGTGGGAAACTGAATCCAGGACTCAAGTCACTGGCAATGGTTAGGAATAAAGGGGGATGTGAGGAGAGACAGGATGAACAGGAAATGGTGGTAAAATATAAAAAATCACATGGAAGTTCTTTGTATATTGCAGAAGAAAAACAGATTTAGAGATGGAATATGGGTGCACAGTCAGAAGAGGAGGAAAGCAGGGAAAGGAAGTGATATGTGCTAACACTGCATTGGGGTACAGAAAACAGAAGGCAACATTTAAAATAAGTGGAGGGAACAGATAAGCAGCTAAACGATAGCTTAGCACAGGGAAAATCTCTGTGCAGTATGGCAGAATCCTGTGATGAGAGTGGAACTGGTTGTGGGAGTATTTGTGATGAGCATGTGGTGTAGGAGAGGAAAAGTTGTGAAATTTGAATAAATGGGCATATTATGGGGATAGCTAGGAGAAGACAGAGGCAAGAATATGAATAGAAAGGGTGTGAGACAGCACAGAAATAAATTGATTAGGAAAAATTAATGTTGAGAATTATCAATTCTGTATAACCTGCAAAATTGCCGAGAGTACACTCTGCCCTGTCATTAATAAAGTAATTAAATTATATTGATATCAACCCTTGGGATACAACACTAGTGACTGGAACACTACCAGTGGCTGTCTTACATTTTCATGGAAAGTACTGTAGATCAAGTCAGGACCTAGTCACAGCACCAAGCCTGACAGAACTCAAGAAGCATTTGGACAATATTTATGGGCTCATGGTGTGACTCCTGGGGATGGTCCTGTGCAGGGCTGGGAGTTGGACTCAATGAACCTTGTGAGTCCTTTTTGACTCAGCGGATTCTGTGATTCTGTGAATTTCACTGTTGATCATTAAATACTTACCTTGAAATACTTGGCACCATACAAGTGCTGAATGTTCAAACAGTTACATATATCAACTGCAACATAAGCAGTATTTTATGCTGAAAAATCAGGCTGCATATGTCTCAGATTGGGCTTTCCAAATTCATCAGTCATTTTAGCTGTAGTAATGGTAATGTATTGGCTGTAATATATTGCCTTTGCTGAGTCAGTAACTTTACCTAGGGTGGTATGTGGATGTTATTTAATAAACAGATCTATATACCAAATAACAAGGAAAAACTAATACTGTCTAGCTATCAGCTGATGAATGTGGCAGACATACCCTATTCACAGAATGATACAGCATTTCTGTGTGACTAATGTTGGTACTATAAAGCCTGTGTTCAAAGCAAATAAATTACATATAGGCAACTTTTGCCATGGGAAATTTAAACTCTTTTTACTGCAAATGTGTGAATGTGTGGAAGGACTGCACAAGAAATGTATCCCATGACCTGATGATATACTATAGTAAACTGAATAGGTTAAAACTGTGTGGCTTGGAGCTAACATTGTAAATTCTGAAATGAGAAGAAAAAGAGACTTATGTCACTGTTTTTCTCACATTTTATATGAACTGCATTTCTAGACTCCTACAAGTGTGTATTCACTTATATCTTCTGAATGAATGCTTGAAAACTATCAAGTCCTTACATACTTTTTCCACAGAGTGCTCTGAGTAACTTCCTTACTGCATATTGTCATTAGCCAGTTTTTCACATCAGCCCATTTTTCGTCTGTTGCAGCCTTCTGGAGGCAATTTGTATACTGTATCAGTGAAGATATAATTCTTCCTGAATTCATAACTTTTTTTCTCATAGGGCATTAGATAATGACTAAGTATAATCTCATCATATATCTCCCTCTTGCTGTCCATTTTTGGTTGCCTTCCATTATAAGAAAAATATAGTTTGTATCTTTTTTTACAAGTTCATGAAAGATTCTTCATGTTCCTTACCTGTTTTAAGTGCTATAACCTTATTGTCCTTTATGTATTTCAAACAAAATCAAAAATCATGTTCATACAGTTATCTGCAAATTTCCTTTAAAATGAATGAGAAATTATTCTGTACATTTCAGAAATTCATTTTACTGTAATTAAAGTTTTCATAATTTCTCCAAGATTTCCCTTAATAAAAGATACTCCTCTTGATAAGAAATGCTGTGTTAAGAATTTATATAGTACTAAAATTTTTAAACCTTCTGGTTTCAGACTCTTAAAATTGTTCATTGATATTTATCAGTCTTTTGCAAAATGTAATTGTTTTCACATCTATTAAAATCGGAATTACAGTATATAAAATTTTGATGTAATGTTTATTTTGCTGTTGTAGCAAATTAGCCATACAGGGTTTTGGTGTAATTTTTAAAGTTGTTAAATAGTATTTTAGCAGTTGCTTATACCCTGTAAATAGATCTGGAATCTACAGTATTTTGTTCTACTTCTCACATTCCGCATTTATTTGTGATTTTGTATTGTTGTGTCATCATATAATTAGGTAACTTCGGAGATAAACAGTACTAGCCTTTTTTCATCATCATCAAAAGAAACCATAACTAATAAAATAATGACAAAATAAGGTAGTTCCTTAGGTGAAATGCCTAGTATATAAAAAAATGTTGTGATTTAAAAAAAATGTCATGCTTTTTTTTTTTATATATAGCTATGTTTAGAAATTTATGTCTGAACACCTGAATAAATGATTGCTTCTGTATTGTAGGTTGTTACCTACCTGGCAGGTTGTGGCTTGCAGAGTTGTCCGGTATTGCTGGCTAAAGGATATCCAGACATTGGATGGAACCCCATAGAGGGTGAACGTTACCTGTCATTCTTACGATTTGCAGTTTTTGTTAACAGTAAGTGTAATTTCTTGGCATCCAAATGCCATCAAAAGGTTTCCTTAAATTACTTTCCTAACCATAAAAAATGTGTTAGTGACTGAAGAAAGGTTAATGCATATTCTTCTCATTACAAATGCAAGATTATTGGTATACACTGATTATTGTAAATTTTTTGAATCTTCTTAATTGTATTTTTTTCGTAATATTTTTGCAAATCACAAAAGTTTGTAGATTAACCTGTTATGGTTGCAAATGATGTTAGGAAATCCTCAAGTATTTACATGTACTCCATACACTGGTTATAAAAGTATGTTTTTGCTCACACTGAGCACTGATTTTAGACCTATGTTGGCCACTGGGAGATTTAGAGGCTTATAATTAAGGCATTTTGCATTACAAAATTAAATTTCCCCAATCCTGAGCGATCGATGTTCGTAAAGCTTCCTGACTGTGTATGTTACATTTGACATCTTCAAAAAAGAAAAAATCTTCTTTGATAACTTCCTTCTGTGGGCAATTTCCTTTTGCAATTTATTAAGTAAATATGTTATGTCACATGATCTGAAACAGGCTGCAGGGGCCTCAGCTCTGGCACCTGGAGCACCTCCTCCCCTCCTTCTCCACTGACCTTGGTGTCTGCAGAGCTATTCCTCTCACACTCTTCTCTTCTCTGACCACAATTACATCTGCAAAATAACTTCTTTGTCCTTCTTAAATATGTTCCCACCATTTCTGATTGGCTCAGCCTTGGCTGTGGCATTGGCTCTGTCAGACACAGCAGAAGCTTCTGACAGCTTCTCACAGAAGCCACCTCTATAGCCCTCCCTGCTACCAAACGTGATCATGCAAACCCAATACAGCTTGCATGCATGGCTTTCCCTTTCTCTACTAGACAGTCGTTATCTCAATCTATGAGTCGTCACAACTTCCTTCTATTTTCTCCCTATCCTTCCCACCCACTCCAATAGCAGACTTCTGGCCTCTTGGGATTGTTAGCCCTTATACCAGAGAGATTAGTCTTTGCCAGAAAATAAACCTTCCAAAGTGAACTGTTCTATATTGAGTGCAGTAAAACTTTTGCAAGGCAAGTCTACACTAGCACTGTTAAACCTCAGTACAGTTTTGATAAAGCATATCCAATGATCCTAACTTAATACATTAATACATTTTTGGTTTCAACTATTAGGATGAGGATTTGTTTTATATTTTGTAAAATTTAGGAGAAAAATGAAGTTTTAGTCTCACTTAAGGATACCTTTCAGGAGAGAGTATGTATAGTGCTTTTTGGTCCTCAGGTGAAAGTGTTGAGGAAAATGCAAGTGTTGTTGTCAAGCTCCTTATTCGACGTCCAGAGTGCTTTGGACCAGACCTTAGGGGAGAAGGAGGAAATGGTTTGCTGGCTGCTATGCAGGAAGCTATAAGGATCTCAGAGAATCCTGCTCGTGACCTTCCTTCCCAGGCATATAAAAGGGAAGGGTAAGTAAATGTGAAAGCTTGTTTGGCAAATTATGATTTCATAGCTGGTTCAATCATGCTTGCGGTAAGTGGATAATAGACCCTGCTGTGTAAGGAATTATACAGAAACAGAGCATTAGAGATTTGCCCCCCCAAACAGTTGTCATATGGAATTCATAAAGCACGAGCTGGATAAAAGTGGAATGAGAGTTACAGAGAGAGGGAAAAAGCCTGATGGACAAAGCAAAGGAGAATGCTGTTGTGGAATGAAGCTAAGGTTAAGTAAAAGAGGAAGATAGAAGACTCTTGTAAAGTCACCTATTACTGTTCAATTGCATGTTTACTCTAGGGATAAAAACCCTGTAGTCCAGAGCCAAGGAGAATGAGTATGTCTGTTTAATAGTCTCTGGATCATGTCTCTAGCTACACAAAAGAGCTATAAACTTCCATTAGCAAAAATGCTCACTGTTATTCTTTACTTTTTAGTGATGAGGAGGAGGAGGAAGAGGAGACTGTGCACATGGGTAATGCAATCATGTCATTTTACTCAGCTCTGATAGATTTACTTGGACGCTGTGCACCAGAAATGCATGTAAGTTCGTTTTGTCACTTGCTCAGAAAACGTAGGAGATTTGTAAACATAACTGTACGTGTCTAATTAAACCTTTCTTATATTTGAAGACTTCTTCCCTTCAGGGGTAGCCTTTATTGCTTCTTGCTGTACCTAAATAGACCAATTCCCTGCTAGCTGTTTATAAAGAATCATGGTCTTTTGATTCCTTTACGCTTTTTATTTATCTGAAGTTTTGATGACTTTTATATGACTATGGAATCAAAGCAAATATGAACTTCTAGTATTGCACAATTAAACAACCAGTCTAATAATAATTTCTGAAATTGGCCTTTTACTGTTCTCTAGAAAGTCTTAAAAATAATTTTCATAAGAATGTGATACAGAGCTGCTTTTCTGTGCATTGATGAAATGTGGTGCCCACACCAAATGAATACATGGAAAAATACATAAAATATCTGTTTGGACTGTAACACCCATAAAAGCCACATGGATGACTTGGTTTTAGTTAGACTGACTTTTGCTCTTCAGTACTTAAAATTCTTTGGTAGTATAAGCCCAGATGAAAATGTTATATGTATTTCAATACAATAAGCAGTAAGAAGTTTGGCTTGTAGCCTCCCTACTTACTACTACCAAAGCTATTAACTTTATTAGCTGTACATAACTCTCTGTTGCCAGAGACATTAGTTTTATGTTAAGAAAATTACTGGTAGAGATTTTCAGACACAGGCTACAAATACCTGATTTCTGCAAGAAGTTGAAAGGAATTGGTCACCTAAGTGTTGTTGAAATTTTTATGGCATAGAAATAATAGAAAAATGCATAGCCACACCATGCAGGTTTGCATCTGTTTGTAGTGTAAGGAAGAAAGCTCAAAACCTGACACCTAAGGTTCTGTAGGTAACATGAGTATTTCAATAAGTTTCAGTTTTATCACTACATCTAATTGGTTTAGAAATCTTATCACTGTGGAGATTTTTTGTGTTATTGGGAATTTATAATATTTTGAAATCATTGATTGACATCAAAATAAGAACAGATGCAAAAGGAGGAACAGCTGAAAATTGGCAACTTCATTAGAGTTTTCAGAAAAACTGAATTTCTGTGAATTTTCTTCCGATGTTTGAAAAAATCATATTAATATAAATATTTTGAGGAAATTTTCTTATATCCATCAGTACTAAATTTCTTAATTGATAAACTTTTTCTAACAGCTTATTCAAAGTGGAAAAGGGGAAGCTATTCGAATCAGGTCTATCCTTCGATCTCTTGTGCCAACTGAAGATTTGGTTGGGATTATAAGTATACCACTAAAGCTGTCAACAGTTAACAAAGGTAACAACAATACTTTTATTAGACTGGTAATCTTTTATAAAAGTCTTTTAGTGCATGAGCATTCAGGGGTAAAATGAAGCAGTTTTGTTAGAGTTGAATATGAGCAGAGAACTTTTCTTCAAATTTTAATTAGATCTGTATCAATTACAGCTGCTCTAGCAACACAGATATTTGCTTCTGTGGATCAGAGAATGTCAGAACATAAGAAATACTTTACAAGATCACACTGATGGGCTGGTACTTTGTCTTCAGCAGTAGCTATAGAGATGCTACCTCTTTAGGTAAAATGTGTGAGCTTAGGCTCAGACCCTTTGTATTTCCACATCATCCAGTCATTTGTTTAGAAAGATCAGTGTCCCTCTCTGCCCATCACCATCTGTTCCCTGATGTGGTATTCAAACATGTATCTAATCCCTTTAGAATAATGTCTCTAGTCACAAACTCCTGTGGCAATAAGTTCTAGAACTTCACTATTTGCTACATTTTAAGCATTTATTGAAACAAAAGAAAAAAAAAGGAAAAAAAAGAAAGTTATACTCTACTAATTTTAATTAACACACTTGAATTGTAGTATTTTGGGATTTGGTATATAGCAGTTCTTAGTTCACCTTGTCACCTATATAAATAGTATTCCTAATTTCAGTTATATCCTTTTACAGTCCTCATTTTGTAAAACTGAAGAATCTAAACTTTTCTTAGTTAAGGTAATGGAGCAGTTATGATCAGAGACTATTTTAGTTGCCTTATGTGTACTTTCGCTATCTCTATTCTGCAATCCTGATATATGGAAAACAGCTGTGGAATGTACACAAGACCTGAGCAGGTTGTATTGATATGTGTTCACACAAGTGTTTGGTTTATTTTTAATTTTCTATTATATATATATATGTATAAATAGCAGCAAAATGATGCCTTCCCCCACCCCATAGTCTGAATACCCCTTTCTGACGGTGCCCAATATCTTGTTGACTCATTTGGCTGCAGCTACACATTGAGCTGATGATATCACAGACTTTCAGTGATGACCTCTGGATCTCTTTGTAATGCCGGTTATGAGCTCAGCATCATATAGGCATGTCTTATTTTCCTGCAGATGCATTAGCTTGGAGTTGTCTGCATTGAAGTGCATCTGTCTACTTGCCCAATCAGTTGTGTTAATGATTTATCCAAACAGAAGAATTTAGTGCTGTACACAGACTTTTAAGTGCTTTTTTTTGCTTCCTACTGTAGGTCACTTATGACTCTCAGTAAAGAATCCTGTTTGTCCTTGCTTGATTAAAATGCCACACATGCATATTGCATTTTACTTACCTTTGCTGTTTCTTGGAAGGGCACTGTTTATTTCTTCAATGACTTTTTCAGAGGAAGTGAAAATCAGGCATATTTGCTTCAGGATTGTCTTGATCTGAAGAAGATGCTCCTCTATACCTATTGTCTTTTGCCTAATTTCTAGGTATAATGTTCCACTCTGATCTCTGATGTTTAATCCTAGATCCTGATTTTTCTTTTATTAGTCACAGAATTACAGAATATGCTGAGTTAGAAAGGACCCACAAGGATCATAAAGTTCAACCCTTCCAGTCAGCTGGGACCTCTCCAGATTCCCAAGACTGCTCAAAAATCATCGAGAGAGGTTTTGTGATGACAGCAGCAGCTCTTTGATGAGGATTCTGGGATGAAGTCCATCAGACCCCATAGATTTGTAGGAATCCAGCTGCAGAAGCAGATCCCACACAATTTCAGGGTCAACTGGGAGCTGATCATTCTCGCAGTCCTGGTTCTCCAGCTCAGGGCACTGAAACCCCCTTGGTCTGTCATCCATGTTGAAGACAGAGGCAAAGAAAGTGTTAAACACCTCTGCCTTGTCTCTGTCCCTCTTTTTGAGGTGACCATTCTCATACTGTAATGGGCTGGTGATTCTATACTGCCATTAATGTGTTTGAAATATATTTAATATATTGCCATTAATGCATTTGAAAAAACTCTTTTTATTGTCCCTCAGCATTTCTGGCCAGCTTCAACTCCAGCTGAGCCTTAGCCATAGGAATTTTCTCCTTACAGTGGCAAGCAGCATCTCTGAATTCTTCCCATGTCACTTGACCTTACTTCCACTGGGCATAGACCTTCCTTTTTTGCCTTATCTCCAAGAGAAGATCCCAGGTCAGCCAAGCCAGCCTTCCGCCTCGTCTGCTTAGCTTCTGACATTAGGGAATTGCCTTCTCCTGTGTCCTGAGGAGGTGATGTTTGAAAAGTGTCCACCACTAATGAACCTCAGCACCTCCAAAAACATTTTCCCAGGGGACCTTACTTTCTAATTCCCTGAGCAGCCTGAAGTCTGCTCTCCTCATATCCGGGGCTGAGATTTTGCTGGCAGTCTATTTCCATACTTATTCATCTTGTCCCAAATTGATTCCCTCTTTAATAATCAAGCTGACAAAATCCATCTTCTCTACACCACAATCTCACCCATCCTTTGAGACTTTGATACTCCCCTTCAGTATCTCTACCTGCCTCACACAAGGTCCTCCCATGAAGTATAGACAAGTTATTATGGAATTCTCTTACACAACATGAAGCCACTTAGCTTAGTGCATAATACAGCAATCTCCCACTTCCACTGCCTGCTACTTCATATCCTTGGTGAAGGATATCATATCCTTCATTCCCTTGGTCTACCACCAGGGAAGCCTCTGTGCAAAGGGTGGAGTGGTTCTTCTCTTAAGATGTTATCTTTCCTTCCCAGGTAAATATCAAAAGTATCCCAGGTAAATTATCCAAGACTTACCACCTAAGTACCTCAAGGATTGCCACTATGCGGTTGAGGCTCAGCTGCAGTATTGCTATCCTGTTTCTCTTACTACTTGGATTGCTCTATTCGCTACTCTGGGGAATGGGACTATTCTCTGAAGACCCAAACCTTGTTTATTGTGTGTATACATAGAAGACCTGAAACCAGGGTGTGGATTTGCTGCTCTGTCTGCATCAAACTGCATAGCTCCTTCTTTGTACCTGGATCCCTACCTATCACTGAGGTTGAGACTGACTATTTGTCAGTGGAATTAACAGCCCTCTTAACACTGTCTGTTAAAGGCAAGTCAGTGAAGACTCTTCAGCTTTCACCCTCTTTACTCTGGAACTTGAAACCAATTCAGAATCAGAATTCAGATTACAGAGGAATATTGATCATATTGTTCTTGCTTCTTAGGTGACTGTTGATTCTTTTGTAGAGGTGGTCAAAATGGTTATCCAGGGTGGATTTATTTCCACAAAATACCTTCCAAGCTGACCATAAAACCCAAAATTTTCTGTAAAGCGTAAACTCAACAGAGGATGAGGGGTTTTATGGCATTATGATCTCCATATTTCACATTAATTTCTCCGTGTTCCATGGGGTATAAACTACCAGTCTGCTACGTTTTTCTAGGGCAAAATAATTTGTCCTTCTTTCTGTCCTTCTGTTGTGCTTTCTACTTCACAGGAATTGTCTTTACCCCTTTGCAGGCAGAGATGTTTTATCAGATACACAGTTGACATTAGTCAATAACAGTGGTTATTGTCATCTTACCCCTGGATTCCATGTTCATTCTGGTCCAGTTTACGTGAGAGAAAAATTAAACTTCTTAACCTTCTTTAACTTCACAGTTGCTGTGTATTTTTAGTATTTGCAGTAATACTTATTTTTAATTTTACCATATAAACATTCTCTGTAATAGTAATGAAACAAGCTGAATATTTTACCATTCATTTCTAAGCTTTTATTTAAAAGTGAAAGATTAATAAACTGTAAAATAATAGGGTTTTTGAAATAATAAAAACTTACTATTCTTTTTCAGCATACAAGAAAACTGAACAAGAATATAATTTTCTTTGAATATGGAATTTTACACATTAAATGCAGTTATAGTATCTTTCATTGTCTTGGTGTTTCTTGTTTTATCAGTTATCTACTATTAAAGATTGCATTATGTATTTGTGTAGATGGCACAGTAAATGAGCCAGACATGTCTGCAAGTTTCTGCCCTGATCATAAAGCACCCATGGTACTCTTCTTGGACCGTGTCTATGGTATTAAGGACCAAAGCTTCCTGCTTCACCTGCTGGAAGTTGGATTTTTACCAGATTTAAGAGCCTCTGCCTCTTTGGATACAGTACGTATTTTACTATGGAGTTTAGGTGCAGTAGCTGGATATAGTGGCTCTGTAAGTGTAAAAAAATGGAATTTCAAGTCAAAAGTGCTTTTTTTTAAGAAAGGTATTATAGGCTCACTATAAAACAAAACCAATATTAGTTCAGTTACTGCTAGTTTATAGTGCTTAAATCTGATTATAAGCATACAATAGCACCTTATAAAGCAACAATGTAAACTAGTTTAAAAACCTTTAATACAGTCTGTACAGTAATGAAATACGTTGAGTATACTGTAATAAGCGCAATGATTGGTTTTATTTCATGTGTACTTCCAATAATTACATGGAAAATCCATATGTATGGAGAAATTAAATGAGATGAAAAGTACTACTTAATGTTTAGTGGTTTTTTCTAACCTTTTAAAGAAAAAATCTGCATATTCTTTTCTGCTGCTATTGGTTAAAAGTGCAGTGGGGCAAGACATAGGATATAAATAGATGGCTTGGATGTTCTCTACTTGAGAAAAAATGACTTTTGTCTTTATGTGTATACTGGGAATATCATGTTAGCACCCAGCCAATAAGGGAATTTAAGGAGTACTTAATTATTATCTTCTATAGACTTTGTATTTAATAACCTTTACTCAGTGTGATACTAACAATCATTTACTACTTCATACAGGTTTCTCTAAGTACCACAGAGGCAGCTCTTGCACTGAATAGATACATTTGCTCAGCTGTGTTTCCATTACTCAAAAGATGTGCTCCCCTCTTTTCTGGAACAGAGCATCACGCCTCTCTGGTTGACTCCATGCTTCACACAATATATAGGTTATCCAAGGGACGGTCCCTTACAAAAGCACAAAGAGACACTATTGAGGAATGCCTGCTTGCTATTTGCCAGTATGTATGACACCTGTGTACAAATGGATTTCTTTTGTGCAGAATATGTATTTTAGCAATTTTCTTATCTGTGTATAGTGTAGAACGAAGATTATTTTATTCTTGCATGAAATAAATGACCATTGTATGAGACAGATTTTTTTCTGAAGAAAAAATACATTTAATTTTTCTGTTCTGGGTACTGCACTGTAGAGGTTGTCATGTTGATATGAGGGTAATGGTGATATAGAATAAATTCTGATTATTTGTAAAAACAAACCCCCAGTAATTACCAAAAATGTTCTGGCAAGTCTGACCCTGTGTGTTGAGGACTTAAGGGATCAACGTGTTTGTATTTCTGATTGTGGCTATAGTTTAACAAAAAAACCAAAACAAACAAACAAAAAAAAGCCAAATAAAAACCCAAACCCCAAAACAACTCCTAAAGCTGAACTGAATTGAATCTTAGGAATTGAAATGTTGATTTTTCTTTCACTTAAGAGGGCCAAGAAGTAGCACAACTTTCTGTGCTATATCATTTATCTATCATTCTATATGAAGATGAGATACATTAAGCACCTGCCATTGTTTTTACAAAATACTCTTAATGAGTGTTTTGTGTCCCAATACATAAATTCAATTTTTATTTCATTTTTGCTGAACTGTATGACTTTTACTAATAATATCTATTTTTAAAAATTACAGCCACTTACGTCCCTCTATGCTACAACAACTGTTGAGAAGGCTAGTTTTTGATGTGCCCCTGCTCAATGAATACTGTAAAATGCCTCTTAAGGTAAATACTTTACTTTCTGTACATGCATTCAGCATGACATTTCAAAATAAACTGCTGTTATCACGTTTTTGAAAGCAGAGCAGGCAAGGTGAAGCAATGTGAAATTAATTCTGAATTGAAAATAATGTAAGCGTTTTATAAAATCTTTCAAATTTAATGTAATGTTTGCAGATTTTTTGAAATCTTGCCTAATGTAAACAGTATATAGTAGGTTGATTATTGCAGTTTTGTTTAGTGAACTATTGGCTTTCTCACTGCTTCAGCAAAAGAGAATTTGAATGTATCAAATTAAATGTTGGTGTTATCTTAATATTTCTTCCACTGCTATATGAACTATAATAACTCTTGGTAGGATGCACAGTCAAGGAATGAATTCTGAGTGAAATCTAAGAGACAGGATACAAGGAAGAAAATTGACCTCTTATTTTTGAACAATCTGTAACAGAAGTCTTATTCATCTTCTTGTTCTGTAAATAGAGAATTAAAAATGTAAGATGATAAATAAATCTTATTTAAAACTATTCTGACAGGTTTACTTCACTTTCCTGTTGGGATAAAAGAGCATGATCTTCGATCTTTAGGTCTTTTTTACAGAAGAACTGAAATTCTATCATACTCTAAAGTCAAGCTGCCATATTCACAAACATGCTCTGGAGCAGCATTAACTTTTTATTAAAAGTGTGGTGAAGAGGGAAGGTTTGATTTGGGTTTTAAATTATTATTTTTCCTTCCCAAACAGAATCGCAGTAAAAACTAAAACACTAAATGCTAAAAGAAATTCTAAAATTTCCCATGGGATAGGAATTTTTAGTTCTGAAGAAGAAATGGATGAAAAATGCATCAATAATCAGTATCTTAGCTCTTTAACTGGTATATTACAGATTACCAGTGTGATAATTTTCCATCAGTTTTTGCAGAGAAGAGCAGTCACAGGTGTACTGGGGGTGTCTTTTGCAGTGTTTTGAATAATACTGAGGCCATCAACTACAAATGGCAGGAGGAAAATCAATTTGATTTGGTAAAACTTTTTGTCAGAATCTATCATGTCCTGTCTCATACCCATTTCATTGTCTCTGTTTTTATTCTGTGAGCTAATCTGTACTCAAATGGTGAAAATCCTGAGATTTTGGTTTTCCCTGTCATCACTAAGAATCCCACAGCAGCAGTTTGAGAGGCTTTACACTGTCACAATATGGGCTCTGCTGCTCTCCCAAAATGAAAAAGGAAAAAAGGATCATTATTATGAGCCATTGGAAATTAAGAGGCAGAGACAAATAATACTAGTCTTGTAACAGTTTAGTATTTTGTTATTTTGTTAAATACCAATATTTTACATGCATTTTTATTTCTTCAAAATCTAGCTTCTGACAAATCACTATGAGCAGTGCTGGAAATATTATTGTCTGCCTTCAGGAATGGGAAGCTATGGAATTGCAGCAGAAGAAGAATTACATTTAACTGAAAAACTTTTCTGGGGAATATTTGATTCCTTGTCTCATAAGGTAATGACTGCCATTCACATTACAGTATAGGGTGACCATAAAAGCATTACAGTGATAATCTCTGTGCCAAGAGCCAAAAGTTCCCATTTTGACAGTTGTTTCATCTAATAGGGGAGATACAGCAATGATTGCTCCTTAATGAAGTGAAAAATTGAATGCTGAATCTTGAAAGATTCTCTCCAAACTAATGAAATGTCAAATCTTTATCTTGATATACCCATAAGATTTACACTACTAATGAGGCAACACATACACACTATATATATATATATATATACACACACACACACACACACAAGTAATGATTAATGCTTGCTGCACTAACATGTTGGTGTTGCATCCTATCTTAGCTCTACTAAATATTTGTACATATTTTTTACTGACATAAAATTAATTTTAAAAAATATATGTATGTCCCTATCAGATTGTATATGCACAGTAAATTTACATTGGCTGTTTTCAAACATGTATTATTTTAGTTTTCTGGCTATTGCCCAGCCTAGGAGATATGATGCAACATTCTATGAAATAAACATTTTTCTATTTTCATTTTCCCAAAGTGTGATCTCAGGATTTGTTAACTTACTCAGTTTTCTCTGAGTAAGAAAAAGTTACATCTCTGGTGGGAGAAATGCTCTACTGAGTAAATACTCTTTGTGCTTGATTGGGCTCAGAAATCAAGATCTCACTATGGGACAATAACAAATCTTTTTCATTGAGTCTCACTACTGTTTCCATTCTAAGCAACAGATTTAGATGATTGCTCCTCTAGACATTCTGATTTATAATATGGAAATGAAAATGATCTCTGCATTATTCTGAAATGGCTTTTTAAGCTTTATTTGTGTTTGATTTTAGCAACATTTACCTCTTACTGCTTTCACAAATGCAAGTAGTATCAGGAGGGCCTGACACAATGAAACATTTCCAATTAGTGTGTCTTAGCTTTTAACAGATAAATGAAGATAATATGTTTCTGCCAGTACTGGTGGGTCACTATAATAGCATTTTCGCTTTTCTGCAAATAGTTATTAGCCCAGTGAAAGAAGAGTTGTGTAAATCTGTGATCTGCTGAGCTACAGTGTTCTCCACTGTTTTGTACTAAGATTACTAGAAAAAAAGAACCAACTTTGCTACAGTAAAACACAGTTTCCTTTAATGAGTATGTTTTAAACTCAAATAGTTTGAGGGGAGAGTGACATAAAAATGGCTCCTGCAGTTAAGATCGGAAGTAATAATTTTAGAAGTAAGACTAAGAGCTAATTGAAGAACTATAGATGGTCATACTCTGTAACAAAGTGAACAACCCTTGATCCCTCCTACGTAGGCTTTCATGGCCCAAAGGAAGCTTGAGTCGTACTCGTATAATATATACTTACACAGTGTCAGCATACTCTTGTGTAATTTGTGTAGCCTTAAAAATATGCAAAGTTGGTATAATGAAAAATAGATGTCATGCCGCAATAATTTTGCTCTATGCTTAAATTTTAAATGCGCTTTACTGTGTGTTTGCATCTTCTAATATTTGTGCATATGGCTGCTTGGTTTTCACTAACATTTTGCATGTTTTTCTATTGGATTTTCCAACCAGTTCCTATCTCTCCTGCAGAAGTATGATCCAGAGCTCTTTCGAATGGCTTTGCCCTGTCTAAGCGCTATAGCTGGTGCCTTGCCCCCTGATTATTTAGATACACGAATTATGTCAACTTTGGAAAAGCAGACTTCAATGGATCCAGAAGGAAATTTTGATCCCAAACCTGTCAGCACAGCAAAGTGAGTCATATAAATCATAGTGACTTCCTTTCCTTAAATATTTTTTTACTAATCTTTATTAACATCTTTTTCTCATCTGTAGGGAGAGTTGGCTAGTGACTGTTAATGATATTAAGATCTCTCTGAAGTAGTGTAGGGAATATTGCTTTCTCCTGCCAAATACTTCACTGCAACATATCCTGTTTACCTAAAATATATTCTTCTCAGCACTGCACAGATGTTAAATATTTCCATATCATATCTGCACAGTACATAATAAATTCTATATTTATTATGTACCCTATTGTCTAATAGTTCAAATGTTTGGGATATATACATTTGATACCATCACTATTTAGATGTGTTTATGGCAAATCGTACAAGATCATCAAAATCTGGGAAGTGATTCAGTTGGCTTATTGCCAAATTTTTGTAAATCTTCACCTTAGTTTGAAACCGATATGGTAAAATAAACAGATAATGTAGGATGATTTAATAGAGATTTGGCCTTCTTAGTAATCTTATGCTTTTAAAATACAGATTTCTAATACTTTTATATTCAAGAACTGAGGATCACCAGCTGAGCCTTGCTATGAAAGTCTTAGTTTTCCATCATTATGCAATGTGTAACATCCATGTTGATATTATTCTGTATTAAAAATTAGCAACAAAATTACCAGTAGCTTATGGTGAAGCAGGTTTTCATTTCTTATTTCTTATTGCTAATAAGTGCAAGTGTTATGTATTTGAAGATCCTCTGTAAATGCCATTATAGCTCTGCCTTTTTTGTGACATTTCTTCTAAAGAAAAAAGAATTGCAAAGCCAAATGTCGCACCTTCACCTGGAGGTGAAGTACTTTGATTAGTGCTATATTATACAGTCATATTTTTCATAAGTCAGACTGCTGTAAGTTATGATTGAATGACCATGCTCCTCTTCATTTACAGCCTTGTACTTCCTGAAAAGTTGGAGTATATTGTAAGCAAGTATGCTGAACATTCCCATGATAAATGGGCCTTTGATAAGGTAGGAATTATTTGAAGACCGGCAACTGTCATAAAAGGACTAGTACATAATACCAGGGGTTAATATTGAAAGAAAAACTGAACAGTTTAACTGATGGGTCCCTGTTCAGAGTGTATGAATGTCTACATATTTATTTAGTGATATGTGGAAGAAGCCTTTTGTTCAAGAGAATGCATTGGAATTTGCCACTTTTTCAAAGAATTTATTTGGACAAATATCATAGAATCACAGAATCATCAAATCAACTGGTTTGGAAAAGACCTCTGAGATCATCAAGTTCAACCCAACACCACTGGACTGTGGCACTAAGTGCCACATCCAGTCTCATCTTAAAAACCTCCAGAGATGGTGAATCCACCACCTCCCTGGGCAGCCCCTTCCAATGTCTGATTACTCTCTCCGCAAAAACTTTCTTCCTAATATCCAACCTAAACCTCCCCTGGAAAAGCTTAGGACCATGCCCTCTTGTCCTACTTCTGGTTGCCTGGGAGAAGAGACCAACCCCCACCTGGCTACAACCTCCTCTCAGGTAGTTGTAGAGAGTGATGAGGTCTCCCCTGAGCCTCCTCTTCTCCAGGCCTAAACAACCCCAGCTCCTTCAGCCTCTCCTCATAGGACTTGTGCTCCAGTCCCTTCACCAGCCTGGTTGCTCTCCTCTGGACCTGCTCCAGCACCTCAATATCCCTCCTGAACTGAGGGGCCCAGAACTGGACACAGCACTCCAGGTGTGGCCTCACCAGCGCCGAGCACAGGGGCAGAATCACTTCCCTGTTCCTGCTGGCCACACTGTTCCTGATCCAGGCCAGGATGCCATTGGCCTTCTTGGCCACCTGGGCACACTGCTGGCTCATGTTCAGCTTCCTGTCAATCCAAACTCCTAGAGCTGAGGTGACTGAAAAAAGGGACATTCGGTTTGGTTTTGGGGTTTTTGGAGTTTGTTTTGGTTTGTTTTTTTTTGGTTTGGGGTTTTGGTGTTTGGTTTTGTGTGTGTGGTTTTTGTTTTTTTTTTTTAAAGTAAGAATACGTGGTTCTTGGCTTCATTTTGGTGGGTTTTGCCTAGGAGGCAGAGATTCAATTTTACTGCAGCAGCTCCACGATCTAAGAAAGTAGAGCTAATGTCATTTTTTTATTTCAGAAAAAGTAGTTATAGCTTTTCTTTCTTATTAGCTTTAAGAGGGCTGTTATGTATTAATTTTATCTCTAGTTTCCAAAATGCTCTGTCACTGTGTCATGACTGTTTCACTACTTCTACACAGCCCTAAGACAAGACAATAAATTCTTAAATAATTTATCATAACAATAACAAATTAACAGCAATTTTACGGAACAGTTATATAGAACAAGAATTCTGTTGTTTGGGGGCTATGTATGCAAATTTGTAGAGAAAATTACACATATATATGGCCATGTAAATATACACAGATTAATTTCAAACCATAAATGTCAGTTAATATTGTTTAAGGTAAAGGATTTATTACAGTTATGTTCTTTAGTGCTTGTTCTGTTAACATTACATATTCTTCTCTGTGTTTTTCACTTTAGCCTCCCAGAGAACTGAGGCAATCTTTTTTGCATCAGTCAGTGCTTTCTCAACGCATGAGTCCACTGGAAAGTAGCCAATGTATATTAGGCTCAGAACTGGCATCATAAAACCTATCACTCACAGGTGGCATCTATTCTGTCCAGGGCATGATTTGTTCCTGTGTATCCACATATGGTTGCATGCTCTTTTTTGTGTCAGCCATGAGAGTAGATCAGCAGTTTGACGTGACAGAGTAAACTGCTAATTTGCTGTCAGTCATCTATGTTGTTTTCAGCTTATTTCAGTGGTTTTTTCGTTGGTTGGTTTGTTTGTTTGTTTGTTTTCCCAGACAAATAGCGGATGGAAATATGGTGTTTCACTGGATGAAAATATGAAGACTCACCCATTAATAAGACCTTTCAAAACTTTAGCTGAAAAGGTAATAGAGGAAATTTCAGCTGCATTAACACAAAGTAGATTGATTTGTTTGCTTTTTAAAATCTATTTCAATTACATGATATAAAAGGAAGAAGGACAAATAGGTACAGCTATATGCTGAAGTGATTGTTTAGTTAATCTTACATCGAATCTTATATAATTTGCATACATTAGGCATAATAGTCATTGTTTCATCATAGGCCTGGGCCAATTTTTATTCAATATATGAGTAGCACAGGTTTTTCAGGCTGCCATGGATGAGGAATGACTGGCAGCAACTCCTGGGTTTTAGATGAAAGCGTAATTTAACATATCTGAAGGCAATTTTGTCTTCAAGAAAGATGGTAGAAAAATGTAAAGAATGCATAGGAGATGATTCAGTTGAAAATGCAGAAAAACATTTAAATTATTTTGAATGCATTTTTATTTGAATTTCTTGACTAGGCACAAATGTCTTCTAGTTGTCAGAATACTGAAATGAATTTGAATTCTGTTACTTATTTTTGCAATGATTCACTGGGAGGCAAAAATAAATAAATTAAATTTGTCCCTCTTTACCACACTTTTCCTGTTCAGAAAATGGAGATGACAAAAATCAAGAGGGATTCAAAAGGTTTAGTTTCCTAAGGTTTGTAAATTGCTTTTGAATCTTTGGAGAGGAGCCAAAGCATTGTTGGTTGAGTTGTTATTTAAGCAGTTCAAAGAGAATTTTCTAAATTGTCCCAAATTAGAACCATTTTGAACCTAAAAATCAGGTCTATCTATAAAAGCTGTCATGTTAAGTAACTGTCAGAAAAATTCTAGTTTACGGCACGAATGGAAATACTTTTATTAAAATTGATTTGAAAAGTCTTAATATGGCATACTCTGAATTTTTTTTCCTACAACTTTTCAGAATTTGTCTAACACCTTTACTTTTCAAAGGAGTGTTGTAATACAGGCTGTTCCCTAATTTTTTATTGATAGCTGTACTTATATGAAGAGGTGTATAGTTCAGTCATGTTCTGTATCTATGAATGCATATAAATATAGAAAGACTAAAAAAAGGCCTTGAGTGCTGATGTATTCAAATGTACATACTTGCTTAAATAAGTTCAAAGCACTTTTAGTACCATCAATTTTTTTTTATTATTTTGTGCTGGAGAAATGAATGAATAAGTTTCCAGATCTAATCAACATTATTGCTCCAGAGCTCCTTGCAGTGCTGTTAGTTTCTTACACATATCCCAGCAATAAATGCCACTTAGAACTGAATTTAAAGAAAGGTATTTCAAAGCTTCCATCTCATGAAAAAAGAACCATATTGTGTGTTCTCATATAATATACACATTTTATATACTTTGTGGTATGTGACAATTTATACGGAAGGATAGAATATTTTTATTGAGTTTTCACTGCTTACTAAATACAGAGAGATTTTGCATTTTTTCATCAAAGGAAAAGGAAATTTATCGTTGGCCTGCCAGAGAATCATTGAAAACCATGTTGGCCTTGGGATGGAGCCTGGAGAGGACCAAGGAAGGAGGAGAAACAATAATACATCAGCGTGAAAATGAAAAGCTTCGCAGCATATCTCAGTCTAGTCAGGTAATGTAGAATTGCTTAAATTTAGAAAGCAAAAGACCTGTTCACTAATTTACCATGAAACTTTACACAATTGTGTCAGTTTTATATACTTTTAATGAAAAGAAACTTTTAATGTTAGAGTTCTGAGACTGAAAATCATGTTGCTATAATAAACACTGTGAAATAACACTGAAGAGTGGATTCCAGAAAGGCAGCAGCTTTTAAGATAGTGAGGCTATCAGAGACCATACCAGAGAGCCAATGCTTTCATTTTCTCAGAAGAATCAAAATGAGTTTTAATACAGTCATTCAAAGAATAAATAGCATAGCATTTAAAGCCTTTTATTTTTAATAAGCAAATCTAGCAATTGTCTTTTTTTTTGTCAAACAGGGGAGCCTAAAATGGGCTTTTTTCAACATTCTAATTATGATTGAAAAATGAGATTTCACATTTGACACCTTTTTTTTTTTTAATCTACAGCAAATATTTTCAGGTTATTATATATATTTCCTAGCATTTTGATGTGAGAATAGATTTTTTTTTTCATTTGTAGTTTTTTGTAATCCCATGTTAAGACTGTTGGTCAATATGTCTGTGTCTTTGATGAGGGAAGCTGTTTAAAACTATGACAAGTGTTCAGGAATTGTTATTGTACCCCTTGAGTTGAATTAAACACACATTTGTACTTTAATGTAGTGAGAGTTCATAAGCAATGTGTTGGGCACAGTCCTGCTGCCATAAGCAGTCCTACGAGGAGTGTGCAAAGATGTGTCACAAGGTACCTCCCCATGAACACTTGCACCAGCACTGATCCTGTATCAGTATCTGGCACCTTAAGCCTGTGTTGGGTTCATTCCCCAGGGTCGGTTTCTGCTTACCGAAAGTGGCCCCAGAGCACTCTGCTACAAGACGATACTTCAGCATTTCTTACCTCTTCAAACTTCACTGCCTTACAGGGAATCCTGCTGTCTCTGGCATCTCTGCTTCCAGCCACTTGAACTTGTTTTGCAGTTGGGCCTTGTTGCCCAAGACGATGCATGATGAAAGCATGATTGAGTAGAGGATTTCAGTACATGTTTAGTTTCAGCACACATTTGAAATCACTGACTTATATGTAACCATTCTCATTTAACATGTGTCTAATAGGTTTGTTGCACAGAGCTTTATCACTTTAAACAATTGAAGACTGTAAATATATCATGCTCCTCCTGTTTCTTAGTCTGTAAGTTCCTCAAGACAATGACCTATTTTATCTTTTTATTGTGTTGTCTTTAGTATAGGGTTCATCCAGGCTGTTCCCACATTGTTGTCATGTTTTGACAGCACATCTTATATATCTCATGATTGGTCTCCTCTCTTAGGCTAAAAGCATAGTTCTTAGCAACTTGCCATCTCTCACAAATAGAAAGATCTAAGTATCTGCACAACTTTCCTACTTCCACATCAGCAGATATATTATCTTAATCGTCCTGTGTATCTTCGGCACATTGCAAAACAATAGCTGCACACAGTTTCTACAAGAAAGTTTAAAATTGTGAATGATGTTATTCTAATCAGGTCAAAAAAGAGATGTTGTAGTTGAATACTTAATTCTTTTATCTGAAACACTTTTATCTGAAAATAATTATCTTTTTATTTCCCTGCAGGGAAATGGGTATATCCCAGCACCACTTGATCTCTCTAATGTGGCACTTTCTAGGGAGCTTCAGGTTTGTATTTGTGTTTTGCATATATTGTGCTGAAAAGAATGAATAGTTTTGGTTTTATTATTATTAATGAGCTGAATTTTGTTAGGCTTTATGACTGTATTTGTGACTGTGATTGTGATATGCTGTTGTAGAAAGGTGCATGACATAATATTACTATTTACATACTGGAAAAATGAAACATACAAAAATTCTGCTGTTCATGCCATTGGTGCTTTCTGAGTTCCCAGAAAAAGTTATCATGAAACTAGGGAGGGAGCTGATAATAATATGTGATATGTGTGTATCCTGTGCTTGTGCTGACTTCAAAGAACACCTGGACATAGACCTGACACTTAACTGTGATGTTTCTTTACCACAAGAGTGTAGACTTTACCCAAGACAGTAAAATTATGTAGAATTACACAATTTTTAATTGTCATATTCTAATTTTGCGTCTTGTTTTTTTCTGGTGGTAACATAGGGAATGGTTGAGGTAATGGCAGAAAACTACCATAATATATGGGCCAAAAAGAAGAAAATGGAGTTGGAAAGCAAAGGTAAGCCAGAATCCTGTGAACTACACCAAAAAAAAAAAAAAAAAAANATATACATTCAGAGGGGATTTGATTTAACAAATTCATATTATATGTAAAAAAAATTAAAAAAAAAAAGACAAGGAAAATGAGGGAGAAGAAACAATCTGAACGAAGATGGTGTAAGACAATCAAAACTGAATAGTTCCTTTCATACATGAATTTAAATAAATCTTAGAATAGAAAAACTAACAGTTTTTCAACTTACTAAAGGTGGAGGTAGTCATCCTTTATTGGTACCTTATGATACCCTGACAGCCAAGGAGAAATCACGAGACCGTGAAAAGGCACAAGAGCTGTTTAAATTCCTTCAAGTCAATGGTATAATCATATCTCGGTAAGTTGCACAATTTTTTTGATATGCTTGTTTACATTCAGTGCGCAAACCAGCATGATGTTTTTATCTCACTGCAGTGTGATAGTTATTAACATAGTTACCATTTGGCATATCTTCTGTAAATCATAGGCTTTGTTATTTTTAAGTTCAGAAAGACTCTTCTGAAATAGTAGAGACAAGTATTATTTTTAATAAGTCTGTGATCGTAGTAAGCACAAAATGCAACAGTAGTGTAATATAAAAAAGAGAGAATTTAAGCATCTAAATTAGCAGCCAGCAGTGTCTGTAAGGATCACAGAAAAATAAATATGAGGTCTGATACTGAAACACATCTATGTAAAACTGGTTTTTAATCTGGTTTCTGAAAAAAATACTGGTTTGAGTTCTGTGCATTCATAAGACGAAATTGGCTATTTTGTGGGCATTTTATCTTTAAATTCTGCTTAAGCAAAAGCATAGACTTCGTTAGTTGTACTCTAACTTAAATTGCTGTGTCTCAAAGTGAGCTGGCCTGTGGGGCATCACACTGTCAGTGAAATTAAAATGACTTCTGAAACTATATTGTCTTTCTATATATGATGGAATTGTGAATTATTGTACTATAACTATCATCTTTTATTGTATGTTGAACACCTAAGCACATAGGAAACCGCAATTTTGCTGGCATTAAATATTTTTCTGAACTAAATTATGTTCATGAACAAATTTTTCTGTATATGTTCTTCATTTCATATTTTCATTTATTTCTACTTTTCAAGTCTGCATCCTTATTGAAAGTATACTCAGAAATTTATACAAATCAATGATTAGGACCTGCAAAAGGTAACTTTGTTGGCTTCAACAATTAATAACATTTCTTAAGACATGAGAAAACAGTTCTAAATATACACTTCTGCACTAGTACAGAGAAAAATTCTCTCCTGCCACATATGTAGGCTTCCAGCCTGAATCTAAAATATAGGTGTGCCACCAAATACTTTTATATCCTCCATAATTGCTTTAGAGCCATTGGATAAGATTAGTTCCTGAAAATGAATGATCTTTTGAAACACCAATGGAATTGCTCAAATTTTGCGGCTGTGTCTGTTTGTGTCAGGAGGGCAATGTTTTCAGTGTTAACTCACGGGACACGTCAACTCGAAAAAGCACGTTCAAACTCTCTATTGGTGTGGGTGAAGAGTTTGGAGCAATTGTCTGTGTAAGCATGAATCAAAATTATTCTCTTCTCAGTGATTCCTTCAGATGAATATGTGCATATATACACATATATACAAAAAAATGTTTTGAAGTACTCATTGCAGTTATCACATTTCCAGAATGTCATTCTTAGAAACATTGGGCTAAACAATAAAACATATATTGTTTATAATTGGAAATGTATAGGTGGAACAGCATGTGTACTTTACATATACCATCTGCCACTGATGTTTCTGGGGTTTTTTTTCTCTTCTTTCTTTATTGAGAACACTTTTGAAACACTTCATGTGTTTATGATACACAGATAAATCTCTCAGGCCTTACTCAAGTACACATTAGAAACATGGTACTTGGTTAAACATCTCTAGAAGTTTCTTTGCTGCTGCTTTTGTTATTTCACAAACCCACCAACGTCTTTCAATATTTAGGAAAGTACATGTAATCTCTTAGGAGTTGTGACTTCTTATAAACTCAAAAGGAGAATATTTTCAGTGATCTCACTGAAAATACAGATAAATACTTTGTCTCCTTTGTGAGAGTGAGGCAGTGGGAGATGCCTCTCAACCATACATAGCTATTAATACATACCAAATAATTTGATTACACAGGTAATATATAAATTAATAGGAGTTCATAAAAGTATTTATACTAGAACTCTTCAAATGGATTTTTTTTTTTTTCAAATGAAACTGTAAAATGGGAGATTAGAGTCCTTCTAAATTTAGGTTTAAAATGGTTTTGGAAGGGATTCCTTAGTTCTCTGATTCTGTATCCCGAGACCATGACCATTCCTTTCCCCTTAACTGTATTCTGACATGGTCAAGAACATCCATTCAATTATGAGATACTTTTGTCGTCAAAATTTCTGCCACATCAACCTTCTCCCACATAATTACTTATTTTCCTTGGAATAATCTCATAGCCATTTTACAACTGTTAGTCTAATCTTCTTTTGTTCTCCCTAATTAAGTCCCACACCAGTGCTAAGAAATCTTAGTACAAATGGTCTTTTTTTCCATACTACGAGTCCAGCATCTTCCCAACTTTCTTGTTCCTTTCTTGCTTTTGCCTCAGTACCACAAACTACCAGTTCCTCCCTTCTTCCCTACTTCTGACACGCTGTTCAGTACACTACCCCTCTGTAGTCCAGCCATTTTCTCTAATTGATAAAGGCCAACTCATCCTATCTGTTACTATTTTAAGAGTCTGTATAGAAATAAATAAAATTGCCATTACTGGTAACCAGTGGTTTCCCTTACTGTTACTCAGTTGCTTCCTCTCTTGGCAAGGCAGTTAGATGTCCCAGGTGTTAAACACCATCTATCAACAGAAAATCTGAAGTATACTTTATAGTCCTTTTAATGTTGGAATAAAGAGGCTGTGAAGAAGTTGCAGACTAAACAAATGTACATGAAACCCTCAAGGAAACAAAGAGGAAAGAAATAACAACTTGTAAAAGCAAACATGTTTGAAAACAGAATAAATTAAAAGCCCTATAGGGTTATGTGACTTCAAAAGGAAAAAGAAAAAAAAAAAATCCCTGTTCTTGTCCTGGATGCCAAGACAGAATGTATTGTTAGCGGTTTTGAGGAATGAACCCTTAGCAATGAATTGGAGAGTTTGGCTACCCGTCAGAGGAACTTCGATGGGCTGGAGAAATGGGCTGACAGAACTCTTGTGAGGATGAGCAAAGGTAAATGCAAAGTCCTATACCTAGGATGGAATAAACCCAGGAATAGGGGAACTGAACCTGACAGCATCTTTGCAGAAGAGCACAGTGAACTGTGCAAGTTGAACATAAATCGGGAATGTACCCTTGTGATGACAAAGGCTGACTGTGTACTACGCTTCATTAGTAAGTGTGGTAAGTGCAGGTTTATTAGTAAGGTGATTTTTTTTACCCTTCCATTTTGTGATCATGAGATTGTATTGGGAGTACGTTGTCCAGTTTTTGGCTCACCGGTGCTAAGGAAGCCATTGAGAAAAGAGTTGCTCAAGTGGGAGGCCACTGAGATGCTTTGGGGATTGGCATGCATGTCATGCCAGAAGAGACTCTGAGGAAAGATAAGATTTTTTTTTTCAGTTTTAGAGTAGAAGGATATGATGGGATTTACTGCTGTATTCAACTACTTAATGGAAGGTTATAGAGACAATGAGAGACACTGTCTCCTCAAAAGTAACAAATTCTTACAAGGAAAATTCCAGTTACATATATGAAAATATTTCACCATTATTTGTTCACAGAGAGGGTGGTCAAAAATTACAGTAGGCTCTTCAGAGTCATCATGAGATTTCGATCCTTGAAGCTACTCAGTACATTATTGGACAAGGTTCTGAGCAATCTGATCTGTTGGCTTTGCTTTGAGATGGGACTTGGATCAGATGACTTTCAGAGGTTCCTTCCAACCTAAATTTTTCTGTGATCCTGAAGAATTTTAGAATTTCAGTCACTTAGGTTTCATTTGTAGTTAAAATCTAGTACTTTAAATCTAGGCGCAGACAACTACACATTTTTATTCGTCTTTAATATCTTGCATGTACCAGTCAGGATTTAGGTCACGAATTTATCTTAAAGAATAAATAATACGTGCCTCTTTAGAAATTATTGTGTACTGTTGAAATTTTTCAAAGATTTTAGTAGTAGTTTGTTACTTACATTTGAGTTTTAGTTTAGTAGCTGAAGTAATTTTGACTTCAGTCTTTGATAAAATTCAAAGAAAAAATGAAGTTTAACAGTGAATAGTCAAATGAAGAGTACTACTTAGACTTATTTTAAAGATGCAACTGCTGACTTCCTAAACATTTGGCACTTTATTGTGCCAGCAGTAGAAATGGAGTGACCATGGAATGCTTCATGGTACTGTTTTCAATTGTACTACTGTCATCTTGAATGCTATTTCTCTTAATTCTTTCTGAAACAGGGGCCTGAATGACATGGAGCTGGATGCTTCATCCATGGAAAAGAGGTTTGCCTTTAAGTTTCTGAAGAAAATTTTAAAATATGTTGATTCTGCTCAAGAGTTTATTGCACATTTGGGTAAGTTGCATATTTTATTCTGAAAATAGTTAGAATTGTTGATATTTAGATATTTGGATTGGTATGTTTACATTTGTAGTGAACACAGTTTTTATTGCATTTAAGAAACTTAAATCCTGTCTTTTGATTTGCAGATTAAATTCTCGTACATTTGTAACTAGCTAAACAGTTTCTGCCGTTTTATTTTTATTTCAGTAAAACTAAGTTTGCAGGGCTATTTGAAAGAGTTATTGTGTTATTTATTACAAGCAGCTTCTTATTTCTGTGTCCGCCTTGACTGTATCTTTGCAGAAGCCATTGTAACCAGTGGAAAAACTGAAAAATCTCCACATGACCAAGAAATAAAATTCTTTGCTAAAGTAAGTGATTTAGTATTATATCTGCTTGTGTATGAGAAGGAACATAGAAAATAAAAGGCAGTTTATTTTTTACATGAAACTAAATACTCTCACTGGATATATTAATTATTTCTGAATTTTTTTACTGCAAGGTATCACTGAAGTGCATAACATCATCTAATCATTAGGAAGAGATATTCCTATGCAATATTAGATCCAAAAGGGATATCTTTGTGCAACTGTTTATTATTTGTGTAATTTTAATAAAATTGTAAGACTTAAGGTTTTAATTTAGATCATTTTGTGTCTGAAATGAGAAAATACAACTGTTACAGAACTAAAATTCTTTGAATAAACTTTGACCAATCAGAGCATTGCTGCTGTATTTACCATCGAACTCTGTAAAAAATACATTTTGTATCTGTATTTCTTAGGTTCTTTTACCATTAGTTGATCAGTACTTTACAAATCACTGCCTCTACTTCCTGTCTTCTCCATCAAAAACCCTCAGCAGCAGTGGATATGCATCAAATAAGGAAAAGGAAATGGTAGCAAGGTAAGTAGAAAATTAAGAAATACGCTGGAGAGTTTTATATAGGTAACCAAAGGACTTTTCTTAGGTTAATGAGAAAGACAGTTCAAAAGCTCAGTTTCCTCAGCTGGAAAGTGCATATTTTATTCTGTATCAGAATAGCAGTTAATAAATAAAAGTCCTCATTTTAGTATTCTTTTACAAATATATATATGTGTATGTATGTATGTATATATAATTAAAGAATTATATATAACATTTATATATTTTAGAATATGTAATTGTGGATGATAACATAAAAAAAATTAATAAATTCTTCTGTGAGCAATGAAACTACTTAGTTTCTGGTGAGGTTGTGTTTCATTGATGGTGGCAGTTTCTGGTTGAAGCTTTTTCCACTGTTGGGTCATTTAAATGGTGTCACATTTATTTAAATTTTTATATGTATTAAAAAAAAAAGTTATAAATACCATGACACAGCTTTCTAGAGGAAATTGCAGATTCTCTACAACATTACTTCTGCCTCTGCATAAATATTGCTCGAATTTAATAATTTTAGATGTCTTGTTTTAATTTAATACAATTCAAATAAATTTAAAATAAAAATTTAATAATTTTTAGATTTATTGTTTCCAATTTGGTTCGAGTCAGCCATTTGATGCAAAGTTTTTTAGAGAACTCAAGTAAAAAGAGATATTTGCATTTTAATTTTTAATGTGTTGCCTATATGAAAATATGAATTTAATTTTTCTGAAACTATGATTTAAAAATTAATATTCAATTGGGCTTTAACTGTAACTTAATATTTTCATTGACAGGTTTTTTCTTCCACTTAAGGTGTGCTGCCAGTTATTTTATTTGGGAAATTTTGCAATGTAATATTTAAAACTGTTTTACTCTCATGCTTTCTTACTTTACTTGTAGGTTCTCAGATTTCTTCTACTTTCCTTCACTACGTTGACCAGAGTTAACTATTTTTTCCAATGGAAAGTAGATACCAAATTTGAAAGTAAAGGTTACTTATGCGTTGTTACATAAGATCAGGTCTAGCACTCAACTTCCTAGACTTTCCAGTCTTCAGTTTATGTTTCAACATATTTTTGCATTTCTTTACATTATTATTACCCTTTTGTTTCCATCTTCTATGTGGGTGATAGTCCTTATGTAGCAGTTGCCTGTAAGAGTCAGTGTTAAGTCCCTAAGATTACGTTTTACTGAGCTCTCAGATATATTACATACAAATGTACAAGATAGTCCTCCAGGAGCTGGGAAAGTCAGCTCAGGTTCAGGAGGATGGAAGTGGCATTTAATTTCGTTTCATGCTTCCTCTCTGAATGTTCCTGTTACTTCCTTAAAGTCAGTCAGGTCAGCATAATGAAGATAGAAGGATGCATACTAGGGCTATACAAAGTGACTTTACCAAGGCATGTGAAGAAGTTAGATGTCTAGCATACATATCTGCTAATACAATTTCAGAAATACCTTCTAATCCTTTGTGCATTCTTCATTGAGAAAAGTGACTATCTGCTATTTTCATCTTATAGGAAGTATAGTATTTCCTTACTATTGTGAAGATAACAGTAACAATCTGTGGTTAGTAAGAGACCATACCAATTCCTAAGGTATATGCTTCGTTTTGGTATGTCCTAGTTCCACTTGTAAAGTATAGCACAAATGATATACAAGTCTGCCTAGCGGACTTTGTTGAAGTAGCCCCTTTAATCTTTAGAGAGCTGCTGATTTATTCTCTTAATTATCCTACAATTTTGATAAATAGGTTAGATATGTAGGTTTCTGATATACTTGCCAGAAACTCTTCTAGTCTGTATGTATTTCTGGATTCATCTTATCATCATCAGAGGGTAAACACAGATTCATTTCTTTATTTACAAAAAATATCTTTGCTAATTATTTTAAATACTATGAAGATTTTTAACATTCATTTCCTGTAGAATGCCAAGTAAAACACTAAAATATTTCTCATTTATGCTTGTTCTTACAAAAAAAAAAATTCTTATTCAGAATATTAGCCATAAAGAGTGATTCAGCCATATAGTATGAAATTGTTGGAAACCACTGTAACCAAAAGAAAGTTTCACATTTTAAGTCATCTCTGAAGTAGTAAAGCTTAGAAAATGGGAGACCTCAGAAGATTCAAAATGTTAATTTGCTTAATGCTTGACTGTCATCATCATATAACACTCAAAATACGCTTTCCAGGACTTTCCTATGTTTTGATCTCTTTTTCACATTCCTAATACTCTTTATCTCATATTCCAAATAAACCTTTAACCTTTATCTTGTCTTCTCTCTCTCTTTCTGTTTTTTTTCTTCTTTAGCCTGTTCTGCAAGCTAGCTGCTCTTGTTAGACATAGGATCTCACTTTTTGGTGAGTTGTTAAGAAAGATCTTGATAAAGATCAAAACATAAAGAATGTATAACTGTTGTTTCTAACTTACCTGAAGCTTTTCACAAATATAGACAAAATTCTATAACATGGTGCATAAACTTCTTATGCAATTAGTGACTGGATTGAATGTGGCTCTGAAGCTAATACCCAATAGAATATGTAAACGGTTGAAGCAGCAAGAAGTGGCAGGTTCTAGTATTGTGTTCTCATAGTATCTCTTTCTAACCAGGTAGTGATTCTGCTACAATGGTGAACTGCCTGCACATCTTAGCTCAGTCTCTTGACACACGGTAAGTTTGCCACATTTGTACTAACTTCAAACTAGAAGGGTGTTGTAGAGCTTTTCAGAAGCAGTTGGGTCATTTCTGTATTTTTTTTGTTCTCTATTTGTAATAAATTATATTAGCAGCATCAGTAATTCAGATATTGTCCTTCATATTAGCAGATTTTGTCTGAAGTGTTTCATCTATATTTTTCTGTTCAATGCCTGTCATTAAAACATTGAAAGCTCTTGTCACTATTTCCAAGGACATTTGAAGACTTTATTGGGAGATATAAATGACACAATCTCTGGAACTGCAAGTATTGATACCTGCAGATATTGAAACAGTTTAGTGCATAGTGGAAATTTTGTCATTAGAAGTATGTAGAGTGTATTGATATATGAGCATAGTAACATTTGCTAACTTTTACTGTTTATCGTTGAAATGATTCTCTAGATTAAAACAGAGACCAGAATAGTTTTCTAATTTGAGTTGATTTCTGCCCTGGTTATATTACATAGCAGCCTGACAATGAACTTATTGTGAATCACAACACTGGAAACTTCATTAAGGAGTTGGAGAAGAGTGCAAAAAAATTAAGGAATAGGAGAGTGATGCTGGTATTGCCGTTGCATTTTCTAGACTTAGAGTGCTTTGAAGTGTCTTGATTTGCATACCTAGTTACTGTGGCTCCCATAAAAATGTAGGGATTAAGAGCTGAGGGCTTTTGAGCATATTTTATGGAGGAGCTTTCTCACCACTTATGATATTTACCAAGAAGGCATTATCTTCTTTGAGAGCAGATCACAAAAACTGGAAAGGCAAGACTATGGAATCAAGGTCTTTGTTGTTATTATTTTGTATTAAGTAACCGAAGCTAATTGTTGCTTATACCACTGTGCAAATGTAAGTGCCCTTCTCTGTTCATCATATAAAGGTCATTGATACCGTGTGTGTATCTTCAAAGACTGATAGAGGGTAACTAACATACATATGGCTCCATACAACTGCTGCAGTTCAATGCAATATTTTTTCCTTTATTATTTTTCAGAACTGTTATGAAATCAGGATCTGAACTTGTTAAAGCAGGATTGCGTGCCTTTTTTGAAAATGCTGCTGAAGACTTGGAAAAAACTTCAGAAAATCTTAAACTTGGAAAATTTACTCATTCGCGAACACAAATCAAGGGTGTTTCACAAAATATCAATTATACTACAGTAGCATTGTTACCAATCTTGACATCAATTTTTGAACATATTTCACAATATCAGTTTGGAATTGATTTACTTTGTAAGTATTTTATTTTTTTAAGAAGTTTATTGTGTTACAATGGTACAAATGCTTTTTAGAATGCTGCATGGATTCAAAGGATGAAATTCTGTTTTCAGTAGCATGCACATTTCCAGCATTAAATCTGAAATTACCTGCATACCATCTTATTTCTAGCGGATGTGTAAAAATAATAGTAAGTTTCAAGTTAATTATGTACAATATATCTCCAAACATTGAGAGAGAAGTTAAAATATCCTCTAAAGTGCTGTCTTACCAGCTGTGTGGATGAAACTAGTTTTCTACAGAAAATTCTTATTTCATTAGATGGAAGGAGACAACTTGCTAGTAATTCCCTGTGGGTTTTCTCCTTACATGTGAAAACCACTGTAGATCTTTCTATATAAGTGTTCCCTATTTTTAGCACCATTTACTTGAAAATCATTTAGTTTAAAAATACTGAAATGACTCCCTGAGATTCCTCAATATACTGAATGGTCTTATTATGTTCTAATGTCTCTAATAACCTTCCAAAACTTTGTATGTATTTGGGTCATAATTAAAAGATGGATAACCATGAAAATACTTTAAAACTATGGTGAAACTTTAGATCGTGTACCTAAAGATTAGACACACAGAGTGATGTGGTTTAGCTTAAAATTGTACTCTGTGAGTGTGATGACCTGCAATTATCTTATTAGGAAGTACCTGCTGTCCCCTTGGAATGTCTGATGATCTGTTAGGTTTTGGAATAAATGTAGAAGAAAAACCAGGTATTAGAGAAATTGAAGATAAATAATACTGTGTGCAGCACTGATAGCCAGAAAGTTCAGTGATACATATTTTAAAAGTTTAGACACTTTTTAACAGATTGCATAAAATAGATGTTTGATATTTGAAAAGTAACCTTTAGCTGAATAAATACTGATAATATACTTCTTATTTTCCTCTAGTGGGTGATGTACAAGTTTCATGTTACAGAATTCTCTGTAGCCTCTATTCTCTTGGGACTGGAAAGAACATCTATGTTGAAAGGTACATGTAACACTCAGCATGTAAAATTTTCTCTACTTTAGGAAGGTGTTACTTAGGTAATAAAGCAGTTTGGATAAAAGGTGAATTTGTTTAAAATACACCTTATCTTGAAAGTAGTTGGCAATACTTTAGCGTTCAGTTCCACCAAAAAAAAAAAAATCGAAAGTAAATAAAAGCAGATAACTCATCCTGCATATGTCACTGTATCTGCAGAGAGTTTATTTTTCCCATGGGAAAAGCTACATTTTTCCATGGGTTGCAATTAAGGTTTCCAAAGTTTATCTACTGCATGTTAGTGTGGAATGTAGGCTGAGTACTAAGTAGACTGTATGTGTTTCACACCAAAGTCTATAGAGAGTTCTCAAAAGTTGTCCTGAGCATAAAATGTAGAGTATTCTGACAGCATTTAACTCTACAAATGAAACCATTAGTTAGTTGCATTTAAAAAAGACTAGGGTCTGCAATTCCTTTAAGTATCTAGTTGCTATGCTATATTCCAAGCCCTGGAGTTTAGATCAAGGGACCAAGTCCCTATCTGTTAGTTCAGAAAAGAGAACCTTATCATAAGACAGGAACTAAGATAAGGATAACCTATCCTTAAGATCATGAAAGTTGTAGGTTAGGCAATTTTCATGACCTTTCTTATGATGAAAAGTTTAAGATCCACAGAGAGAGAGAGATTAAACAGGAGGAAATGTCTGTTTAGGAGAGACTTTGCCTAGTATGAGGAATACTGGTCTCCAATTCCTTCCTTCCAAAGTTTATTTAAAATTCTTTCATGCAAAATGCAAGAGCAGTCTGGTAGATAGATCTTTCCTCCCACTCTGCATGCATGCACATGTGTGCAGAAGCTCATTCTTTTGTACATCCTTATTCAGGTATTTATACATCCATTACTAAATCAGAAAGCTATACTCTATTCTCTTTCTGGGTCTGAAAATCTTAAATACTCTTTTAGACAGATCTGATAGGAAAAATAGGAAGTGCCTTACCCCTTATCTAACCATCAGTAAGGGTCTTCTCACAGGAAATCAAAGGTGATTGTGTTTGAGCTGCCTTTTAATAAGAAGTGCTCACAGCACAGGCCTCCACTTGATTAGCAAAAGCTATAAGCATTAGACCTTTTACATTGATTCTAGCATCATCACCTTTGCTTACTGCAGTTGTCTTCTTAGACTGCAAGTGCAATCAGACTAGATATATTCAAAGAATTGAATTAGTCTCTTAAATCTGTGTGAGAGGTTTTCACCTCTGGATTTCATTTGGTTTGGTTTTAACTAGTCTCAAGCTCTTAAATTACAGTTGTAGGCAGACATCAGTGTCTAGGTGGGAGGTAGGATTCCAAACATGCTGTTCAATGTTTCAGCAAAACTTGGAAATGAGTGAATGAGCTGACTTGAACAGTTATTCAAGTAAAACAATGCTCAGATTCAGGATCAAAGTGCAAGTTTTTCTCCTAGTGAATTTTGAAAGGCACATTAAGAACTTTTACCTTTCATTGTAGAATGAGTCAGTTCACTTTTTATAGATAAATATCCGTTTTCATGGCTGAAATAATTCAGCTGATTCTACAAGACTCCTGACTGCTGGGGCTCAGAACTAATGTTTAGTTGGATTGCTACTGCTGCCCTGTTGAGATACACTTCCATTGTCAATAGCTTTTTCCTTTGTACAAAGACTGTTCATCTTTAGGATGTTTGTCATTTTTCTGATTTATCTGTGGATGTTTCCTCTCTAAATGTCTCTATGGTTCATAAATGTTGAGAACTGGATGCAAAATGCAGTAACTCTTCATTGCTTTGAGCCCTAATGCTCTACTGACAAGTATAGTCTTATTGCTATAGGTATTTTGGTACTCATTTCTTTTTGTTCCCTGCATCAGAAATTTAGGTTCTAAATTTTGGGTTGAAATCTCTGTTTTCATGCCCAGTACCCAAAAATTGTATGTCCCTTTATGGTGTCTTGGTCTTTTATTGGTTAGTTCATAGAAACACATTTCCAAGTTATTTTTAGTATGTGTAACAATAATAAGAAATATAAACTTCTGCATGAGTTGAGAATTAATATCAACTTTTTGATGGATCTAGTTAAATATTACAAAATTGACTGCTGTGTTCAGTCACACATAGTCACACATACATATCCAGGTTGTTCATTAAGACTTTGAATTGACCTACTTGAGGCTTCTCAAAATTAAGACTGCCAAATACACAAGACAGCCTGTTATAAGAGCAGTATAACAGAAAATGCTTCTTCATAACTAACCTCAGTTGGTGGTCTTTTGTCATGTTTTAGTTTTTCAAATTCTAGATTGATTTGATTACATTTCAAGTGTTTTTCACTTCCTCCAAGGCTTGCGCATCAGACTGTGACAGTCATTCCTCATTCTTCGATGTTCCTAACATATTTTGTCTAAAGGGTTAATTTGGCTTTTCTTTAACTACCTTTTTATTCAATTCATTCTACTGAATGACTCAGTTCCCTGATGATTTATTTTACATTATTTGCTTTTTCTGTCAGTGATTGACAAGTTGCTCTGGAATTCTTTTTATGTTTTCTAACTTTCATCCTGCAAAATTATAGGCTTTCATAGAATCATAGAATGGTTTGGGTTGGAAGGGACCTAAAGATCATCTTAACGGTGATCTCATAGCTCACCCAGGGATAGGCATCAAGTGATTATCTCTGGCACTGCCTCTTCGTCCTGTTTTAAGGGCCCTCCTTCCTCTTTATCCCTCACTAAGTGAACTGTTTTCATCTTGGATTTCTCCTCTATAGGGGTGACTACTACCGGCATAGGCTGTTCCTCTGGTTCAGCTGCAGTTTGAGTGGCCACAGTGCCCATGGATCTGCTTTCCTCCTCTTTCCCCTGAGGGTGCTGTCTAATAACAAGCAGTCTCCAATAAATATTAGCTAGGGCCCAGCATGTTGCATAACTTCACACCTCTCTGGAACTGCCAAAGCATTTTTCTTTCAAATATTCTGCTACTTTATCAGAGTCCTGTAGTTGTTCAGGGGTGAACTTCCAAACCACTGGAGCAGAATAATCCTTCAAAAGCTGGCTGGTTTTCTCCCACATTCCATGCCACTCATGACTATCCACCCTCAGGGCACATGTCTGAAAGACACTCCTAAAAATCTCTTTTGTAACTCTGAACATGGTGTGGACCACACTAATTGGTCTACCACTGTTGCTGGGTGTGGCAGACCTAGCAACAAGAACGTGCTTTCCTTAACAACCAAGAGAAATTCAAAATCCTCAAAAGCTGTTATGAAATACCTGAAGAAAGAAAAGGGGGTGAAAAACTGGGGAAAATCATCCTGTTTTTCCCACAGGCTGGGTATGATTATTAGTGAACTCCCAGAGGTAGTGCCCGAGGTGAGGACAGGAGAGCAGCACTGAAGACACATCCCAAATGACTCCCATTGTTCTTGATGTTATCATATCATAAGCTGATATCACACAATACAGCAACAAAGCAATCCTGGTCCCTCTCCCTGCCCTGAAAAATATCATCACAGGGAGCACATATTGCATATATAGGAATATATGCAAGGTTAGACACCAGGACCATGTGAACAGACCAAGCAGCATTGTGAATAGTTGCTTTGGACCCAATTCAACAAATACTTAGATCAAATTTGTTTCCAACCCGCTCTAGTCAGATCTGTTGTTATCTCAATGCTTCCTGCACCAAACAGGGGTGCTCTGGATTAGGAATGGTATTCCTCCTTTTAGTGTTCCCATTGAAAGAATCCAAATCATGTGACATTTGCTCACCCTTACCATCCTCTCTCCCTCCCCTACTGCAGGCTGGAGAGGAGAATTGTAGGCACAAAAGGTAAAGATCATAGGTTGAGATAAAAACAATTTACTAGAAAGAGCAATTAGATAAGACAATTAAATTGTTGCTTGTGTTTCTTATGCCACTGTGATTTCTGGTAGTTTTTTTTCATGGAAAACTGTCAAACAGTTCCTAATGTATTAGACAAAATAAACCATCAATAAGTAATAATACTTCTTTTTTATTGTGCGTGCTAGACACTGATAGCCTAGTGAAAGGCTTTTCCTCTCAGATGACTTTAATATCTCTCATATACAGGCAGCGTCCTGCACTTGGTGAGTGTTTAGCATCTCTTGCGGCAGCCATTCCAGTAGCATTCCTTGAACCTTCTCTCAACCATTACAACCCACTGTCTGTTTTCAACACAAAAAGTGCAAGAGAAAGAGCAAGTAAGTACTGTTCCAAAAAAAAAAAAAAAAAAAAAGCTGTTTACTCCTGTCCAACTAAGTAACAGAAGTTGTATAATGAAAATAATCTAAATGTATGCCAGAGTAGAGAACTACTATTGCTATTTCATTACTTGTCATTTTAGACTTATCTATTCTGTTGAGACCGTCGACATTTTTCCCTTTCTCCTATTATTTCTAGATATTTTTCTGAACATGATGTTTGAATACTTTTCCAAAGGTGCATACTATAATATTTGAAGCTTAAAGAACATACATATGTTACAAAATTTTTTGGCAAATATACAATTGTGTACATGTAGCAAATTTCTATGTTTTTTGTGGTCTTACCAGTAATCCAAAGCAGTTTGGTCTAGGGAACTCTGGGCAGAATAAGACTTTGATTCCATGAAACCTTAAACAAACAGGGACCTTGACAGGTTGGAGAGATGGGCAGAGAAGAAATGCCTGAAGTTCAACAAAAGCAAATGCAGAGTCCTGCACCTGGAGAAGAATAACCCCATGCAGCAGTACCTGCTGGGAAGCAGCTCTGAAGAGAAGGGTTTGGGAGTCCTGGTGGGCAACAAGCTGTCCATGAGCCAGCAGTGTGTCCTTGTGGCCAAGAAGGCCAGTGGTATTCTGCAGCGCACTAGGAAGAGCTTGGCCAGCAGGTCAAGGGAGATGATCCTGCCCTTCTACTCAGCCCTGGTGAGGCTTCACCTGGAGTGCTGTGTCCAGTTCTGGGCTCCTCAGTACAAGAGAAACATGGAGCTCCTGGAGTGGATCCAGCAGAGGGCTGCGAAGATGATTAAAGGACCAGAGCATCTCTCTTATGAGGAAAGGCTGAGGGACCTGAACCTGTTCAGCATCAAGAAGAGACGACTGAGAGGGGACCTCATCAATGTATACAAGTCTCTGAAAGGAGGATGACAAGGGGATGGAGCCAGGCTCTTCTCGGAGGTGTCAAGCAATAAGACAAGAGGCAACGGGCAGAAACTGATGCGCAGGAAGTTCCACCTCAATATGGGAATGAACTTCACTGTGAAGGTGACCACACACACTGGAACAGATTGCCCAGAGAAGTTGTGGAGTCTCCCTCACTGGGGATATTCAAGAACCATCTCAGCTCAGTCCTGTGCAATGTGCTCTAGGATGACCCTGCTTGAGCAGGGAGGTTGGGCCAGATCATAGAATTGTAGAATATGCTGAGTTGGAAGTGACCCATCAAGATCATTGAGTCCAACTCCTGGCCTTGTGCTGGGCATCCCAGTAGTCACTCCATGTGCCTGAGAAGATTGTCCAAATGCTTCTTGAACTCACAGCTGGTTTGGTGCTGTGACCACTCCCCTGGAGAGCCTGTTCCAGTGCTTAACCACCCTCTGGGTGGAAAACCTTTTCCTGATATCTAACCTAAACCTCCCCTGACTCAGCTTCATGCCATTTCCTGGAGTCCTGTCACTGGTCATGAGAGCGAAAAGATCAGTACTTGTTCCTCCTCTTCCCCCATGAGGAAGCTGTAGACTGCAATGAAGTCTCCCCTCAGTCTCCTCCAGGCTGAAAAGACCAAGTGACCTCAGCTACTCATATGGCTTCCCCTTCAGACCCCTCACCATCCTCATGGCCCTCCTTTAGATGCTCTCTAATAGGTTAATGCCTTTTTTATGCTGTGGTGCCCAAAACTGCACACAATATTCAAGGTGAGGCCAAATTAGTGCAGAGCAGAGTGGGACAATCCCCTCTCTTGACTGACTGGTGATGCTTTGCCTCATGCTCCCCAGGATGTGGTTGGCCCTCCTGGCTGCCAGGGCACTGCTGACTCTCATTCAACTTGCCATTGACCAGTACCACAAGCCCCTTTCTGTAGCAGTGCCTCTCATTCCCTAGTCTATACACACAACCACACTGGGGTCCCTTCCAGCCTTACCCTTTTGTGATTCTGTTGAAAGGAGCATGAGTCCTTCTACATTGATTTTCTTCACTTGCTTCTCTCCGAATTTACTCTTGATGGACTCCTATCTTAAAATCTTTCAGTATTTTGCTAGTTGATCCATGTAAGAGTCATTACCTGCCAAATCATTGTACCTTTAAACAAACAAACAAGAAAAACAAATGTATGTAGACAGATTACATATACCTCATAAGTTTTTCCAGATAACAGAAGTTATGGAAAAGCTTCTGCTAACCCTTTCTCCCTGTCAGTTCTGCTTTATAGAAACAGCACTGGTGGAAGAAGAGTTTTGCTTGAGGGACTGGCATTAGATTATGATGGGTTGTTAATTGCTGAATAAGCATCCTTTAGTTTTTAATACAAGCATCTGACAACTGGAATTCTTTCCTGGCATTTTTGTTGGGAGATAGATGTGCAGAGTTCATAAACTAGGTACAGTTAAATTTTAACTCCACCCATACTTTTAATCTGGTTGTTTCCTTTTCCCTGAGGTGGATTTAATCTTTGGCAAATAAGCGTAAAAGTTGTAAATGATTATGTGAATAATGACCAGAGTTGATTGAATATTAATATAATTTTTCTGTTCTACACTTTTAGCTGGACTGCTCACCAGATAATTGCAGGACATCTTATGGTAAAGCCATGGCTTTATGGTTGCTATTGTTTACATCATTGCTATATGCACATCATCAGAAAGACATAATTTATGAGACACATGCATACCCCAAAGTCTTACCATAGATGTATCTGCCCAAGATGCTGAAGGAAAAAAACTGAGTGACAATGTTACTTTTATTTAGAGTTTAAACACAGGTGTCCTATTTTATTTTGCTAATTAATCCTTTGTCTTTCTACCCTTACTTGCAGTTTTAGGTATGCCTGATACAGTAGAAGAGATGTGTCCGGAGATCCCTCAGCTGGATGGACTAATAAAGGAAATTAATGATTTAGCAGAGTCTGGAGCAAGGTATACCGAAATGCCTCATGTCATTGAGGTTATCTTGCCCATGCTATGCAACTATTTATCCTACTGGTGGGAAAGAGGGTCTGAGAGTGTTCCTCCAAGTAGTGGGCCTTGCTGTACAATGATAACGTCTGAGCATCTGAGCATCGTTCTTGGGAACATTCTAAAAATCATTAACAACAATCTGGGAATAGATGAAGCATCTTGGATGAAAAGAATTGCAGGTACTGTAAACATTTTTTGAGGAGTAATTTACTAATAATATTTAATTACTTTTTTTATACTTTACCTTATGATGTAATAGCAATAAATTGTAATAAAAACATCATGAAAGATAGATAAATGAAAGATAAGTAACAATTTATTTTTTATTATTCATTTTATACATGCAGTGTAGCATCACTGTAAGTAAAGAGCTTTCTATATTCCATTACAGATTTTGAAGATCTTACCTTCTCTATGTACTGTATGTATAGACAATTCTATGCCTTAGAATTTATTTTGGAGTTGTGAGTCCTACTGATTTTCAAGACACCTAAGAACTGAGTTTTACAGTAGAGGGTATAAGTCCTGTGAATTCTGTTCATGAAATATCAGGACAAAATGCAAAGAAATTGTAAATGGTGAAATAATCTCAAGAGTACCCCAAGTTCAAAATTAGTTGGTTTGCCTGAATAAATGTGTGATCTACTAAATGAGCTGAAAGTTTTCTCAAAATGTCCTACAGGATTTAGTAACTAGCTAGATAAAGAAATTTACTGTATCCAAATTTTATCATTCATATTAACAAGTGTAAAAAGGTAATATACAATAACGTGGTTCAAGAAAGTTTATGTAAAGGTAATAATTTACTGCTAAGTTTGAATGCCCAGTACCTGTTGGTACTGGACTTTGGTATTATTTTAAATTATGTAAGACCTTTAATAATAAGAAGAATTCCATTAAAATTTAGTAAGAATTTTGCTGCTTAATTGTAGAGAACATTTGTTGCAGTTTTGACATTGGGTACCAAAGAAATCCACCCATGCACACAAAAATCCAAAAAAATAAGAAGTATTTTCGTGAGGACTTTGTGTCTCAACCTCTGCTTTGCTTAGGTTCTTAGTTAGAGATATGCAACTTGCAAAGACTATGACAGCTTAATTTACATAAGACTGAAATACTTATCCAAATCCACAGTTTTAGTCTTTCAATACATATAGTTTTTACAAAGCTACATTCATAGTTTTATTAGGAATTTTATGATGCAGCAATATCTAAAGCCCTGTAACCTTTATAATTTCTAGAACTTCAGAGTTCATATTAATATGATGAAAAACACCAATAGTGCATTAATCAGAGTATTATCTATATTTTCACATATAGTTTATGCTCAACCCATCATCAGCAAAGCCAGACCTGATCTGCTCAGATCTCACTTTATTCCAACACTGGATAAATTGAAGAAGAAAGCTATAAAGATAGTGATGGAAGAGGAGCAACTGAAAGCAGATAGCAAAACTGACACCCAAGAAGCTGAGCTACTCATTCTTGATGAATTTGCTATACTTTGTAGAGACCTTTATGCCTTCTATCCAATGTTGATACGTTATGTAGACAACAACAGGTAAATAAAAAATAATAATTGAACTCAGATGTATTAGTTAATATATTGGAGTCTATGACTGGACAATCAGAACACCATTTAATGTTATGCTGAGAATCAGATCCTGAGTATGTTAAAAGTCTTCACTTAAACAATGCTCTATCTTGAGTTCACCCCTTTTGCTCACATGCATTTGGCTTATTTGGTTGTATTGTCTCTGGGCTAATATCACTGAAAACGCATATCCTGGCCAGACCTATATATCCCACTGCAGCCCAATGACATTACTAATTGCCTTTCAAAAACTAAAAAAATGGCTAAAACCCTTAGCTGTTAATGAAGGGACAAAAAACTATTTTGCCTCCATTGAATGATTCTCTTTGTAGATAATACCATATAGTTGTTAATTTTTTGCCTTTTTTTTTTGTTTGGTTTGTTTTTTGATTTCTTTTTAAGATGAAAATAAAAAGTATTTGAATGACATTGTACCAGAATTTTTTTCCTCAGCCATTTACTGAAGGATTATTCTGCACTTTCCCTGCACTTTCCCTTTCCTTTGTCCCAGAACATGATCCCAAGATGCTCCTCAGAAGAGCCTCTGAAGTATTAATAGTATCTCAGCACCTACAGTATCTTATCCTGTCCTTAACAACATTGTTCTTCTGTACACAGTCACTGTCCACTGTTGGGTTTTTTTTGGTGTTAGTACATATTGAGCTGGTTAAAAGCATTTCATTGGATACAAAATCCTTTAGGCTGTGAACAAATTTACACTGAGAATTGTTTTCTTTTTTTTGATGAACTCAAGGCTTTACTATGTCAGACCTTGTTGGCAAGGGAACAGTTCAAATATTTCAAAAATACAGATTTAACTTGGTCATGGAGAAATCCAACTAGAAAGATAAAGTTAATGAGCACAGGCTGTAACATAGTAACTACTTCCATGTCTGCTGTCAGGTGCCCACTTTATGTATGGTATCCTTGTGCAGGCACACCCAGACTGAACTTGTATTAGTTCCTGGATCACAAAAATAAACCAATTGAAGAATCTTACAGCTCTATCCACTCATTTCCCTGTAGTCTTTCTTCTATCCTTGTTACAGTGTTCTCTTTTGGATCGATACAAAGTTTTGATATCAAAACTTTTATTAGGAAGAAAGAAAATACAATAGCAAGGTCTGGCTTTTATTCTGGTTCACAGAACAGGCACAAAAACATGTGTTGGCACGAAGGGAAGGGGAAGCAGGCAGAAATAAGTAGCCAAGAATTAGGACTTTAACTCATCTCTAGCAAAAGTGCCATGAAAGATTGCCTCTCTAAGGATGCTCATGGCAATCTAAAGAGATTTTCATTGAATTCCAAGATTAACTATACAAATGTAACCTGATCTATTAAATAGATTAAGAGATTATTATATTAAACTGTCTTATTTAAAATTTCTCTTCTTTTTCTAATTAGAGCCAACTGGCTAAAGAAACCAGATGCAGATTCTGATGAACTCTTTCGAATGGTAGCTGAAGTTTTTATCCTGTGGTGTAAATCACATGTAAGATGTACATTTTTTTTCTTTCATTTAATCCTGTCTTTACTTATAAATGTGGTACATGCAGATGAACTAAACTGCTGGTGATTTTTTTTTTTCTTTAGAATTTCAAAAGAGAGGAACAAAATTTTGTGATTCAGAATGAAATCAACAATTTGGCATTTTTAACAGGAGACACCAAAAGCAAGATGTCTAAAGTAAGTTAATAAAAATTTGTGGATCAGGTACATTTTTACTACGTGTTTAGTTTGTTGAAGGAAAATCTACTCAGATTGCAACTGCTATGCTAGTAGAAGAAAACAAAAATAGTTTTGCTTCTTGATGACAGATGTGACAACTACTATGCAAAGTATAGCCTTAGAGTTACGTATTAAATGTTTGCTAATACTCAAATACACAAAATTAAAATAAAAGTATTGATTTGAAAAATTAAACATATAAGAGAATATGGCTTTTATTACGAAGTATGGCTGGTTGATCTTTTAGGAAAAAAAAGGGTAGACTATTTTATAAAAACAAGTTAAAAAACATTGGTTGCCTCATCATTTTCATGTGAATGTCATATTGTTCTGTCAGCTTTGATGGACAACTGCTGTCTTTGCATATACCCCTTTATTTGTACATATAGTGTGCCACATGTACACCAGTTTTCTTGATTTTTATTACTTAACACATTAATGTCTTTTCTGCTGATTTTCAGTGTGACAAGAGGCCTATACAATTGCTTAAAGTGCATTTGTTACTTGTATAATAAACAAAATTCATGGTGTCAAGGTAAAACATGATGCTTTGACATTAGCTGAAGAAATTGCCTGACTAAGCTAAAGCTAGGTGAAGTCTAATTCTAAATTAGTGTAGATAAGTGTGGCGAAGGAACCATTTATTCATATTTACAATGTGATTGGAGTAATTTTGGAAGTGTAGCAGAGAAGTAGCTTTTAAAGTTTTGAATTTCAATATGTTTTGGTTGTCTGTAACCAAGCTACTGTAAGTTCAACTTTAGACCATAGGCAGAAAGAATGTGCCCTTATATTTCATAATTATCTTTAAAAATGTTTGTTTGTTTATTTTTTAAGTTTTGAAATCAGGCCAAGCCAAATGTTGATATTGGAAATTTTACAAGCAAAACTAACAGATTATCTGGTTGTCAGATAGTTCATGACTGGCACTAAAAAAACAAGTCCAACTAAACAGAGAATTCCATATTCAGAGATAAGGAAATTTTTAATGTGTTTTCCTGTTTTCAAGATGCAACTTACAAAACTGTTTGATAGAATTTAAACATTTGTATCATCCTCATTAGCAAGATAAGTAGTGGGCACAGTCAAGACTATTTGAGGAGAAATTGCACAATAACCAAGTCTAACATGTAGCTCTGTACTTTTATCATACGGTAATCACTGCACATAGATTTAATATGTGTATTTCAACATTTATATGTCAGAATTCGCCTGAGAACTAGGACAATTAGGTGTACTTTTTTTAAAATAAAAGATAAATTACAATCAAGTGATTTATATGTATTTAATCTAAATTGTGTCTCACTGTGGTATTAATACAGGATAATATGATATAAACTGTCAGTGTTATACTTTTTATCAGTCTGGTATGGCAGGAATGAAAAACAAATCTTTACAAAATAAAGAATAGGTAGGACTCATACTGCTCTGATTTTGAAAAAATCATGGGAGTTTAACATCAAGAATCTGTATTACCGAAGTTTGAGATTATATTTTTCGAATGCCTGAAGCATATATTTAAGTATAGAGATATACTGTGTATGAATACTTGTATGAATATATTTTTACATAACAGAGATGTAGATGCATATGTAAATGTGTTTTTCTTCCTATGGGTATACAGTACAGAGAGATTCTGGGTTTTTTTATATGCATATAATTTTTTATAAGCATACAATGTCAACTTATGGCATTCAAGGACACTGTGCATGGTCATTGCTAATAAAGGAAGAAATAAAATACTTTATTGTTCATGACTGAATATTTTATTTATATGGTACCATAACTGCAGGCATGATTGCAGAACAGCTGATAATTTAGATAGACGTTTGTTTCATGATGACTTAAATACCACGATGAAATATATGAGTTGTCTTTTAGAAGTGTTGTATTGGTTTTCTATATATGATTTCTAACAGGAAATTGCTAATATTTCATAATATAAAATGTAAGTGCTCTAAAACCAGCACATTTATTAAAGGATAGATTTACATCTGATTTTTTATTTAAGGCTGCATAGTTTAAAATAAACAAGAAATTCTCTAGATAACTGAATTTCAGGGTTTCTTACAAGGTTTGGTCCTTATTTATGTCCTCAGACAATGATCAGTAGAGGACATTACAATAGGGAGCATTATTTTTATAATTTCTTGCTTTAATATAAACATTCAAAAAGCATTATGCTAACAGAATTATTAGCACTTTCCTATCACTAGTTTATCTTAATTCATATTATTTTCAGTGTAAACAATTGTATCCACTATTTATCAAGCGTGAGAATGTATAGAAAACTGAATACGAGCATTAGCTATTGACAGTTGACCCAAGACAGCACAATTTGAGGTCTCTTAAAGGAGTAAGTCCCCATACTGATCTGAGGCTGCTTTATATAACAGAGACAGAGACTTAGTATTTTTCCTAAGGTACCAAATACTGTGATTCTATTAGAGTGTAAGTTGTAATATGTCATGTACAGAAGGTTCTATATCTTTACATGCCACATGAAGAAAAAAAAAAGCAGAGGATGAAAGAGTGGCATTACATTATTTATTGGTAGCTAATAGCAGTGGTAACAAATGATTCATCATTACAATCAATAAATTGATTAACTGCCCATTGTACTTTGATTATACAATGTTAACTTTGTTAACAGCTTTTCAAATAAATGTATTAACAGCTGAGAAAGTTTTTTAATTTTTCTTTTCTAAAAATATGGCAGCAGAGTGCTCGGAGGGGAATGGTAAGTTAGAGAACTTTCAGTCTGAGAGAGACTGGTAACTTAGATTACATTGAAATAACAGATTTGTGATAAAAGTGTTGAAATGGAGAATGTAAACACATTCAACTCCACTAATCTGTTATTTTTGACCCCTTCATAGGTTTCTTTATAAAACAACATTTTGGTTAAGAGCCACTGATGTCCTGTTGAGTTTTTCAGTATAAAACACTAAACTTATACATTCACATGTATATAATAACTGTGTAATATATATGTGGGCAATTTTTTGGTGTAAGTTTTGGAATCTAAATGAATGTGTGGCTGGATATATACCCTCAGTTGTTAAACTCTTGCCTATCCTACTGAAGTTCTATTTGACTGGTCCTCATTATTTTTTTTAATCTATTTTTAAGAACATTTTGATAGATCTATTTTATTACTATTATAGAATTTCAAGGCAGTCATAGAATTCAAGTTTGTATTATGAAACATTGTGATTTGTGCCTGTTTGTCATATGTAATACATATTATTTGCAGATTTACAATAGTTACAGGATTTCATGTTAGTATTTTCTGCAAGAATTTTAGATCTTTGAGACTATTTCAATTGCACAGAATGCATTTCCTTTGGATATACTGAGGTAAAGCATGAGTGGATTACTTTTATGATCATCTCTAATAAATTAAGTATAAGTAACATCTTATCTTTACTTACCTTCAGTATATATCTGCTGAGCCATGTCTAGGAGCATCTACATATTTCACACCATTGAAATTTTAAATTAAAATTTGCTATTTGACTAAGGTATTCAAGATTCTAAGATTCTAACACTTAATTTGATGATTAGTCTTTAGTTTTTCCTGACTTGAGGCCTTTTTGTTACTATGTGGTATTAATACAGTAGTCTGTAAAAGATTTTAATAATACCTAGATTTCAACATTTTAAAGCTTACTCAAGTACCACAAGAAAAGAAAGTTACTATTAGGGCTATGACAGAAGTAGGGGCTTGTGCGTGTTTATGGATTTCTCTGCCTGTTTAAACCCAACGGTTTTCTGTAGTATTTTCCTATGCCTGGTCAAGGATTCTTTTGAGTAACAGTTTATTTTATTTTACTGTAACTGAATGGTTTTGATATTATTTTCTTAAGATTGCCTGACCAATGATAATATAGTGTTGACTATTTAATACATATTTATTTAAGTGTATTTATGGTATTAATGTAGTAAAAATGGGGAAAACCCCTCTGTATGTATGAGAGTTACAGCTGAGTTGATAATATTGTTCTTAAAATGGGTACGGCTAAAAGATACAAGCTAAAGTTTCTCTCAGACTGTCTTCAAAATGGTAATAAGACATGCAATGGGAAAATGCATCTATAAATGAAGTGCTACACCTTCCAGTGATATTTGATTTCTAAACATAATTTTTCTCAAACATATTTTTTGGGGGAAAGGGGAGAAAGAGCTATTTAGGTGAAAATGTGAATGTATTTCATTATTGGACTATCCAGAGTTCCAGACACCTTTCTTCTTTTAATAAAATTGGGAAAAGATGCAGTAATTAGCATATTGATAGGCTGGCTTACTAGATGTACTTCCTTATGTGCTTGAGCAACAATTGGTAGGTGTGTGTTAGAACAGCAACAGAAATTCAGAATTTCAATGATTTGATAAGGATTAAGCTGATTTCACTAAGATATCATTTGGTTATGCGATGGTTTTAGCTACAAACTCAGTATATTTTAGTTACAAACTTAGTATATTTTTACTGTCCTGATAAAGCTGAGTAAGTTTATTACTAACTTGTAAAATTATCATCTTTTCATCTCTTTTACTTATGGTTTTTTCCCTTTATTTTTCTTTCACACAGGCCATGCAAGTAAAGGTACAGGTCAAAGTGCATGATGTGTCTTTGTTTTAGATTTAGAGATGATCAGGCTCCAAGCACTCTTTCCATTGATCATAGCAGTGGCGTCACAAAGTGAAGGTCCAGGTTCCACCTACTATAAATTTTGTCCAGGCTGAAGTGGCAGTTTTCACCAGAGCAGCTGAAATTCCCTTTGCCACTCCTGCGTGCTGCTTAACGTGAAAACGTAGTAAAGTTACCTTTTGTAACTATTTTAGATGTACATTCTGCCTCTGCTGTCTTTCTGCATTCTATTTTTTTGCTAATATATTGAAGTAGACATTGTAAAAACAATGTTTAAGTAGAGGCATCAGAAAGATGTATTTGGCTTATGATTCAAGAAGAATATATGATAGAAATGTGCTATAACCTGTACCTTGTCTGTAGATGAACAGAAGTTGCATTAAAACCAGTAAGTTTAAATAAGATATAGAGTTCAAATCCTCCCTTTTTCCAAAAGTAAAATGATCTTTACTAAAGCTGTGAGCAGTGACAAAGCTTTTAAATAATTGTTTCTTTTATGTACTTAATGTATTTGAAGCTTTCTTCTCCTGCAGCGAACCATAGGTCACCTTTCCTTGCATCATTCATATTATTTTTTTTAATATGAATTTCTAATCTAGATGAGTACTTTTTGACCTATGGTGTGTTCTTCATTGGTGAAACAGAACAAACAGCAAAATGGAGCATAAACCCTTTCATCTTTCCTTTCACCCGCTGTGCTGAGAAGCACACATGATGCTGTGAAGAGTTTTTAATCAATTAAATGAGAGGCATAATTTTAAAAAATGAGAAGTTCTGTTAAACCAGCAACCTGATTTCATGATTTGTTGTCAAACTTCCTCAGGTATATAGAGTACAATTTAATGAATGCTCTCATGATAATCTCAGAGACTTGAAGGTTTATAAGAGGGAAGGATACACTAAAAATATTAATTCCATAATCTTAACCAGTTTTATCTGATTTTTTTTATTGTAAATAAATTATTTCTTCTTTTTCATTATATATATAGTTATTAGGAATCTACTAAAGAATCTGTAATTCTTTCTCCATATATTTCTTTAAAGAAATATCCATTTGTGTGTTGAAATCCTCAGGCAAGTAATATCATTATGTGCTGTTAGGCAACCAAATTGTATCATTCTTCCTGCTCAAGTCCTTTAGCACAGTAATATTTATTTAGGCAAAATACATCCAATTTAATGCTCTTTATATTTGTAATGAAGGTACTGTGTTTACTCTTATATGTGCATATTAGAACTGAAAGAGACATAATTTCATTGTCATTTAGGTTTCTGTCTGTGACTCTACTTACACATTTATCAAAGGGAGATGTGAATTCACGTACAGCAGAATTTATGGCAAGGGCAGAATGGATCTTCTTTTCTTGCTTTAAAAATGTCCAAGTTTTAAGGTTCCCCAATCTTGTTCATACATAGTTATTAATCTCATATAAACACACAGAAAATTGGATGTGTGAAAGGCCTCAGGCATAAAAGGTGCAGAAACCAGTATCTCTTCTTCTTTTCTTTCTTTTTTTTTTTTTTAAATTATCTATTATATATTTTCTTATTCCTTATTTAAGATGCATAGTGACGCCACTGGAATACAGCGATACATTGTGGGATTTGTTTGTCTGCTGTCAATGTAGAGTACAAATAATGTCATTGTTATAGCCATTGCATCACTGCTATTTCTAAGGCACTCTGAAAAGCAAAGCTTGGAGGCAAAGTACTCTCTTGCAATTGTTAGTTCCTTAAGAAAGGAAGCCACATCCATTGCGTGTTCCCTCAGACCTGCAAAATGCTTAACACCAGCTATGTACGTAGAGATTCACCATCTAGAAGAGAGAATTTGCCAAAATTTATCACTGAGCAGAATATGTATGGCTGCCTTTTTTTCTTCCACTGATTACTGTGATAATAGTGAGGCAGTAATTGGGAAATAACGAATTGCAATGGATTCTGCTGTATCCTTATGTGGAACTACACAATATGTTATAAGAACAGTTATAACTAAAATGTAACTGAGAGAAGGAAAACAATGTGGAGGATTAAATGCAAGCATATGCTATTTTGTAGTGTTGTATAAGCCTAGAGGCCTAGTCCTGAAATCTTATCTCAGGCGAAACTCCCTTGAGTGTAGTAGGAGTTTAATCTAGGTACAGAATTCAGAACTGGGCTATTTTATGTTGTTGCTGTTTACTGTGTTCATTAAATATATGGGTCTGTTTGAAAGATTTTGGTTCTCTGTCTCATAAAGGAAAAGTTGAGTGTGAAATACTGTTGTACAGTGTCTGTTGTATGAAGATAGGGCAGATGTTATTCTGTTGTGCTGTTTACTTCTGTCTCTTTTGTTTTCCTTTGCCTATTACTGATGATCTCCAAAGCTGTAAAAGTTATAATTTCTCATCCCAAATCTACTAATATTAGCCAAAGGGCAGTGCTTTTCCCAAAGGCACTAATTCATTGGCATTTTACTGCATTGAATCAAAGCTTTTTAAATACTAGTATTTTTCAGATGAGACAAATCAGGCAATATTCATTCATTCAGACCCTGGATAACTATCTTTACATAAATCTACTAAAAAAAAAAGTAAATATCCTGAATTTGTCTCTAACATTAGAGAACTAATAGTGTCCTCTGCGACTGACTCATCTTTTAATTTTAGGATTGTTTCTGATTTGAGAGGTAAGATCCAAAAAATACAATTAGAGTCATATTATGAATGCACACAAAAGTGTGTTACTCCTATTAAAACATTACTGTTACTGCATTTTCTGCATTGGCGCACACCAAAATTATTCCTTTATGTGTCCCGCTCAAGACTGTACACCCTTCCTCTGATCTGGCATTTTTAATTATTTGTACTACATCAGGAACATAGTTTTCCTGGACCATTGGGGAAGAATATGTTGGAGAAGTGTGTGATCAGAGAATTACAGTCATTTACTTTTCTTCTTTTTTCTTTTTTTTTTTTTTAACGATAGTCTGGAGGACAAGATCAAGAGAGAAAGAAATCAAAACGTAGAGGGGATTTGTACTCCATACAAACATCTTTGATTGTGGCTGCACTTAAAAAGATGCTTCCAATTGGTTTGAATATGTGCACTCCTGGAGATCAAGAGCTCATCTCATTGGCTAAGGCTAGATACAGCCATGTAAGTGTGTACTTTGCAATAGTTTTTAATGCAAAACAAGCAGAACTTTCTAAACTGTATTTTGAAGCACAGACATCTAAGCAATTGATATTATTAAATATATCTATGTACCGTAAGCAGTTATAACTGATAATTATTTCTATACAATGTGCAGTTTAATCCCTTCAAAGTTTAATCCTTGTTTTGTGGTTAAGGAAAGGCTTTGACCCTTCTGATATCTTACATACTTTGAACACAAAAGAGGTTACATTTCAATATTAAAATAAAAGCTGTTCTATGTTGTAAAATTTTCTTATGAAATGAATCATAATGGGAACTGAAAAATACTTCTTTCTACAGAGGGACACGGATGATGAAGTCAAAGAACATTTACGTAACAACTTACATTTGCAGGAAAAGGTAATATAAAAAACTTTGTCTTAAAGATGCTGATGTGCATTTTTAAAACACAGAAAGCGTAATTGTTTTGATAATTGTGATACATTTAAAAATATAATCTGAAAAGCTATTAGAAAAATTGCCAAAAAAGTCCCAGGGTGCTTTATTTGGTTTTGTGAAATAAAAACCTTGCTCAAGCATTGAGTTCAATTGCCCAGCAGTATACAGAACCCAATGCCATTTTTTCGAACTGCTGGCAGGTGTTAGTTTGGTCTGAAAGGGGACAAAAAGTGGGAGTATCTATAACATTCTTTATTATGCTATAAGAGTAGTAGTGGTGTTGGTCAAATTCAGCACCTTCATTCAACAGCTTACATATGAAATATGTTGGGTTTTAGTCTGATGATCCAGCTGTGAAATGGCAGCTAAATCTGTACAAAGACATTTTGAAGAGTGATGGACCTACTGACCCTGAGAGAAATGTTGAACGTGTGCAGAGGATATCAGCTGCTCTGTATCACCTGGAACAGGTAAAAACATAATGTTTATACTGTGTCTGCTTTAAAATAACCTGAGATTTTTCCTTGCAGAGATTATTTCAGCTTCAGTGAATGTTATCATTAAAGTGTCCACATAAAAATTGGGGTTTTGCACATTCTTGCATGTAAGTACACATGCACACACAGATGTGTATATACACAAAAATTTAAATGTAATTTATTTAAGTGCCTCTATGTAGCTTCAGGAAAAACTCAGGATGTATCTGCCTCTGCAAAGCTTTGTGAACAGTCACAAGTATAGTATACGAATCATCTCCATGCAGAAATCCCTGTAATTTTGGGAAGAAATGTTTGCTTGTCCAATTGTTTTTAATTTACTGAGTTTAACCTGTCTTCTATTTCTGCACCTGAGGATGCCATAGCAACTTGAATTGGTTGCCTGTTCACGCAAATGATACAATTTAAATACATAAAGGCAATTGTACTCTTCCTACATCAAGTTAATCCATTTCATTCGTAATGGATGATATAGCATAGAAATTCATTCACATGAACAGTTGAATATGCATTGTTAGGAACAGACAGAATAACCATTTGGGAAATTTACCAAGGAGTCCCACACATGAGATATACTGGCATCTTGAGCTTGTCTGAATAAACTGACAGGTACTATATAGAAAGGTCTCTTGTATTTTAATTACTAGTTAAAAAAATAAATAAAGCCCCAAAGCAACTTTTTTCTTCAGATTATGCACAGCATTTTTAACATTTTCTACTTTGCTAACTAGCTAACCATTAGCTAAAAAGAAAATTTTGGATGAAAGTTGAAGCGTTTCCATTGCATTTACTAGAAGATGTTTTCCCGTAGGTTGAACAACCACTGAGATCAAAAAAAGCTGTTTGGCACAAACTCCTGTCAAAACAACGCAAAAGGGCTGTTGTTGCATGTTTCAGAATGGCACCATTATACAACCTGCCAAGGTAAATGGCTTCAAGGTTTATTTTTTTTTTGTAACTTTTGTTTGCCTTGTTTACTTAGTTCACAGTACTCATGTTTACATACATGTTTGTTGATTGTTAGGTCTATGTAATTTTAAGAGTTTGTTAGTTAGTAGCTAACTCATAGTAGCAAAATATTCATCTCATGACAAATAACCAGAGGGGGAAAAGACCATAAGAATTACACTGCTGCAAAACCACAATGCTTCATTTTTGTCAGCTGTATAGTTCCTCAAGTTAGCTGTGAAAATTATTAAGATGTTGCTGTTTCTGTCCATTTTTTGCCTCTGATTGGCTGCTCTTTTTACTCTTTATTATCCTGTGTTTGTATTCTTTTTTTCTTTTTTTAATTGTGTGTGGCTCTTCCTCTCCTGTTGCATGAACACTTCATGCTCTGTAGCTTTTCTGGAGCAATCTTAAGCTAATATATCTGAATGGTATATGAATTAAAATAACTATTGGGGCAGAGCACTGCAGAATGATATTTTGGGCTTGTGTGTTTCTCTACTTCTTATTCCAGTTGAATGTAGAAACCACAAAGTCCAAGACAAAATGCATCCTGTGCCTGGATCCATCTACTGCTTTAAGCAGAATACTAAAATCATGAGGCACTGGGGAAATTTCCTTTATCTTGTTCCTTCTCAAAAAGCTGCATTATTCATATACAGGTTAAGCACAACTTTAATTAGGTTCGCCTCTTACTTTCTGCACTTTTTCACCTTTCATGTCTAATATTTTTATTCAAATATTTTTGGCAAAGTATTTAACTAAAGAGTTGTACTGCATTTTTAAATGCTTTTATTAAAGTCAATTTACATGCTTGATGTAAAGCTCTGTGGCTAAACATCTTTAGCTAAAGGTCTGTAGCTGTGCCATTAAGATACTGGACAAAGATTAGTTTTACGGAAGATTAGTTTTACAGAAGATAAATAAAAACCAGTTATACCATAAAAAACACACATCATTCCTTTACAAAAAGTAGTAGTTCTAGACTAGAGTAACTTCTCCAAGTTACCAAGCTACCACCAGGCAGTCTTTAAAGAACCAGAGAAATTAAAAGGTTTAAGTACAACATATCAAATGGTCTAGTATCAACCCTTTCATCTTCAAGAACTGTGCTTGCAAAAATAAGAGGAAGTGGTATGAAGAACTCCCATTCCAGTTCAACCTTTTTGTGAGTTTGTTTCTTTACCCCCATATTCTGGATTTATAAATTCTTAAAATGTTTAGAATATATATATGAGCACTGAAATGATAAAATGGCTCATCCTATTTTTGTCTTAAAAAAATCCCCCTTTTATGTATTATTTTTGAGGTTGATGGCACACTTGCGAAAGGGCAAAGTGGGTTATCAATAGTTATTTTTAATTTTCCATAAAATATGGAGTAATACTCAAAATAGAAACATTAACATTGACTGCAACTTTCATTAAAAACTTCTCTGTGTTAAAAACTTTTCTCAAACTTTTTCTTCTCAAACTTCGAGGTAGATTTTGTGGTGCAGTTTACTCCTAATTTGAATATGAATGTGAGGAAAATCTGCCCAGCTATTTCATTTCTGTCAATTAATTATGCTGTCTGCACTTCAAAACAGGCAAGATTGAAAAAAATGTTTTTAGAATCCTAAAGTCATAGAATGGTTTGGGTTGGTTTGGACCTTTAAACAGCATCTAGTCTAACCCTGCTGCAATGAGAAGGCCTTCTAGTTATATTGCTCAACTGATAGGTGAAGAAAAAAGTCTTAAAATGAATTTGTCTACAGACACTTTTTTTTTTTCTAGATAAATCATAGGATTCTGATGGGAAAATAAGGCTGTCACACTATTACACACCTACCATGATCTCCATTGTCTAAATTGATGATGTTGTTAAGACATGTCTGAACTCCAGGGAGATTACTTCAAGAGGGGCATGATTAATTCTAGGAGCTATTTAAATCTCTTTGAACCAGAGTTTAAAATGCAGCTTTCTATCTTGTCTATTTCCTTATTTTAGTTGCAGTATTGTATTGGGAGTGTTAGCTAGAAAAGATGAATATCTTCAGTAAATAATAAGCTTCCTCTTTTGAAAATTTTCTAGATATTTAGGTGGCTTTCAATGGAATTTAATTTTAATCTCACAATTCAATATAATTTTTTTTGCAAAATATACTCTTATATGTTTTAGGTTTTAGGAGTTCCAGTAAGATATTTCAGAAACGGAAATGTTTATTGACATGCAGGTGTTTGTTAAATCACAGAAAAATTACTTAAACTTCTGCCACAAATATTCCAAGAACTCCCCTTTATGAAAAGTGCCTGTGGATACAAAAGAAATAATTGCATTTTAAACTATTTCTATTTTTCAAAGAATTAAACATCAGTTAAGTTAGGAAACACTAATTCTTCATGTTCTGTGTTTAATGAATGTACATGGCTTCGAAAAAGTGTCTTATGTGATAAATGTTTTCTCCGAGATGTGTCTATTTATGTTTGATATTTTATGTAAATTAATTTGAAAAAAAATTGTCTTATTGTCTGTCATCTGTATATGCACAAAGATACAGTGAAGTTGTACATGGCAAATTTTTGTACACAGTTTACGAATACACTCTTTCTGACTACGTTATTGATTTTAACTTGTGCTTTTCTTCAATGAAAACCTATATGCTTTTCTTCAGACACAAAATTAGCAATTTCTTCCTGAGCACCTTTCAACGTGTTTGGCTGGAAAAAGTACATGAAAAAACTCAGTATGACAGGCTTATACTCAAGTTAACGGTAATGTAACTTGTGGAGAGCCTCTTGCTTATGCGCACACTTCTTCCTTCCCAGCCATGATTTGATATTATCATAAAAACATGAATTTGTACAATTTACAGAGGGGATTCTGATTGGTCAGTTTTTGAAATTTGATAATAAAATCGCACCAGAGTGTCAGCAAGTGAGCCTAAAAGGTTGACTCAATAGCTATTCCATTATAAAATGATTCATGTGCACAGTGTATTTAAAGAGTATTAAATGGTGTATATGCAGCCCATTTTTACAGCTTTTTTTGGTGGCACAGGGTAAAAGCAAATGAAAAGGCTGCATGGAGTAGCCTTTCTAACCTCATGTAGTGCAGCGCAAAACAAAATTTTCCCCAAATGTAATGTACAGATCTAATGGTTTGACCATTATTATGTGTAGCCTTATTTCCATGAGCTGTATTTTCTTTGGATAGTTACATTAATGAATACTATGTAGTAGTAATTAATATGGCTAAGAGTTTGCTAAAATTGATAATTTTCTATAGCAGGTTTTGTGTATTTCTAATGCAGCTTTTTTGAGGACATACTAATACTGCCCTGATTTGGAACTGAAAGAACGGAAGCTGAGGTTTAGGCTTCCCTGTGTAGACGAAGGCAATGATTGTCTGCAGATAACGTGCTGGAAAGCTCTTGATAATTATTTTGGTGTTGAATGGCCAACTTCTGCTGTCTTGATGTTCTAAATCTAGTAAAACAGATTTACACCTTGCAGGTGTAAATCCACTCACTCATTCTCAGTCTGTTCAATTGTGTGTTTTTTTCATTAAGGTTCCAGTCCTGCAGTTTCATGTATAATGTATATTATCCCTCTCAAAGCCTTCAAAATAAAAAGTAATGTATACATATGTATATAAAAATGTTTGAAAGTACCTGCAGCTTTGTCACTGAATGTTAGTTATGTTTTGCATTTTGTTTCACTGACCAATCAGAGGATCAGAATTGTACAAATATGTATCCTTACTAACCATTAACCATCTGAGCTGTTATACTCTGTTCCGTTACCCCTCTTGATCTCACTTTCACAACCCCCCCAGGCACCGTTCTATTAACCTCTTCCTCAATGGCTATCAGAACTATTGGATAGAAACAGAGGAATATTCATTTGAGGAGAAACTAGTTCAGGATTTGGCTGTAAGTACTGACATAATTGGGCATGTTTTTCAGTGCCCTCTTTAGTGTGTATTTTATGTATCAATTATAAACTATATTTCATTTTTATGTACTGTATGCATATGCATAAACTTATAAAATATTAATCCTTATGCTTCAGGGCATAAGGTCATTTTCTGCTGTGGTCAAAAAGACATTTGTCCTTTGATGCACACTGAAGCGCATTAAGGTGATTTATGCCTTCAGACAAACTATGTGATACTCATTCCTGGGAAGATAAATGGATTAGATGAACTGTCAGACTATTTTTGGCATTATGGTAATTCCTATGTTCCTATATTTTATTTACTGGGTTTTTTTAAAGCTTGACACTATGGATCCTTTTGCCTTTTTTTTTTTTATGCATAATATTTATTTTAAACATTTTCAGCTTTGGTACAAATTAATTTTTCTGTTTTCTTACTGACGCATCATAAGGAGAAGTATATATATGCCACATTAAGCAAAAATTTAGTTTACCTGTGTACTTGATAAAAGTGACTGATAGACTTCAGGATTGTGTTAATAAATATTGATTCAGAAAGCCTACTGCTTTTTGTCTTCCCTCTATGTAGTTAGCTTGTCTAAAATACCTCCAAGGGGCCTATCTCCATAGCATCAAAACACCATGGAAGTTAATATACAGCTTCATGGATCACATGCAGATGTATCAGGAGGTGCTTCAGCGTTAACAAAACCAGTCATGTTGTTCTTTTTAAAGACTCCTTATGCCTAATATTGTACAGTCATAGAATGGTTTGGGTTGGAGGGGACTATAAAGATCATCTAGTTCCAACCTCTGTGGCCACAGGTAGGAACATTCTTCACATGCTCTGGACAACTACATGGCCAGTCTGTGTTTGACTTTGTTGCTTCTTTCTAAAGCAAAGAATGAAGCCGTTAATCAAAGCAGTGACTATAATTCTTTCAGATTTCCTAGAGAAGTAAATAGCACTTCTGTAATTACCATTATTACTGTAATTATACTAACTACAAATGCTACAAAGGGGCAATAACATAAGTAAGGTAAAGTAATACACTGATCTTTGGCCAGAGCTATGTTTTATTTCTAATTGCCAAAAAATGTCTGAAGTTTACAACAAGGGGCAGTCCTTACCTTCATTAAATCAAGGTTACTAGAAATTATATATGAAAATATTGTAGCAAACACTAGTCTGAATAGGAAGTATCTGATGATATTATTAAAAATTATTCCAGAAATTCTCCTGCTAAATAGTTGACCTGAGTCTTTCTTTTAATTCTGGTCCACTAGAAACATGTAATTACTGCTGAATAAGGCTTCCCTAAGATTTTCACCGTCTCATTCTCAATACCTCACAAATGAGAAACTTCTAGAGTTACTTAAAATATGAATAAAAATCTCTAACTCCTTTTGAGTCATACAGGCACATAATGTTGCAGGTTATGCTGTAAACTGATGAATAAGATTAATACTGGCAGTTAATATACATTGGACAGAATAAAATTACTAAAATCCTTTCCTAAGCTTAATTACTCAATTTTTTTCTTACTTATGAAGCTTAACTTGTATATTCTAAATCTTGAGACAGACATCTCCAAAAAAAGATGAAGAGGAAGAAGAAGAGACCGAGAAAAACCATCCTGACCCACTTCATCAGATTATCCTCTATTTTAGTCGCAGCGCTCTCACAGAGAGAAGGTAAAGGAACTGTGTTGAAAAGCACATTGAGTAAAAGCACACAATAATTGAATTTCTAGAAACATTACAGAAGTGACTTAAAACAACTGTAGATCAACTGTAGTTCAACATGCATGGTGAACACTTCTTTCCCTTTCAGCTTCATTCATTTTCATGCATTTAAATTCAGTATAATCTTTACACTGAGATAAATATTGACTCTTTTTGACATTTTAAAACTTGATAAATATCCAATATAGAAATAATTGAGCCTGCCTTCTCAGAGAAATATAAAGTCTACAGAAACTGCTGGTTCAATCAGAGTACCCTCCTCTGGTCTCTCCTGGTAATAGATGTGTGTTCTTTTAGTTGGTATCCATTACATTTTACTCAGTAGGTCAGAAAAGGTTTGTTGATGGTTATCATGAATCTCGTTGCCAGTTTCTGTTTTGACTTTAGACTGTTGATTAGAATATGTATTTTGTATGAGTAGTCCAGTGCTTCACATACTTTTTCTGTATGACTAACATAATCTTGCCATCTGACAGTTATAATTATTCTAATTTATATATCCATATTATTTTTCTGTGCCTACAACAGACAATGATTCTTACTTATCCAATATGACTAAGTATTCATCTAAATTGTTTATTCAAAAAGTTAGGGACTTGGATTTGGACAAGAAAATACATTTATAATATGATTTTCAAGTGTAATAGCTTGTCAAGTAGATGTGTGTCTACTTTAATAAAAAAATAATTTAAATATTAGTAGGCATATGACATCTTTATATTACTACATCATAAAATAATTTTAAATATCTTTTTACTCTTCATAGTAAACTAGAAGATGATCCTTTATATATTGCCTATTCTGCAATGATGGCAAAAGTAAGTATATCATTTCAAGCTCTATTCCTTATTGTACCCAGGTACTTCCCATTAATTTTAGATTCTTCTTAAAATTTTTTTTCTGACTGTTACATGGACTGCTTGAAACGAGTAATTTCTGTATTTTTAATGCAGCAAATGTTGTTCAGAGTTACAAATATAATGAGAAATTTCCTACCTTAAAACAATACAATTCCAGTAGGTGCTATCACTTGGCACTCTGTTTTGTACATGATTAATTCATGAGCAGTCTCAACATGTTAGTTATCTTTATTCTTTGGGTAACTATTTTGGGGTTAATACTTGAAATCTGTCAAAAATGTTAACACTTCTTGCAACATATAGATTCCAGCTGACTCATGTGATGACAGTTTGACTGTGAAGATAAATATTATGGATATAGAGATACAGCACAAGAATGTACAGCCTGCAGTTAGAGTGTGTAGGTAGCTGGATGAATACCCTGAATTACTCATAGACAGGGAATATCAGCTTCTTAGAGTGGATAAGCACAACTATTTACAGGGGGTTTAAATCTACTTATTATTGCCTTTATCTACCTTTTATTATTGCTTGAAAAATTATTTGGCCACTTTTATAGAAATAATAAGCAAGATTTTGTGATTTTTCTTTTTAACATAAAAAGAGCTGTCAGGAAGAAGAAGAGGAAGATGAAGAAAAAGAAAAGACATTTGAGGTGGGAGTTTAAATGACATTTCTTTCTTATCATCTAATGTGCAAGTATTTAAAATATGTCCACTAGAATAAATGCAAGAATAACGTAACACAGTGTGTGTTGAGCTGGTTTACTAGGTTATTCATAAAAAAAAAAAAAAGATGCTTTGTTCTGAAGTTTTGGAGTCAAACAGCCCAGGGATTATGAATGCAGACGGTCTTCAACCGCTTCAGATTTCTCATCTTCCTATTTTTTCTGGGGCAGTTCCAGTCTGTATCCTCTAATTTTTGTTCCCAAACCCAGGAGAAAGAAATGGAAAAACAGAGAACACTCTATCAGCAAGCTCGCTTACATGATCGTGGAGCTGCTGAGATGGTCCTGCAGATGATTAGTGCAAGCAAAGGTAATGTTCTGTGATGTATCTAAAGTATACATGATGTACATGTCATAGGTTTTAATAATGTTATGCATATACATACACAGTGTATTGTCACTATACCTATGATTTATAAATCATATACAACTTCTATATGATAGATGGTGGAACAAAATAAATGTCAGCTACAACTGTGCTAGGTAAAATTTCCAGACTGCATTTCTGATTGAATAATTCATAATTGCAAGTTTTAATGACTGTATCCTTGTTTTGATAGGTCATACAGGGCCCATGGTTGTTGAAACACTAAAACTTGGTATTGCTATTCTGAATGGTGGAAACACCATAGTTCAACAGGTAATGCTTTTCTAACTAGTGTGAGTCTTGCTTGCATAAAAGACAAGTAATTTTGAGAATTTTAGTGTCTTGTTGTTTATTTTAGTGCATTTAATTTCAAGTCAAACAGTGAAGAAATATCAGTGTGGTTTTGGTGTGATAACTGTTATGTTATTGCTCGTCAGTGATTTGCATTTCAAGGAATTGATTCAGAAACTTGATAACTCATAATTTTAATATTATTAATGATAATGTTAGTTATTATTTCCATTGTTGTTCATTTAGTTGATAAATATTAATAATTAACTGTTAATGTTTATTTTGTATTTAATGTTAATATTATATATTTCTCCCACCAAAATACGTAACCTGCAGAAAATGCTGGACTACCTGAAGGAGAAAAGGGATGCTGGATTTTTTCAAAGTCTTTCTGGCTTGATGCAGTCCTGCAGGTAAAAGCATAAACTGTATTATTACAGATTCAGTTTTATTCATTTTGGTGGCTTACTGCTCCGTGCAGGTGGATGAGTTAGATTTAGATTTCAGGAGTCAAAGGTTGTAGAACTCTTGTAGGAAAGTTTTGTGTATCACAGGATACACAAATGTTAATCTTTTAGTGTACTCTTCCGAGGGAGAAAATAAAGAGAAAGACTGTGCATGCCTTTGAAGGCTTAGTATGGAGAGGCAGAAAAGTAAAAAGCTCCTTTACTAGTCCTAGATCCCTCAAGTTTTTAGGATGGAGAAAAGCCATCACTGAGGGAGAGACAGGCCAGTGGAGCTTTGATAAACTTTCAGTTTCTACACATTTCTGGCAAGCTGCATAATCTCTGTTTCTTCATCTGAATCCTCCGCATATGTATCAGGTTTGTTAGAAGTGGCACGTGGCCATTGAGACTGCAGTAGTGCACTCCCTTGATAAACCAGAAATTCAAATTGGGTAAGGTAAAGGACTCCCACACAGAAGGAGAAAAAATATTGGTGTTTCTGATTACTCTTACAGTGGACAATCTCCTTTTCTTAGCCTTTTAAAGCACCAGAAGGGTTCTGAAGGAGTAAACTGGGAATTAGAAGTGGAGCAGCTGTATGAAGACAGGATAAAATGTGGAAGGAATGGTGACCTGCACTGTAGAAATCATAGTTGAATAGTTGCAGCCTAATTAAATAACATCTGTCTTGTAATTTTTCCATTTATATAAAACACTTTAGTAGGAACTTGCTCAAACAGGCCCTGCTGTGATGTTACTACCGGTTGTATATGTCTATCGCTCAAGACTTCATTAAAAACGGTTTTGATAAAATATCTTGAACAGTTATAAGAGAATGAAAATGATGCTTTAAAAGATGTTTTTGTTTTTAATAAGGTCACTACACAGAATATGTGACTGCATCACTACTTAACTGAACTAAAAAATTGATAATCATAGAATTCTATTTTGACTAGGTAGAAAGTATTCTACTATTCCACATGCTGAGCTATGCCAGTTTAGCAAACTAAAATTCAGATATCAGTTTCTTTTGACCTTGGAAGATAAGAAATCTCTGATTACATTTCTGTCTTCTGATTACAGAATCAGAAATTCCATACACCTTCCAAATAACATAATAATGCATAATCTATGCAGTAACAATAGAATTAATAGTGACAACTTAGTGGAAAACAGTGCGAGTGAGAAATAACTGCAGTAATGTCCTTTTGGAGGCAGATTTAAGTCATCATAAAGACCAATTTTCAGGTTCCCTTTCCACTCCTCATTTATATATGAAACCATGAATGACATTACTGGGAGTCAAGTTAGGTAAGTGGTGAGACTTGACTTGAGACTTACTTCTTTTCAGAAATGGACACTGGACCCTTACTTTAATCCTAAGTCTCATTTTTTATTTAATAAAATATGAAGCAATGCATGTCATACTGGGGCAAGAGTAGTTGTTGAAGGCCTCCAGAGATTTTGTAGAAGGAAATAATTTTCCACTGTGTACTATAGTGCTTTTTCCTGTCTGTGCTGTTTGTTTTTTTTTTCCAAATATAAGTGTTCTTGACTTGAATGCGTTTGAGAGACAGAATAAAGCGGAAGGCCTGGGAATGGTTACTGAAGAAGGAACTCGTAAGTAAAATGAAATTGATTCCAGTAGTGCTTCAAACATTATTTTGGCTCCCTTTTTTAACTAGAATTGTTACTTACTGTGGCTCGAGGTTTCTGTTGTTAAACAGAACTAGTAACTCTAGTAACTCTAGGCTTTGACTTCTGAATATGCTTTATTTTTACAATATCTTTAGCAATAATTTTTAAGGAAAATACTGTAATTTCCAATATTCTTATCCTGTATTCTTGTTATTTTTCTTTGATCCACAGTCATCGTTCGTGAGCGTGGTATGTTTGGGTTTACGGTTTTTGATACTCTTGTTGCAAAATTGTGTTGCAAATACAGAGAGAGATCTTTCATTGCATCTTCTCAGATATCTTTAGGTTTAGCTTTGTGGTCTGCAGCAGGTTGTGTGTTCAGCTTGGATAAAGAGTTTGATGCTTATTAAAGAAGTGTCACTCATATTTAAGGCATGATTTTAGTTATGACTAACAATTTACTTATTAGATATGTATCTTGTTGCTTTTTTTTTTTAATTAGTGTTGGTTTTTTAACCATGGATGATGCATTGAAGTGCTAAATACTTTTGCTCTGCTTTTTCTGTTTCAGTTTTTCTTTTCATTATTATCAGTCTGTTTCTTTTAAATTGCTTTAACGCTTTTAAAATACTGGGTTTTTATTAAAATTCCAGTTTTAAAGGTTACTGTGAGATTATGTGTTCTGCATAATTACACATAACAATTGTCACATAATCATTGTATTTATATATTTTAAAGGTGAAAAGGTCTTGCAGCATGATGAATTTACTCGAGATCTATTTAGATTTTTGCAACTGCTCTGTGAAGGGCATAACAATGGTAAGTGAACTGAATTTTGGGGAAAATGTGTGGTGAGTCTGTTCTTAAACAGAATTGAATAGAACCAATTCTAATGTTTCTTTTCTCCTCTCATTTAGTTTTCTGAGGGGAAACTGGCATGACAAAAACTTGAATCGCAGAGTTCAATTGAATTTTTAAGTCCTAATTTATGGTATATTACTAGTAAAGCCTATTCCAAGTCATGTAGATAACATTGCATCAGTTATATTTATATTGTGATCCACTGTAGTTCAATTCTACCCATAAGCATTTATACCCAACAAAATACTTAAAAAGAATGCATTCTCCATGAAAATAGGAAAATAACCCTGTATTATTTTTTTCCTTTATACCAACCAAGCACAAATCACTTCTTATTTCAGATTTTCAAAATTACTTACGTACTCAGATGGGCAACACCACAACAGTGAATATTATCATTAGTACAGTTGACTACCTCTTGCGTCTTCAGGTGAGAGAAAAACAGAGGAAAATGGATTATAAAATATTTGCCTTTCCTTCACTTTTATAAATTCACATTTTACTGGAATAAAATGTGAAAATTCTTTCTAAAGGGATATCTAAAATAAAGAATTCTGATTATTTCGTATTTTCTTCCTTTGAAAATGGATGGCCTTTCAGAATTTTGTGTGAAATCAGAAGTTTGTTGACTGATTTCATTGTTCACTTCTGAAGGGAGTGCCAAATATTATTGTAATGAGAAATAGATTGACACAGATAGACTAAATTTCATCTGAATTGCTGATTCAGCTTTTGGCAATACAAATGCAGACAGTAAATACTGCTGTCAAATTCATAACTAGAAAATATAATGTTGTTTTTTTCTTAGGAATCCATCAGTGACTTCTATTGGTACTATTCAGGAAAGGATGTCATTGATGAACCAGGACAACGTAATTTTTCTAAAGCTTTGGCTGTCACCAAACAAATATTCAATTCCCTTACAGAATATATCCAGGTAAGCAGAATGTTTTGCTCAAGGTACTAACAGAGAAGTTCTATGATTACATGGCATGATTGTGTTCTGTCATAAATTTGTAAATACTTTGGCTTTATTTTTTTAAATTTCGATTAAGTTACATGGAATCATTGGACCAGTGCAAAGTGAAAACTCAAAATTATGAATGGTTACATATTTTACACGATACAATCTGGTATCTGTGCACTAGATACCAAAGAGATCTTGGAAACTTTCTCATGTAGCTCCATGGAAGCCTGAAATGTCTTTTTTTTTTTTTTTTTTTTTTTTTTTTGGGGGGGGGGGGGGGGGGGAAAAAAAATAGGAAAAAAAAAGGTTTTTTTTTTTTTTTTTTTTTTTTATTAAAAAAAAAAGTG
>VXAY01001352.1:484884-614537 GCA_013399855.1 Oxyruncus cristatus
GTAAATTTTTTTTTTTTTTTTTTTTTTTTTTTGGTGGAGGAGAGGGGTGAGGACAAATCATAGGAAAACAAATGGTTTTATTTCTTTTGCTTTATTTTACATAAATAAAAATGTGGCTTTCTTAATTTTTTTAGGGCCCTTGCATAGGTAATCAACAGAGTCTGGCTCATAGTAGGCTGTGGGATGCAGTTGTTGGCTTTCTTCATGTCTTTGCCAATATGCAAATGAAACTTTCACAGGTATTTTCAGTATTTAAGTAATTCTTTTTTGCATATGTTTATAACTTAGTCAAGTTGCAAAGCAGTTAAAGTGCTGATACTCTTTGGTTGTGAAAGGGCCTGTTGCAATATGCAGGTCCAAGACTGAATCTCAGGACTAACATCTTCATAACACTCCTTTTAGCATTAATTGTCACTGTGCACTTACCTTTACTAATATCAAACTTGATGCTTACACTCAATTATACCTTTCTGATAATGAACGTTGCAGTTTGGTCTCTTCCTCCCTGTTGCCAAAACCTGATGATCTGTCAGAGCAGAAGCACCACTGAAAGCATGGTTCCCATGCTAAAGCTAAGTAGGACAAGAGAAAAGCTGAGAAAGGTTCAAAGAGGGAAGGAACGTGACAGCGGATCGACTTGTCCAGTCAATTAATCACAGACACTGAGCAGGAGGGCATAGGCAGTGTTCATTTCACTGTACAGAGAATTGTGGAGACCCACCCCACTCCACAGTGTCAGGATTCTGCACTGTTTTGTGACTTCTGCTCAATGTATCTGCACACTCAAGCTCTAGGCACTGAATGCAAACATGCAGAGAGCAATTTCCTCACTCTTATTCAGTGTCTCTGATATTCTCTGACATGAGATTTCTGCCCACCTTATAGAAGTATATCAGAATTTTGAGAATGCCTAACAGTATTTAGGTCCTTAATGTTAATCACAAATCCATGTTAGACTTACCATGTTCTGTATTTAAACCAAGGAGTTCTAGTTCTCATTGAGTGGTAATGTTTTATGCTGTTAAATATTCCCAGTGAAGTGACAAAAGGATAGATTTTTTTCTTAGATACTTCCAGATCTGTGTAGCAAGCAATTTTTTTGGTTTCTGCTGTCCCTTATCTGCACTTTGGTACTTCTTAATGCTTTATCAAAGTTTATCTTTATGGTATTAATACCTCTGCTGTAGTAAGTTACATATTGTATTAGGCTTCTGATAGTAATCATAATAAAATGAGAACAAAATGTTGCTGAATAATATGAACTATGTTTAGCTGATCATCTTTAAAACTGTTTTTCTCTAAATTTATTTAATTTTCCAGATAAACAATAAGAAAAACTAACCTTATTCTCCATTTTCTTTTACAGGATTCTGCTCAGATTGAATTGCTTAAGGAATTGCTAGATCTGCTAAAGGATATGGTAGTGATGCTCTTGTCACTGCTGGAAGGTTGGACCTGTTTTTCTTTATGGTCAAATATAATTATCTCACCTTCATAATGTAAAGCACAATTATTATGTTAATCTTTCTAAACTGCTTTTTAATTGTCTTTATGTAATGTTGGGCGAAGAAAAACCATACTTCATATTTATTTAAGGCATTATTCTGGAATATATATATAGTCATGAAATAGAGGGCTGCTACAGAAAAGCATGTTGAAAGAAAAAATATTAAGATTTAAGAACATTTGCTCTGTTTTCAGCAGGAATATGAAATGTCTTTATTTAAAATGTAGCCACCCAATAACTTCCTGTTTTAACACACTACCTAGGTAACGTTGTAAATGGAACTATTGGAAAACAAATGGTAGACACACTTGTAGAATCATCTAGCAATGTAGAAATGATTTTGAAGTTCTTCGACATGTTCCTGAAGTTAAAAGATCTGACTAACTCAGATGCTTTCAAAGAGTACGACCCAGATGGTAAAGGAATCATTTCAAAGAAGGAATTTCAGAAATCAATGGAGGCTCAAAAACAATACATACAGTCAGAGATTGAATTTCTGCTGTCCTGTACAGAAGCTGATGAAAATGATATGTTTAACTATGTTGACTTTGTGGAAAGATTCCATGAACCAGCCAAAGACATTGGATTTAATGTAGCAGTATTGCTAACAAACCTTTCAGAGCACATGCCAAATGACTCACGCCTTCAGAGTTTACTTGAACCTGCAGAAAGTGTTCTTAATTACTTTGAACCATATCTTGGCCGTATTGAAATAATGGGTGGAGCCAAGAAAATAGAAAGAGTTTACTTTGAAATCAGTGAATCCAGTAGAATGCAATGGGAGAAGCCACAGGTAAAGGAATCCAAAAGACAGTTCATATTTGATGTTGTAAATGAAGGTGGAGAGCAAGAAAAAATGGAACTCTTTGTGAATTTCTGTGAAGACACAATCTTTGAAATGCAGTTAGCATCTCAGATCTCTGAAACAGATTCAGCTGAGAGGCCCGAGGAAGAGGAAGAGGCAGAGTCTGCTTATGTAGTGGATATTGGAGATGATGAGGAAGAAGAAAAGTCCCTGGAACCTGCTTCAGCTTTTGCAGTTGCCTGTGTGGCAGTGAAGAAGAATATTGCCAACTTTTTTAAAATGGTTACTGTGAAGAACCTAAGGAAACAATATAGGAAAGTTAAAAAGATGACAGTAAAAGAGATGGTGAAAGTGTTTTTCTCCTTTTTCTGGATCCTATTTGTAGGGACATTTCAACTGTTCTTTTCTGTAGTGTGGGGAATATTCCAGATTCTTTGGAGCACTGTATTTGGGGGTGGCCTGGTTGAAGGAGCCAAAAACATAAAAGTTACTAAAATATTAGGGGATATGCCTGATCCAACACAGTTTGGAATTCATGATGATGTCATGGAAGCAGAAAAAGCTGAAGGTGCTGAACATGGCATCAGAGCTGAACTTGTGCAGTTTGTGAAGGGTGAAAAGGGAGAAACTGACATAATCGCAGATATTTTTGGCATTCCTACAAAGAAAGAAGGTGGATCAAAACATGGCCATGATGCTGGACTTGGAGATATTGCAGAAATCCTTGGTACTGAGTTCCAGACATCCTTGGAAAACACAGTTCATAAGAAAAAAGGATTACAGGTAAATTAAAGAGATTTAATAAAAACAATAAACCAACAGGAAAGTTTATGTTGCAGAAAACTTCAGCCCAGTGTTTAGATTTCAGTGCAGTAAATGGTTGTTACTGTTCATTTGGACTTTACTAAAGACAAAACTGCTGGCAAATTTCTAGGCACAGTTTTTGATTTAACTGGTTTATGGTCTTGTTTATTCTGCATACCCCATTTTTTCACAGTATATTTCAACTGCTTTTACAACTTATTTTCTCCATATTATGCCTTACCATTATCATCTGTCTTCTACATACTTTACCGATCACATGCAATACATTACACTTTTTTCCTATTATTTGAAATAAATTTGCCTGAATTTATTGTTAGCTTAAGGTTCATCATATAATTGTTCTTTACTTTTATTCTGTTTTATAAAAAAATATATTTGGTTCCACTCAGCTGTGCTAAATAGAATAGTTTTCTGTTTAAAAATGGATTGAACTAAATGTGAAAACCAAAATTTATTTTTCATATTTGGAAGGCATTATGTTTCACTTTACAGTTCAGATCTGTTTCTACTTGTTATTCAAGTATATTTTTCCTCTCATCATTAATATACCTCTTTATGGTATACTCTCCAGATATTTTCAAAATAAATCTGAACTGCACAACTTCTTAGTTCGTTATCTTCTCTGAATTAATGTTTTCCTCCAATATTTGTTTCTTGCCTAGATAAAACTATATTTTTCAATTTTTTTTAATTCATTTTTGTATGTGTACTTAAAAATTAGTCTTTAAAAATCCTGTCTCATTTAGCATAAATGTAACGTGGTTGGTTACAAACTACTATTTTAACTTAAGAAGCTTAGCAGGTATGAGTAAATACCTTAGAATTTTCTTCAACAGTGGTTGAAGTGAACATTTTAATTCAAATCTGAATAAACATTTTAGAATTTTCTTTGCTTTACTTTGATCTATACATTTCTCTCAGATGTGTTTGTAACTATTGATAAAAATGCTCAGTAATTTTTGCTAATGCTTCTAGTCATTAATGTGAAGTCAGTTGTGCAATTTATCCAACTTTTATCTTTAATGTTATCTAGTGAAACTCAACAATATAACTTTAATAATTACATAAACTAATTCTATAGTACAGAAATTGCTATTCACAGTGTGTATATAAATGGTTCAAGTAATCCAGTGAGAGCACTAGATACAACTATTAAGTGGAGCTTAAAGTAGAAACAACAATGTAAGAATGAAAAATTCCCCTCAGGAAATCATATCCTTAGGCATCTGCAATGATAAAATTTACACAAATGGATACAGATAAAAATTCACCTCTACACTGGAAAAGCAACTGTTTAATAAATAAGGTCAATGACATTACCATATAGCCAGAGAAACTGCAAAATAATCTATGTTTGTATATGTTGAAGACTGTTAGCACTTAGTTTTTACTGTGAAGTTACACAGGAATCTGTGCTGAGAGCTGTGTGGGTTCAGAAATGAGAAAATTTATCACAGTTTGCTGATAAATCTAAGTTATTGGTAGCAGTAAAATCAAGAGTTAACTGCAAAATTGCCTTAAAATAGATAAAAATCAGTGAAGTGATGCATATGGGACAAAAAGTCATAATTTTATGTGTAAAATGTTGCATTTTGAGCTCATTGCTATTGTTTGGGTATGAAATTTTGGGAATATAATAGAGTTGTATAACAGTATGAGTTCAATGAAAATGTCAGTCAAGCAAACTGAAATTCTGAACTGTGAAGGAAGGAATAGACAGAGGAAAACTCCAGAATATAGTAATATGCTTCATGGATCTATCTGTGTCTTAAAGACCAGGTTCCTTCATTTTGAAAAGAATGTGGTAAAACTGAATAAGGTTCAGTGGAGGTCAGCAAGATATCAAAACTCGATATGGAAAAAATCTTGTGTATGGAATTAATTGGGTTAAGGCTCTTCAGCCTAGAAAAGAGAAAACTGAGAGAGCATATGATAGAGGGATGGAAAGGGACAGGGATTTATTAATTGTTTTACCACCCTACCCCTTAAAAGAACCAGGCATCATCACACGATCCCTGAATTACCCTCCACGAGTTTGTGGAGGGTAATTGTGAGGGTAATTCACTCATTGTGAAACAGTTACACATGCATCATTTACTAGATGAGGTTCCACAGATAATAGGTGAGATACCCCAGGCAAGATCAACTTAGTAAATTCTTTCCTGAATCTTTTTCCTCAGTGTCTGCAAGAGATAGGCATCCAGATGAGTAGTGGGGCAAATACAGATAACTGTATTTAGGTATTAACCAGAAAAGTAGGACCAATAGACAATTGCTGTCTAAGCACTTCAAGACAATATAGAAGAGGATTAAGACTTAAGATAGGTTTTTGCAAAAGGGAATGGAAACAAATTTAGGTACTTGAGATTCCTCTGTGACTCTAGGATTTCAGGGCCTGCATCTCTTTGATTTCCACTGAAGCTTCCACTTTCAAACTGCATTTGAAATTAGTTACTTTGATCTTGTACTACGAAGCCTGAAGGTGTTTGACATCCAGGCCCCAGCTTCTTTGCTGCAGTTAGCCATCTGTAAAATTGTATATTGGTTTTTCCTTATCCTGAGGGAATGTTGTAAACACATACTTAGGAGGGTTGTGAGGTGTGGGTAAAGGTTTAATGAACCATCAGCCTGGCTAAGATAAACAGCTTAGAGAAAACATCGGGTAAGTAGAAATTGTTTAAGTATTTGTCTGTTTTCAATTGCATCAGTTGATCATGACCAAGTAATTGGGTGTTGTAATATCTGATAATTACACAGATTTTTTTTTCAGATTTTTGATAACATTAATATATTATTTCTTGTTTCATATTTGGAAGGAGGCACACTGATGCTCGTTTGCCACATAATCAGTAACTCCACTGAATCTTTGTGGGACAGTTTAATATTAGGATATAATCTGTATGTAGGTACCTTCATCCTCTGCTGGTAACATGATCTGCCTGATCACATATATAATTAAGTTGTCCAGTCAGCTAGTTAGGACTAGTTAGAATATTGATAATACTATACTGAAAAAGGCTATCAGAAGAATTTCTGCCATTTTCACTGTTAAAATACAGCCTGAGCTGCCTATTTTTTAAGAATCTAACTCCTTAAAAGTGCAAAGTGGTATAAAAATATTATTATTTTATTTGTTTCTTAGAAGACAGTAACAAAAGTTACCAGAATTTTATTTGAATGGATCCATTTTGACAGTTAAAATACTTTTTGCAGATATCTGAAATTGCAAAAGAAGCTGGAACACAAAGAAAAGCAGAAGCTGAGAAGGCCGAGTAAGTCAGTTTTACAAAATTCCTGCATAATTCCTCCTTACTTCCTATTGCTAGGTAATTTGGCCAGAAAAAATGCAAGCAATGCTCAGTATTCAAAGCACTTTATGTACACTTTGTCTCATCAGTATTTTGAAAATACCCTAAGAGATATATACTAAGTATTTTTGAAAATATACTAAAGGGTAGCAGACCACCTCAGTGGGCAACAAAATGGCAATTTGATTTTGTGGCACTTGACAATTCTGCACATATAAATCTGTGGTCACTCTTTTTAAAAATTCCCATAACTACCTTTAAAAAGGAGTAGAGTCTTGAAAAGAACTCTGCAACTTGTCATTACTGCTATTTACACTTTTCCTACTACCCACTATAATTTTCATGCAATATCAGATCAGTAAAACACAAGATTTAACTAACCCAACCATTCTTATTTATTGCTCTTTTATCCGTTCTTGACTTGTGAACTTGATAGCAAATACACTCCTTTGTCCAGTCATCCTACAGGTGGCTGCCTTACTAAAATTTTTCAAAATGCTTACCTTGCTTTAGCAGCATCCTACTTTTAAGGGGCATGCTGTCTGCCTGGACATGGAGCCACATTGTAGATTCGCAGACCAATGGATGCCCTTAAACTATTTGTAGACCCAAACAAAACATCTCCTAAAGATTCTTATATATTCAAAAACTATACATAATTTTCTTCTTTTTTTTTTTTTCTCTCTTCCATTTTGCTTCACATTTAAAATATTTACTTCAGTCATTTATCTTTCTCCTCCTACCAGCCAAAGTGAATTTGTTTAAGTGTGCTATTAGGGTCCATATTTTAGAACTGCATACAGTTTGTATAGCTTGTTTGAAAACTATCATTTTTCCCCCTCTGTATGTATATGTTTATATGTGTGTGTATGTGTGCACATATACATGCAGTTAAATTGATTTTTCGGTTTCTGTTTTCTCTTACCTCATTAGGAGTGTGTGATCAACACTATCTATTCCGTATATTTTCATTTACTATCTGTTACATTTCAGCTATTTCTAACATACTTCTTCAATGAAAAAGTCCCCTTTTCGTGTTTTATTGTCACAGAGTTGTTCTGATATGATTTGTCTCTCATTTTATTTTAGGTTTTTTCACCTCTTATTTTCCATAAGCATGATCTCTTTCTGTCTGTATTATTTTATTGGACTTATTTTCCCTACTCCCTCTTCTCTTGTTTTCTGTGCTTAATTCTTCCCTCAAGTACTTTCACAGCATATTTAAATTGCCTTCAGCTTAAAAATTTGAGTTTAAATGGCTTATGTTTCTGAGGCTGTAATAAGGACTTCATTTGGTAGAAGACAAACACATTCATAGACACCCATTATATGAGTCCTACTGTGGTAGTAGTGGGATAAAGTGAACCATAACAGTATTTCTTTTATCTTCATTCCTAAAAATGTCAATCATATTGATGCCTCAACATTATTTTACACATATGCAAATTCAGCTTTTTTTTGGTTAGTAACTGAATTCTTCTATTACTACATACAGACTTGATGTTTAATTTTCATAAAGGCAGTTCAGTGGTTCAGGAGGAAGAATTGTCATCTTCTGTGTACTTTGTAAAGCACAACCCTCTGAAGCAAACTTCCTTGTTATTGTTCATTCACCTCTGTAACAGTAATTGCCTTGAATGAAATTAATTCATTTTATGACACTGGGATTCAATTATGATACTGTGTACCAAGTCCCAATAGCTTTATTTCTCCTCTTCAGCCCCAGATTCAAGTATATGTGCACTCTCAAAATTTTTATGCTGCTTGTATACATGTACATTGTATAAATGTATACACGTACATCACTGGTTTGGGCAAACATTATGTACTTCACACTTGGCAGTTACTTCTGCCTGGATTTTGGCATTTTACCTTTCTGACCTCCCGTCATCAACTCTTCAATATTATTTGAAACTAAGGTCACTTTTTTTTACTTTTTTCTACCTACCTCAAGTCTTTTACTTACAATAATTGTCCAGAGAAGGGCAATGAGGGTCATGAAAGATCTAGAGGGTAAGTCCTATGAGAAGCAGCTGAGGGAGTTCGAGTTGTTTAGCCTGGAGAAAAGGAAGCTCAGGGGTGACCTTATCACTCTCTAAAACTACCTGAAAGGAAGTTGTAACCAGGTGGGGGTCAGTCTCTTCTCCCAGGCAACTAGTGACAGAAGGAAATGGCCTCAAGCTGTGCCAGGGGAGGTTCAGGTTGAACATCAAAAGGAATTTCTTCACAGAAAGAGTGATTAAACATCAGAATGGGCTGCCCAGGGAGGTGGTGGAGTCACCATCCCTGGAGGTGTTTAAAAGACTGGATGTGGCACTTAGTGCCACGGTCTAGTTGACATGGTGGTGTTGGGTCATAGATTGGACTTGATGGTCTCAGAAGTCTTTTCTAACCTAACTGATTTTATGATTTTTTTTTTCCCAGTATCAAAACTAACTTTCAAAGCCAAACTTTCTAAATTCAAATTCCTTCTAAATGAATGTATTTACAATGCAGAAATTTGGCTAGGTATTTTTGTTTAGATAACCTTTCTTCTAGCATGGAAGACGGTGAGAAACAAGATAAAGCAAAGGAAGTACAATCTGAGCAGGTCGAAGAGGGAAAAATGAAGAAAAAGAAGCGAAGGCATGGACAAAAAATTGAGAAACCAGAGGCTGTTATGGCTAACTTCTTCAAAGCTTTGGAAATTTATCAAACAAAAATGCTTGTAAGTTTGTCTTAAATCTTTAATCATTGAATTTTTATTTATGCATATGGAACCCTTGTTTGATATTAAAGGGAGAAATGTCATCGTAGAAGGAGCATTGGCACGAGTTTTCAGATGATTGGCTGTATTCAGTCTCTTGTGATTTTTATAATACTTCATAGAGTTGTATAAAGTGTTTCTCTGTGTAATTTCTCCTATCTTGGTCTAATAGGACAGATTAGCCTCTTGAGCTCCTTGTTAGGAGCTCTCTATTTTCCAATATAATTTCTAGAATCTGTAATTCTATTATCTATAAGATTTTTCTTTGTTCTTAAAACCATCAAACGTTGAATTCTCTGAAATCTTCTCAAGTACTTTATTCCAATTATCCAGCATTTCTTTCCGTACTTCTTTCTAGAAAGTTTTCATTAATATTATATTTCGGTCTTCTCTGACTTACAATTTTAAGGACATTACTTTTGATTCCATTTACCATGAAATGGGAGAATAGGCTGCCAAGAAATGCCCTTGCTCGTTATGACTTGTGTATTAAGGCAACACAATTATATATTTGATTTCTTACCTCCTTTTCTTATTTTGATGTTACCTACAGGCCACTATTAACTCTTTGTTTTTGTTTTTTTTTTACTTTCAGCACTACTTGGCAAGAAATTTTTATAACTTAAGATTTCTTGCTCTATTTGTTGCATTTGCCATCAATTTTATTCTTCTATTTTACAAGGTAAGGTTATGCATTGTTCTTTAAATATTTTTTGTTAGTTCCAAAGGAATATTTGATAATGGTTTCAAGGCTTGTTTAATAAAGCCATTATTACAAGCCCTTAAACATGAACTAAAGCACTTAGATATGAAGTAGTTAAAAAAATATTGTAAAGTTTGTAAGTATTCTGGGTTTATTTTTTTCAGGTGGAAGGAAAAGAGATTTATTTAATTCCTCCTTTATGTGTTTCTAAGCATGTGTTTATAGGCACTTTTTCTTTAGTCACCTAAAGTCTGTTATTGTTTGGATTGTTAATCTTGTGGGAAATTCAAAATTGCCTAAAATAATTCAAATGTCAAAACTATTGATTTTTTTTCTTTCATTTGTTCTAAAAACATGGAGAGACTTCATTTGATCTGATTATTCTCATGGACTTCTTTTTTTCTTTTTCATAGTAGGCTACCGTTCTTTTTTTTATACCACTGATGAAGAAGGTTATACATTCATACCTTATAAGATCTTAGAGGTTCACTTGAATCTGGAGTTTTTTCAAGTTCTGGTGTATAACACAGCAATACAAAGTAGAACATCTTCAGCAACCTCCACTGATTTTTTTCATGAATCTTTACGAGCTCTGCATGGAAAAGATTAGAATTCAGTAAAGAAAACTCACATCCATAAAAGGCTTATTTTTTTCTCTTTCTGAACAGTCTGATAGAAAAGTCCTGATTTATCTATATCCTGAAATCTGGACCTTTTGATTTTCCCCTCCTAGATATAGAATGAAAGTTGCAATAAGCTAATGAATCATATATTTTCCAAAATTACATTTTCCAGTTCTGTTGCTTACAGCCAAAAACTTCAAAGATAAAAGCAGCTGGCTGAACATTCAGTATAGAAGTAACTAACTCCTGATCTCAAATATCTTAAATGCAACTCCTGCAACACAATTACAGTCTCAGAAGAAGGGCAGGTAAAGAGGTAAAAAGCACTTGAAAACTGGGCAGAATGTACGTGCACCATTCCAGGAGAAAGACTGTCAGGGTTATTTCAGGCATCCTTGACTCTTTTTTCCCTTCCCATAGGGTTAAAGAAAGACAGACTTAAGTATCTATGCAGAGTTCTGCTTTTGCCTATGACAGTCCTTTTGTCCCCATTCTGTTCTGCTTTTCATTGAGTCTTGTGGGTGACAATCCACTCTGTTGCAGAGCAAGTACAAAAGTTTGTGTCTATCATTACAAGTCCATCTGTCATGAATAGGAAATGGTCAGTGCAAGCCAAACAGGACTGAGCAGAACTTCAGCTTTCAGATAAAGATGTCAAAAAAGGGCCCTTAGGGCTTTTATTTTAAAGACCAGGATGAATTTAGGGCAGTATTTCAGTTTTATGGCTGATTAAATACTCTCTATAATTTGTAAGCTCTAAAATGAGTTATGAAAAAAAAATTTGTGGACGATGTACAAGTTCATAACATGAAAACTTTGTTTCTTTCTAGACTTTAGTAATCAGGAAAAACGTAGATTACAAAACAAACCCTAAATTCAGTCAAACTAGACAACCCTGTCATTCCTTGATTCTGCCAAGAAAATGTTTCTTGCATAATGTTTTCAATGTTTGTTTTAGTTTTGCTATGGCATTGTTAGAGGATAGATTTTTAAACTGCCTGTATTTGCTTTTTCTAGATTTTCTTTTTAAGGACATGACATGATCTTGAGACTGTTAAAATGAAGGACATTTAAAGCTAATGCTCTATCATCTTCCTCTGAGCAGGCTTTGCAAACATCATTTGTCATCAGAGTAAGGAAAAAGCTTTTAAGTTTATTATCTGTTTTCAATATGCTTGAATTTTTCTCAGGTGACAGAAGAGCCACTTGATGATGTAGAGGAAGACTCTAATCTCTGGAACTCTTTTGCTGAAGAGGAAGAGGAGGAGGGCATGGTCTTTTTTGTTTTAGAAGAAAGTACAGGCTACATGGCACCTGCTCTCAGAGCCTTGGCAGTTATTCATACTATCATCTCCTTTGTCTGTGTGATTGGATACTATTGCTTAAAGGCAAGCTCTTAATCTTACTACTAATCTATTATTTGTTAAACAACATTGGCTATGTCCCAAAGTGATTGTTGGTGCTAATACTGGAATACCTCTTTGTATCTAGTTGTTTACAAATTCCCACTATTCAATATGTAGACGTTTTCTTTGTGTACTCTGTCTCCCAGAAATGGAGTTGAATCTTTCTTCTTAGCAGTGTGTGAGTGTTTTGGATTTGTGGTTAAAACAGTGCTGGTAACACAGTCACCCTTTGGTTATTGCTGAACAGTGTTGCACAGTGTGAAGGCTCCCTTTGCTTTATCCACTCTCTGCATCCGTGAGCAAGTATGTTGGGACAGGACAGTTGACCTCAGCAAACCGGAATGATATTCCATGCCAAGTATCACCATGCTCAGCAATAAAAAGTCTGGGCGTGGGAGGGTTGGGCTTGGCCATTGCTCAGAGGCTGGTTAGACATTGATCTGCTTGCAGGAGGTTCTAGTGTGATATTTGGTGTTACACAGTATTATAAAGAGTACTATAGGTACCAAAAATACATAAATCATGACAGAGATGTCCACTGTCATTTTCACAGGTCCCTTTGGTTGTATTCAAGAGGGAAAAGGAGGTAGCTAGAAAGCTGGAATTTGATGGACTGTACATAACTGAACAGCCAACTGAAGACGATATAAAAGGACAGTGGGATCGCCTCGTTATAAATACTCCGTATGTAAAATTAAATGATTTTATGTGAACTGTTTATAAATATTATAGCTCATTAAGCCACTGATCTAAAACTTTCCTGTCTACTTGCCACTTAGTTCATCTAAAAGAAAGGCAATTAGCACCTTATATTAGATGCTACAGTAGTAGATTCTAATGTGAAATCCCATATTATCTATTTATTTATTACTATCATAACACATATATTCCACCTCCTTTTCATTTTCTAGGATTTGCAAGGATTATGCATCTTACCTCACAATGTCTCTCCAAGACATTTCACATATTAGTCACTACTGAGAAAGTTTTAAAAAGATAACTTCCATCCTTTCCAGTTACTCTATTTCACTTGTATACCAATATTCTCCTGCCTTTCTTTCACACAACTTGCTAAAAAAAAAATTGTATATGACAGGAGAAGTAAATCTAGTGAAAAGTATCAGTCCCAGAATTTGAGTAGGTCTGACAGGAATTGCTGTCAGATTGTAGGCATTAGCAAACACTGTAGTAGTCATGCACAAAGACTGTTCTGTGATTGAATGATACAAGGGTAGGAAAAAAAAAAAGAAAAACATCAGTAAACTGCAGAGGTTTGTAGGAGTGACACAGATAAATATAGCTAGTCAACTCTCTTCCCTTAAAAGAATGCCTTGTCTACAGGCTATTTTTCAGAATTTGCTTTTTCAAAACAAATTGAATCATGTTACAGTACTAGTATACCTAGACTTAGATTCCTGTCTTTTCCTAATAGTATCATAATTAAGGACAATAAAAGAAAGTGGGACAAGAAAAAAGTTATTTACAAGTCACAGACTAGTTGTGGCTAGCATGTGAAAGCATAGAAACAAGCCAGCAAAAATGCAACTCAATGCATCAGAATGACAATATGCTGCCAAATATCCAAAATATGTTTATTATCAGTCATACTCAATTTTTGTACACTACAAATAGTGGCCTTAGAACCATCATTAAAATTAGAGCAGTGAAGAGCAGTGACAAGTGATGTTCCTCCAGGTCTGTACTGGGTCAGGCACTATTTAACGTCTTTGTCAGTGACACGGACAGTGGGACTGGTGTGGTTGACACGCTGGAGGGAATGGATGGGCCATCCAGAGGGATCTTGACAGGCTTGAGAGGTGGGGCTGTGAACCTCATGAAATTCAACAAGGCCAAGTGCAAGGTCCTGCCCCTGGGTCAGGGCAATCCCAAACATGGATACAGGCTGGGCAGAGAATGGATCCAGACTAGACCTGGGAGAAAGACTTGGGGCTGTTGGTGGATGACATGACCCAGCAATGTGCACTTGCAGCCCAGAAAGCCAATCGGGCTGCATCCAAAGAAAGGTAACCAGCAGGTTGAGGGAGGTGATTCTCCCTCTTCTTTGCTCTTGTGAGACCCCACCTGGAGTACTGCATCCAGCTCTGGGACCTCCAACGGTTAGACATGGACCTGTTGGAGAGAGTCTAGAGGAGGGCTATGAAGAAGACCAGAGGGCTGGAGCACCATTCCCATGAGGAAAAGCTGAGAGTTGGGGCTGTTCAGCCTGGAGAAGAGAAGGCTCTGTGGAGACATTACAGCAGCCTTCCAGTACCTCAAGTGGGCCTACAAGGGAGCTGGAGAGAGACTTTTCACAAGGGCATGTACGGATAGGACAAGAGGAATGGCTTTAAGCTGAAGGATGGTAAGTTTACATTAGATGTTAGGAAGAAATTCTTTACTATAATGGTGGAGACTCCCCATCCCTGGAAGTGTTCAAGGCCTGACTGGATGGTGCTTTAAGCAACCTGGTCTAGTGGAAGGTTCCCTGCCCTTGGCAGCGGTGTTGGAACGAGATCTTTAAGGTCCCTTCCAACTATGATTTTATGATTTGAATCTCTAAAATACCAAAGAAATTCTTTGTTTTACTACACCTAAAATTTAGGAATTTTCCTTGATTTCAGTCAGCAATATGGACTAGCACATATTATTAAAATTACAACAGAGGGTAGTTGGGAAACTGAAGAGCTTGCTTAGTTTCCAACCAGCTTCTTTCACTATTGATTGCAAGCTATCTAGATATCCAGTAAGTTTATCTTCAGCAAAAAGAATCATGAATCAATGAAATATATTGTCCACTTATCCCTAATGACGGTGTTCAGTCTGTTCTCAGCATGTTGTCCTGTCTACTGAAGCTGATTAAGGCTAATTTAAGCAGGCAAATCCTTCCCTCTCATGTGAACTGAGCCTAGAGTTTTAATGCAGCTATTGTATCATCAGAATAATCACCACTGGAGGGTACCCAGTGCTCTGTACATACTGAAATGTACTTTCTGTAAGTGAAAAAAAGTAATTAAATATGCAAAAGAGGTACCCTGATGAATGCAGCATGATTAGATGTTTATGGTAAAAGAGATAGACACAAGCTGGCTACACTAAGACATACTTTGCTTAAAAGCCTGAGAAATCTAGAAAAGAAACAATACAGAGCATTGGACTAGAATATACCATCTGAGTTGCTAGAACTATTTGTCTTCATCTGGTGTAATTTCATTTAGAATTCCAATTCAGAAAGGTAAAAAAATCAAGCATACTATTTGGGAAGTTTGCCTCACATCCCAGAGCTACAATGTTTTGGAATCTCATTTTTCTGGTGCTAACACTTATTTTATTTTACCAATACCATCCTTTAGTTTAAGTAGTTATCGTTCTCTTTTATGTTCTTGGATATTTTCTCAACTCCATGTTACTTCCAGGAAATGGGGAGGGAAAAATCTTATATTTTGTAGGATTTCCTGCTAATTGGCATTCTTCAAAACAGGCATAATATACAGTAAGGCCATTACAATGAGAAATCCCTGGGCACTGTGATTCATAAGACAGTTCAAGAACAGTATTTTTTATGATAAAGTTGAAGATCAAAGAAACATCACTGATAAGAAAGAACACTATCTTTTTTTTCTTGAAGGTCAAAGTTGATGTATTTCCTTGTGTCTGTTGTAAGAACTCTCCTGCATAAAACCAGTTGCTTTTTCAAGCATCATGATGGCTTACTGATCTCAAAAATAGCATAGAATTTTCAGTATAGATACCCTGACAACTCTTAAAGATTTACTGCTCCATTTCTTTCTTCTATGTATACGCAACAGCTTTTCTTTTAATTACTAGTGTTGGCAGTGTTGCTCAGAGGCAGATGATGCAAAATGCTGTTTAGGGGAACAGTCTTGTAGCTTTAGAATTACAAATGGTTTTTACTGTGTCTTGTCTGAGATGTCAAATCCAGTGACAACAACATGACACATGTGAGAACAAGATTACCACTAACCCCTGGTCTTGACAAATGATATTTTTCAATTTTGGGGGGGCTTTTAATATTTTTGTGTGTGTGTGTGTTGGCAAACTGTCCACTGTTTCACAAGTGTTCTGTGACTATTTGAAATGTAATCCACTGAACTTAAAAAATTATTTTTCTTCAAGACTCTCTTATTTTCATCTGAAAATCATTGCCTGGTTTGATTTTTATGGCTAGGGGCAATAAAGTATTTATTTAGGAGATGAATGATATTGAAGTGGAGTGAGTGAATGAAATCACAGCAAATCTGCAGTGATCGGGAAGATGGTATTTTCTCTTTTTTCATTGTTTTTTAATTTTCCCCTAACAAGTTAATAACTTGAAATATCTTTGCCTTATCTATATAGGTCCTTCCCTAACAATTACTGGGACAAATTTGTAAAACGGAAGGTAGGCTTTTTATATTTCTATTACATTAAGTCATAGCAATAATCTACTATTCAGTTAATTTGGATATCTGTGTGATATTCTCCTGCACACGTAAATATACAAATAACTGAGAACTGAAATTTTTTTTATGGAAGTCATTGTTGTATTAAATGTCTTTCTGAACAGGCAGCTGCAGCGTAGGTGGGAAGAGGGAGGAAGACAGAAGGCTGTGGTTTCCTTCCTAGACTCAGACATTTGAAGTAACTTTGTACTGTCAATCAGCCAGCAGGTCTAATTTACAGTCATTGTCATCTTTAGGATACAAAGCCCCCTCATTCCCCTAAAAAAAGAAAAACATGCCAGCTGAAATGACAGCAAATTATACATAAGCTTTCAGATAATAGCCTTTAATGCTTCTATTTTTCTTTTCTATGCTCCCCCTCCACCTGGCTTCCTGGGAGTTCTGACTGTTCCAGTAGTGTTAATTGTGAAAGACCTTTTCTTTTTTAATTCCTGACAACTACTGGCCTAAAGTAGGGTGAATGTCACAGAGGACTTTCTCTGAGCAAAAGCTTCTCTTTTTCCATTTTTAGGTTATTAACAAGTATGGAGACTTATATGGAGCAGAGCGCATCGCAGAACTTTTGGGTTTGGACAAAAGTGCCCTTGATTTTAGCCCAGTGGAAGAGAGCGAACCAGAAGAGGCATCTCTTGTATCATGGTATGACTTCTGAACTTCACAGACAAATTATGTGTTGGTATAACTTCACCATCAAAGATAAAAATGGACTTTATACTGAAACTGTAATGATGCTTTCCTCATCATAGAAAATTCAAATGGAAAGTTTTCCTGGTGTGGAAGTAAAATTAAAAAGCTTTTTGTTCATTCTAAAACATACTTGTGTTATAAAAGTAAGAAAAATATCCACGAGTTTATGCTGATTGATATAGCTGGGCACTCTTTTATTTTAAACAATAATTAATGCAGCATTTAAAAGTTTTTACAACAGAGTTTATAAACCAAAGGAAAGAAAAAGTAATGATAAAAAATATGTAGATTCCAGGTGTCTAGAAAAAATTCATAGATGTCTTCCTGACTTAATCTGTCAGTGAAGACAAGTGTTTGAAAGTGTCCCAGTCTCAAGTGATTTAGGCTCCTAAAAGAGTTTGGTTTCCTTGATATTTAAGACACACAAGAAAGATTTCCCTTTGCATGCCATCTAATGGCTAATAAAATATTTAGAATCTTGCAGAAAACATTGCCTTTTCTCTTGGTTATTCTGGCAATATTTTACACTAGACAGACTGCTTATCTCTCAAATTCAAGCAGTTTGGGTTCCAGCTGTCACTATTTTTGACATACATTTTAATTTTTAATGTCTGGAATATGGCAGTGTCACTCCTACTGAAATTGTTTCACCAGTTTCAATGATTTAGAAACTCTTTATAGGTGCTCAGAAGTAATGAATACTCTGAAAAATTAAGCACCTGCCTCACTCTAAAAAAATGAACAGTTAATGTAAATCACCACCTTCAGCAAACAAATGTGAAGTGCCAAACCTAGTTTGGTGTTTGTAAACACAGAATTGAATACTTAATTTTGACCTTTTTGCATTTCAAAAATTTTGTATTTCCTAGGTTAAGCTCCATTGATACAAAGTACCACATTTGGAAGCTTGGAGTTGTTTTCACTGATAATGTGAGTATGTTAGCCTAGAATAATATCCTTTGATTTACTCTAAACATGACTGTATGTCTTCTTCCATCTGCTTTTATTTTAAACAACCATACACAAATAATATTCCATTAGAGAGCAATTTCAAAATTATTTTTTTTTTCTGTTATGTCAGAATTTTCTTTTTTGATTCTAAAGGGCAGGATGCACCTCCACACCTCTGATACAATGTCAACATTTTGGAAGTTAATGGTGCATTTAATTTTGTAGAAACCAACCTGGCAACCAAAGTTGTCTTTTCTAAAATCAAGCACAGTCTACAAAAAGTTATCCTTTTTTATACTTGAATCATCTGTTTGACATGGCTGACATTCTTTTCTTTCAAACCTTCTCCTTTGAAAGGACCATGTTTATATTAAAATTCCCTTTTTTTCTTCGTGAATCCTCTTTTTGCATCCTCTTGAGCATTCCCAAACAAACAAGGCAGCCAAAGTAAATCAAGTGAAGATGTATAAATTCCTCGTCCACTAAAATACACTGAGCCATTGTTCTTCAATATAAGGTTTGATGTCAAAGTGGCTTCAGGTTCACTGCTTGTTAAAAGAATAAGCTGTGTTATGTGTCTTAAGTTTTCTGGATAGTTTAGTACACTATTTAATAAATTAATGGTTTCAAACATAGCTTAATAATTATTAAGCTAGAGATTGATGTTATTTACTCATACCAGTGACAGTGGGCAAGTCTCTTCCATTCAGCGTCAAGGAGTGATCATGGGGAGTACTCTCACTAGAATGAACAATCTCCACACATACAGACTTAGGAGTGCTAGAAATCCCTGCTGTTAAAAAGTGGGACTGAGCTTTTATAAAATAAAGTAACTGACTGGAAGCCATATTTTTCTCAGCTAGTTACACTAGCTGAGCAGAGCACCATTTATCTTTAAATAAGTTATTAGTGCTACCACTCACTGGTTCCTCTATCTGGAAACATCTGCCTTCCACATCCCTGCCAGTGCCAGTTGCTGTCAAGATACACACGCTTTTCACATCCTCATGATGTTTAGTTTTGGAGTTGAGCGAGGCTGGTCGCAGCATACTCCAACACCAAAAGCAGCATGACGTCCTCCTCTATCACTGGTAATTTTCACGAATAGGGTAAAGTTTGAGCTTTTTCACCCCTACATAGGAAGTGTCCTGGTACAACAATGTAAGTGACTTTCAGAAAAGCTATATTCTGCATCCAATAACGCACATTAGCACCTGCTAACATTCTGCCACTTTTCACTTTCTCTGCAGTCATTTTTATACTTAGCTTGGTACACAACTATGTCTATCCTTGGGCACTACAACAACTTCTTCTTTGCTGCTCATCTGCTGGATATTGCTATGGGTTTTAAGACATTGCGAACTATTTTGTCTTCAGTCACTCACAATGGCAAACAGGTTAGTGCTACATGCAAAGGTTTGAAAATAAATGCATTTTGTAAAAGTACTGGAAAAAATTTGTTGTACATAGGAAATATCAAAATGCAATCCATTTTCACAGTCCCAGATCTTGATTATGATTGGATTAAAGAATAGATCTCATCATGTCTTCTGCAGCACACTTAATACATGTTAAATCCTATGAAATTATAATAATCTATACCCACCAAGCGCAGATAGTTTCGTATACAATAGAAAATACATAATTTTAGAAAAATACAAGAATATGAATTACCTAACCAGCTCCTTCGATATGCTCAATGATGAACTGATTGGTGATAAATAATAAGAATTCTCAATTTCTCCTTAGCTACAGCAGTAATAACAACTTACCTAGTAACAATGTCCTTAAAGGTGTGGGCAGTCCGCACTGTGGAATACATTTATGTGTCACTTTGTCATGCAAAAATCAGATAATTAAAATGTACTTCCAACACTAATTGTATGCAGGTAATCATTCTCTTATCTCTGAGGACTCTATGTTCCTAGCTAGCATAACAACAAAACCCAAGCTTTATAGTTACTTTTTAATTTACATTTAGGAAATCTAACAGAACTTCCCCCAGAAGTAATTTCAAACATACACATTCCATTCCTTCTCAAATGCACTAACATATATTCTAAGCCCACTCTTATACTCTGCTAGACTTGTCAAAACATTTCAAATGACATGATGTTTTGGAAGAGGCATAAGAATATCCCCACACAATGTGATGATGTGTATCATCACACAAACAAATCAAGTCTCTGGTTTTATTCCTTTCATTTTACTTCAGGATAACCAAAATCATATTACTTTTAATATAAGGATTGATATATTTTCTTTATGAGTTTTTTTTAAATGTAATAGCCAAAACTGAACACAGTTGACAAAACTATTTCAACTCAACACCATGTCTTTTACTTACATTCTTGAGAAGCAAAGATTAGTTTTTCTAATCCTGTTGCTTTTCTTGCTAGTAGATAGGAACCCTGAAAGACAGCTGCAGATTCCTGAATTGAAATGTTCACTTTGAGAGCATACTTACAGATCTGCTGGAAGCGATAAATGATCAGCTTGTTGTTCAATACTCTTATATTTCTTTTAAAAGAGTAATACCAGATACTGCATTTTTTAAAATACATAGCTTTCAGTAACTCCTCTCCAGGGCAGTATCTTCTAATACCAACTCCAATAAACAATATAATCTAGTCTCATTAACTACTAAGCTTTTTCACCTAAGGATTTTATTTGCTTAAAAGCAAGACTTGGAAATTAATTACTCTTTGGTTATCTAAAAAATTTTCCATCTGCTTTATCAATGGCTTTGCTAACCGGCTTTGGAACAGACAATAGACTATGATAAGTCATTGTAAGTCCCAATAAGTCCTAGTTGAAATTATTTATCCAATTATAGAAAGGGGGTTATTTTAAACATTTAATTTTTACTGTATATTCAGTGTTTCAAGTTCCTAAATTTAACTTTTAAACTAAATAGTGTAAACAATGCTTCAGTGATACATAGTTTGCGTGCATATAGCTCAGAAAGATGGAAACAACTCCAGTTTCTTGATACTGTTTTCCCCTTCGATTTTCATGAGAGCAGGATAAAGTAACAGCTCCAAGGAGCAGGGAGACTTCAAAGCTATTGTAACTGCTGTCTTTAGTTTCCTCATTGGGAAAGGTACAATAAATAAACATTTTCAATATTTAAGGCAATAGATCAAGCTAGCATTTCTCTTCTGACAAAATGAAATTGAAACCTACTTTCATGTCATGTCTCCATACACAGCTTGTTCTTACTGTGGGACTCCTTGCTGTAGTAGTGTACCTTTACACTGTTGTGGCATTCAACTTCTTCCGCAAATTCTACAACAAAAGTGAAGATGAAGATGAACCAGACATGAAATGTGATGACATGATGACGGTAACTAAAACGTCACTTGCATGCTTCAAATGTCATCCTGAATTTTCAAATGCATACTTAAGATAGAATGATAAGCAAGGATGGATGCTTTTGTTGTTAAATCCATGGGTCTCTTCTTCTTGATATATGTAACTTTGAAAATATGAATGGTCTTAAAATTCCCTCTGCATTCTCCAGAGGTCTAAACAAAACAGCAAATAGATGACACAGGAAGATATTCTGGATTTTTCTCCTAAATACTAGGGTACATGATCTGCTGCAATGCTTTTATAGGTGAGGATGACAAACCCTCAAAAGTATGTGGAAGAAATTTCTTGACAAACTAGTCAGACCTACAAAAAGATGCCGTGTTGTCACAACACAAATAAACCCTGTTTGCTCCCAATGCTTGCAAGTGGGCAAGCTCTTCCTGTCCTTATTTAGATTATATGCATTTTATGATGTTATTAGCCCTAGTTATAAAAGCCTGCTCCAAAATTACTATTAGTAATTTAGTTATTAATTAAGAAGTCAAGGATGAGAAAGTGGAAATTATAAATGATTATGGGTGATAACCTTATGCTACCAATTTACCATCTGATTTCTACCCGTTGCCTCTGAATGTTATTTATGTCATAATAAAATATAAAATATAGATGGTATGAAGAGGATCTGATTTTCTCACTCTACACAGAAACCACAAATTCAGGTATTACAAATGTAATATTCTGAATTCGTGGCCAGCTGATTTCTTCCATGGAGTAGTAACTCTTTGCCCTGTCTTATATACCAAAGATAGAATAAAATACCTCAGAACAGAAGTGTATCATAGACTTCACAGGATGATCTGCCCTATTCTTGAGCTTTCTTTTAAATACTCAGCTTAAGTCAGACATGTAAATTACAGAAATTATGAAAACTGCCCAAACTGGTCCCGCTTTGAGCTGGATACAATGGTCTGGTCATGAAATAGGTGTAGGAGTAATTGGAATAATGAAACCATATTACATTTTAAACCACTCTACTAAGTGCAGTAAATCAATTCCAAGTTACATTTGTAAGTATGATTAGACTGGTACCAGCATCAACAGTAAAATCGCATTATAAAAATGGATGTATAGTTCTGTTTAATGTTTGCTTATGTCAGTTTTCATACTGGTTGTTTAACACCCACTGCCATCTAATGTGACTTCAGAAAACTGGCTGGGCTTAGAGATTTAAGTTGTTTTTAGCCCACATTGTGTGGTTGAAGGTGATTACAAGATTCTGTAGCTAATTCATACAGGAACATCTCCTGCAGAAGATTCCATTCTAATATACTTTCATAGCTTAAATATAAAGATTTTTAAAAATTTTTCCATAAAGATTTATATGTTCAGAAAATATGACAACACAGCAACACTTTTGTAAAGTTACTTCTTCTGCATTGAACTGAACACAGGCTGTTTCACAGATCACAATTAATTTACAATATACTAAACCAGACATCTAGTATTGCAAAATTAAATTATCCAGAAACCACCTAAACTCTTTTGTGAATATCTCACTATTTCTTTTATGGCAATATTTTCCCACATTTCTAAACTTCATTGCAAGACTTTAGAAAATGTCCTCTGCCTACTCAGAGCAAGGTAGGAATCAATTTAAGAAGTAGAATATAGTTGAATACAGTAAATAATACAAGAAAAATAAATGCCCCCAAATGGTCTCAGCCTGAAAATAAGATCGAGGGAGTGAGGAGGGGGTAACAGCTGATGTTGCCTCTGGCTCTTAGTGTACCTGAAGGTGGAATCACATTAGTTAAGACAGCAACAGATTTTTGGTGCACTGTGTGTGATACATGAGGAATGATATTATGTGTTCTTTGTTACTATACTATCTATTACTTCTAAAGAGAATTAGCAGAGCAGAATAATTTAAAAAAAAAAAAAAACACCAAAAAAACCCCAAAAAACCTTAAACAGAGTAATTCGTGGTAAATATATCTGCAAATTTTCCTCTCTTTTTTTAGTGTTACCTGTTCCACATGTATGTGGGTGTAAGAGCTGGTGGTGGCATTGGAGATGAAATTGAGGATCCTGCTGGAGACCCTTATGAAATGTATCGAATTGTCTTTGATATCACATTTTTCTTCTTTGTCATCGTGATCCTACTGGCCATTATTCAAGGTAACGTCACTTACCTTAATAGAGACTGTTAAAAATTAATTTACTGAAGCTCAGCAATGTAAAACATATTATGAGGTAAATTTAGCAGTATAGCTATAAAGACTTATTTCTGAGCTGATAAAATCATTAATTCTGAAAGTAATAATTTGATACTTAATTTGTAAATAATACCTTGTCCCAAGTACTACACAAAGTCAAACCACAAGATGTGTAACCTGAGGTAAGGGTCACAGATGATGCAGCTTGTGCAGGATCACTGTTTTTCCTGTAACTACCATTTAAACTTGGAGAGCCTTGCTGAAGATTTGGAACTGCCACAGTTGGCTGAGGAGTGGAGACTTTCCCCTTGAATAGGGTAAATGACATGAAGAAAGTCACCATGGCCACACAACCATTTCCTCCTTTCTTCAGAGAATGATTTGTAGTGTAATTGGTTTGCAGTTGTGGTTCACAGTGAACGAGACCTTTCTTCAGTGACAGTCAGCATTCAACATTCATTGCACGAACTGACCTCAGGCTGTTAGGAAAACACTCACCACTTTATGGCTATCTGGTGGCAAAGAAAAAATGTAACGCATGTCACGTCCCAAATGATCCGATTCCAATCCTAATACTTTGGAAGTGGAGGAGTGATGCTTCAAATGTGAAGCAGCCTCAGAAACTGGCCAAGTGGGGCTGTGGGAGCAGAGCTGTCTTTGTTGAACAAGAGCTGGGATACAAGAGTTTCGTGAGTAAAAGAGTGAAAATTGAATTCATTCATGGGACAAAGAGATGAGCTTATGGAAGGTTAAATTGACTGCAAAAAAGGAGAGAAAAGCTTTTTCACTCTCAAGATTGTACCTTCATGTAATAGGAACTCTTACTACTGGGAGTGCAGTGTAAAAAAATGTTGAATGTTTGGAAATTGATAAGCTGTAACTTGAATTGTTCAACCTAGGCATAAGTACAGTAAACTCTAGACAGTGGAGGACATCTGACTGACATTATTTGTAATATGAATATTGCTTAGTACTGAACTGTTGGTACTTTTCCATTTGAAATAGGTCTGATTATTGATGCTTTTGGTGAATTAAGAGACCAGCAGGAACAAGTGAGGGAAGACATGGAGGTAGGAAGCATGTTACATTTTTCATTACTCTTGTTCATCTAGATTGTCACCAATTAAAATAGTGTTTGAGTTAAAATTCATTTGTAACCACAACTTGTGTTTTCAGACCAAATGTTTTATTTGTGGAATCGGCAATGACTATTTTGACACAACCCCACATGGCTTTGAAACACATACTTTGCAAGAACATAACTTGGCGAACTATCTGTAAGTACATTTTACAGCCAGAATTGTAGTAAAATTTTTCAGGCCTAGAGTAATTTAGGTGCACACACTGCTGAAAGTTCCAAGCCAGAATTCTGTAGAACTGCGGAATATCTCCTGTCCTTTCTGGTCTCCCCTCCTCTACCTCACACTCTCTAAAGTGCTCACCTTACACATGAGTTACCTTAGTAGAATGAGACTGGAAGGCAGACCAACTCCTTATTCTGCTGGAAGGAAACCCAGATATGTGGAACAATAGGGAACAACAATTTAATGAGTTGCTTTAGTTTGGAAGTTTTGATTGTGCCTTCTGGGAGCTTGGTAACGCTGATGAGACCATTGAAAATTGACCTCGATTTGACAAAAAGAAAACCCAAACCAAAACAAAGCAAAAAAAGGCATTTTTTGAAGGTTATTGAAAGATAGCCGCCAGTAAATAATTAACAACTCTGATCATATAGTTCTTTACTGACAGTGAATTTTTTCAAACCTTGAAGCAATCGGGAGTTGTAAATGTTTAGACTATTGCCCAGACTGCCAAGACAGTGATCTTCCACTTTCATTGGCAAATACAGAGCAGACCAAAGAGGGTATTTAAAAAGTTAATGTGGTGGCATTAGTTACTAATATAACAAAGGTAATTATATGAGCATTGTGCCAGGAAAACCAAAGGAGCTGAGCTGGTGGACTCTTACAGCAGACTGACTTCGCAATGCTGCATCTCAACTTTTTAAATCAAAAAAAAAAAAAAAAAAAGGCGTGCCTCTTGGAGTGGAGGCTGCCTTATTCCTTGCATAGCAACTGACATTGACAAAATCAATTGCCTTATATGATGCAAATTTCCATTAACATCCATCTATCTACAACCACCAAGCTTTTCTTACTATATTGAATTCCTTAATTGGTACATGGGAACCTCTAATTCACAGTAAATTAAAAGTGGCCATTTCCTTAATATTAGAATACATAGTGAACAATCTTTTTCCCAGGTTGCCCTTTAATTAGACAACTGTAAAAGTCAGTGTACTTTCCTTTCTTCATAACAAAAGTACATACTAAATCTAATTCCAAATGCACCGCATCCAAACTGTCCAACCAAAAGCTGTGTTACCTGTAAACAGACTTCAGTTAGTGCTCTACAGTCCTCCTTAATTAGTTCAAGCTTTCTGAGGGAGCATAGGTGTTGGAGAAGGATAGGCTCAGCTTGTGAGCTGTGTGGCATAAATGTTTGGAATTCCTGGTGCAGCTCAGTATTTACCACACTTCTCACATAGTAGCCATCGTAACTTTTTCCAAGGTGAGATGTTGGAGCATACGTGCATAGGATTTGGCATATGCCTACTTCAGGTATTGCTCCTCCCACTGAAATGAATAAAATGCTAAGCCATATTCTTCTACTTCTACAGATATTTTATCTGTTAGCACTTCCACAGGAGACATGCTTCAGGACATAATTTTCTCTCTTAAAATAGGCACTTTACATGTCTAGCAGTGTCACTGCTTATAGTGTGAGGCAATCTTCTTCACACACCCCAGGCTAGGAAAGGTCAGGCAGAGACGTTCTGTTTCCTGCATTAATACCTGCTTCATATGCTTGTTTCAGGTTCTTCTTAATGTATCTAATTAACAAGGATGAAACTGAGCATACTGGCCAGGTGAGTAGAAAATAAAACTTAAAGGTTTTTTCTTATCTTTAAACATTTTTATCTTCTTGAGCCTTGTAGCTGTGTACCACCAGGTGGAACTGATGTACCACTGAGGAGTGGGGATGATGCCACCCTCCAAGGGTCTACTGTCAGTGAAAGAAAAGAAGGTTAAAAAAGAGGGTTAAAACAAAAAAGAAATCGGGTGGGGCGCTGCAGCGAACACTGTCAGAAGTCAGGTACTTGTAATCTTACTGTCATCTTTGAAATGAAAACCTCAAATGTACCAGTTACAGTTTACTCCCAAAAGATTTAGGCAGTTAAGGTACGATTTTTATAGTAAAAATCCATATAAATGTGTAGATAGATAGGTATATGGGTGTCTGTATGTTTAGCATTGTTAAGCCTAAGTATAAATAAATAAAAAAAACAGGACTTAATTATATCTTATCTCTAATAAGAGGTGTTAGGCATAGAGTACAAAAGTACCTTTGTTTTCCAGTCAATGCAAAACAAATTTTATAGATACAGATTGTGAACAGGTTTGTTCTGATATAACTAGACTGATTAATTTACACTTACATATTTTACGAATAGGGTTTAAATTTAGGTAGTACTGAATCAGAAAAAGTGCAGATAAAACTTTTACAAGCACTTTTGAATTGTGATCTTCATAGTTCCAGTGTCTTTACAGTTCTATTCCATGGAAATAGGCACAGTATGTGGTTATTGTTAAAAGTTTATCTATGGCACTAACTGCTTGCTGACTGTTAAAATAAATACTATTTCTCATTTTCAGGAGTCATTTGTGTGGAAGATGTATCAAGAAAGATGCTGGGATTTCTTCCCAGCAGGTGACTGCTTCCGAAAACAGTATGAGGATCAACTTGGCTAATATCACAAAAAAAATTATTTATTCATGAACTATTAATATAAAAAAAAAAAAAGAAATCTATCCATGATGCAATTTCACAGCTTGTATTTGCTCTAAATGTCTTTAAACTTCAAGACACACATAGAATTTGACACTATTTCACAGGCTTTTTGTACCAACCACATGTGAAACAGGTCTTTTGTTGGAATTTTAATTAGAAAAAACTATGCCAGATTAACTTAAGCCTTCCAGTGCAAACATGGCCTAAAATTATAACAACTTTTTAACCACATCATTAACCTGGTGTTTGGCAGTACAGTTGAAAGGGCTAAAAGGCATCTTAATTGCACATTTGACATTGAAGAACTTGAACATTGGAGGCCATGCCTCATAAAAAATAGTTCAGCTAACTGCTGTCCAGTTTTTCCCCACGGTATTTGCTAGTGAATGTATTAAGATACAGTTTGAAAAGCTTTAAGCAGTTAAAAAGAAATCATTTTCAAACACTTGGTCAACCTTGAAACATTAAAGTGCCTTAAAACCTCTGTAGACATAGCTATGCAAACTTTTTATTTATGTTGGTGTTCTAGATGAACAGACCCATTAATTGTATTGCTTTTCTGTCTTTCTGTATCAAATTGCACTTGAAGTTTGTTTATATACTACCTTCAATAACAGCTTATTAGATGCTGCTGTTAAAAGACATACACTGTATCAAAATGAACACAGTTTAAACCTTAGGCCAAAATAAAACAATGCTTTTACAGTCACCTGCAAGTAGAAGTTGTTAGGATTATGCATCTTTTTTTTCTTCTAATAAAAGTGCCCACTGCAATAAAGTATTATAAACCAAATATTACCGTTGTTGTCCTCCTTCCCATTTTTCTACAATATGGAGTTGTGTGAGAATGCTGACTAAAAACACACGTATTCACTGCTCATTCATGGCTTTATTTTAACGACTACATAGAACAAGTATAAGCTGCAGTAACTGTTCTCTTAGTCTGCTACAATCTGCTTCTTTAGCAAAGAAAATTCCAATTTCATCACAAATTTTAGACCTTTCTAATAATATTATTAGTCTTCGACAATTTTCAATCCCATCTAAATTAATTTTGGTTGCACAAAATTTTAGGAGCCAGCATACTGGCACACTGAACAAAGTGAAACAGGGAAAGGAAATAACAAGGAGATGAAGAAAAATTCAACTTTTTATGTAATGTTTGCTATATTCAATTATTCACATGAGGAAATTTGATCTTCAGGAGATCATGCTGTCCAGCCAATCTTCAAGCTCTTCCTCAGTAACATCTTTAGATGTACTTTGCCGTTGCTGTGATGATGTACTCTTCTCTTCAGGCATATCTACTTTCAAAGGGTCTAGAAAAGTGAAAAGAACAGGCTTGATAATCTGGAAACAATTCCAAATCAGCTCTTTGTCGGGGGTCATTTTGCTTTTTAATACACAACTAACTGTATTTAAACACAATCTCTCTTTCTTGAAGAACAGCAAGTCATATTCCAAAAATAGTTTCCATGCTAAACTTATTATCATAAAATCAATGCTAGAAAAGTTTGAAAATAGCCCAAACCATCAGCAATATCTGTCAATTCTTCTGTATACTATTAGCATAGTGAACTAAGGACTGATAATGTTACACGTACTTTATCTTCCTTGCAATAAAACTCTCAAGCAGTACACTATTTATTTTCTTGTAATTTAAAATTTTGCTGAATCATAAGCCCAATGCTGTTTTGCGGAAGAATTTCTCTTAATGCTTAAAGTGTACTGACAACAGTGAAACTCTAGTTCATGAGGTTTTAAAACTGAAAATGAACAAAAGGGTCAGAACACAGCACCAGAAAATGAAATGCAGTATGAAAGAGATGATGACAGCAGTACTGTTGAATGGCTAATCAAGACATCACCAAAACAGAGAGCAATGGAAATTAAATAAGGGCATGCTGGGGAGAAAACTTACCATTTTCCTTACAATCCATTTTCAAATCTTTCTCAGTTGATATGTTGTAGGATAATGCACCTGACACGGGTCTGTTTCCTGTATTCATGGGAGCCTCTAGATTCAGGAGAAGATCCAGTTCTTCATCCAAATGGTCAGTCTCTTGCTTTGGTAGTGGATGGATTCTCTGAAATGGTTCTCTTGCATTTGCCCTAGAGCCGTTTTTACTTTCAGGCTCTGATGAAGCAACAGAATCACCAACAGGAGGGGAGACCAACACAGTGTCACTTTGAGCTGGAGACTGTTGGAACAGCTGATCTCTCCTCTTGACATCTTCAAAAATTTTAGATTTCATCTGTGGGACCTCTACAGGTGTTGATGCCTAAGAGTATAAGAAAGGACTTGAGTCTTTATAATGATGATTATCTATTATTCTAATTTGGATTGTAATTCATACTTCCTATATTTGATCACTTAAGAAGGTACAGTGAACTTGAGCAGAATTCAATTGAGAAGTGAAAGTAAAGTTACCTGGATGATACTTTTACAGAAGCAAAGGCAAAATACAAACTCCTTTTATTCCTTATTACAGGATATGAGATGGTATGCTAAATCAGCATGTTCCATTGTTTCATAAATACTCATAGAATCATCAAATGGTTTGGTTTGGAAAGGACCTTAAAGATTCTCTCATTCCAACACCCCTGACATGGGTAGGGACACCTTCTACTAGACCAGATTGCTCAGAGCCCCATCCAACCTGGCCTTGAACACTTCCAGGGATTAGGCATCCACAGCTTCAATTTGTGTCAATGCCTCACAGAATTTTGTTTTGATATTTAAATCTCATTGGATCTTTTCCCTTTACATTAATATTTTCTTTTTCATAATCTGAAGAAACATTTTTAAATAATATTGTTGCTTCCCCCTGCCACTGAAGCATAAATAATATTTTCTTCACCTGTATGATTGAGAGTTCTATCAGTTCTAACACTGATGTAAGACCAATTCATGGAAAAAAACATGTATGTTGATATTAGTTATGTAGAAGAGTAAATCACAATTAAAGTAATTCACAGGAAAGAATGTGAAAACACTTTCAAAATTTTGGTGCAACTAAAACCAGCTGCTAACAAGAGAAGCAAATACAAAAATAGTGCAATTATTCCACGTCTAACACTGATACCTGGATTCAAATCTAATATGCTGCACATCCAAGCATGTTGTTTAAAGTCAAGTAAGCACAAAATATGTGCTGATGGAGGGGTATCCTGCATTACATGCCACTTGACATGCCAGTCTAATGGAATACATTTACTTACATAGAACATGGTGCTTATGTTCGAAGACTAATCATTCTTGCATAGATTTTCCTCTTGAAATATTTCCATTTCCTAGTGTAAATTCACAGCATTACCTGTACAAGGTCAGCAGCTACATTCAACTTCAGATGTAGAGGCAATTCCTGAAGGGCCTGGACCAAAGACTGGCAGTCAACAGAAAGTGCAGAGAACTGAAATATAATTTAACACACAGTACACTTGTGAATGAGAAAAAAAAAAAGTAAAAGAATGCAAACAAAAAATGTAATAATTCTAATCTATTACATTCCCCTGTTCCACTTATTTGAGGAATCTGGAAAACAATCTAATGAAATACACAAATTAATAGTTTAAGTTATAGTTGTATGGAGCAGTTTGGCTAAATTACCATATAAACACTTACACTGCAAATAATCACTTACGGCTAAAAAACAAGGTATAAATTGAATGCTCCTTAGACAATGCCTTGAAAATCCAAAACAGGAAATAGTTCAGAATAGTTCAGTCATTCTTATGACAATGTCACAAGAAACTTTTCCAACTGAAACACGTTTTAAACTGTGAAGCTTTCATGCAGTTCAAGATGTCATTCTTTAGGGAGTTGCTACTATTTCCTAAGCAATCAGCCCATATCTCCTGTGTACCTATATTGTTTTTAATGGCTAAACAGGGGCCTTTTTAACTTCCACGTCTTTTGAAATGTTTTGATACTTACAAAAGCAACAATGTATAGAGTTACAAACACTTCTAAAATATATTCAAGATACGTTACTGCTGCTAAATTACAAATTATTACTGTGACAGTTACTGAAGCTTCATTTTCTCTTGACCCCTTTTTAAAAACAGATTTACACAAAATGAACCAGCAACATTTGATGTTTTTACGGGAAACCTGGACTTCAGTAATCTTAAACAGATTTAAAGCTCACAGTACAGAAGAACATTCTGAGCACATTCATTCTTGATGAAAAGATAATTTGATATCCATCACTTATTTTAAAATCTGACAACAAAATCCTTAGGTTCCGTCTATACTCTCATTTTCATGGAAGCGGAGAAGCAGCTTCCAAACCTCAATTAAAAGGGACAAAATCTTGTCCCTCTCAATACGATGTAGACTGGCACAGACATTTAGAAGTCCAAATACTCATAAATTAGGAGAGAGTGTTTTGTGCCATATCATAAGAGATTTGTCAAAGAAATTCACACTGCTTCCAAAAGCCAGTCAACAGGATGGCTTTTGACATCTGCACTCCTAGCAAAAATGAATCAAAGACATAGTGTGTTCTGACAGTATACTTGCAAAACTAAAATAAATTAAAAAAAGAAGCATGCAGTTGATTTAACAGTTTCTTGTATCCAAATTCTGGTTCTGGTATCCAGTAATGAGAGTGAAATGAACAAATATCTGACGGTTAGAATTTTTCTCCTTTGCCAACAGCTTTTATTTTACAATGCATTGGTGATCACCATCAAAGATGATTCACTGGTGCAAGTAACCTCTTCAGCAAGCAAGTCTTGTAGCCCAGCAACGAATTAGATCTTCAGAAAACCCAGTTATTTTGACAGATATTGAAGATCAAATATGGCTTCTGGACAGTTACAAAAGACAAGGAAATTGTATGAATCTGCTAACATAAATGTTATTCAATGATACTTCACTTTTTACAATTTTTTAAGTGCCTTTGGGAAGAGCTATGTAGTTTGCAAAAATATTAACAAGAATGAACATTGCAAATGAAGGTTAAAAAGTGGAGATAGGGAAGAGGAGGAAAGGTTGAGAATGAAGGAAAAGAGGAATTTGGAAAAACAACATAATTGAAGAAGCAATTTGATATTCAAGTAGAGATTTCACTAAAAGTGGTGTAATAAAAAGCAAAGGAATCAAAGCAGTATTTAATAAATTATGAATACTTCATGGCACATGTAGTTATTTGTTCAAAAAAATAAGTAGAGGCATACTTTGTTGCTGGAATTGCTATTTTTTTACTGAAAAATCCAAATTACTATTACCTGTTTGATCTTTCAGTTGCAGACCATGTTCGGAAATGTTTTTATTGTATTTTATCAATATACAATGGAGAGAATCCAAATCTACTTTTTGTAGCAATGAATGATAGTACTCAAAATGAATTTTTTTTATGTCACTGTTACATTTCCATTCCTCATTTTAAACTGATGCTTTGCCATTGCTTTTTACAAACAGTAAGGAATGAGAGATATCTAGTCATCTCTTCTCTTTCTTTTGTTCCCTCATGATAAATTCAGTTTACAGTTCTCTAATCTGTACATAATGTGTGGATAGGCAAAGAACTAGAAAGAGGTGAGCTAGAAGCAAAGACCAGGAATTTGGCAAATCGTATGAATGATGTAGGGTGAAAATTAGACTTGGATTTGGCTTTCAGGGGAAAAAAAAAAGGGTCAGAAACAAAAAGGAGATACCAGGCTAAAGACCAAAGACAATGTGAAAAATTAGATAATATTATCAAACCATCTGGGAGAGGATTCTGGACTAAAAAAAGAAATCAATGGAAGGGTAATTGCGATTAGTGCAGTAAACTATTTCAAAGTGACATAAGGACAGTGAAAGACAAGAAACAGTTTGAAATAACGAATTTGGATGGGGCAGAATGAATTACTACAGTTTGGTAGGGACAGAGGCAGAAGAACATGCCCAGCGCAGTACACTTTGCAATGAGTAAGAGCATGGGACCAGCTACAGAACTGTGCAGTCTTAAGAATATTATTCATTATTAATTTAATTTATAATATAATAAATATTATAATAAAATATTTAATTTATTATTAATATTAATATCACTGGCAGTCAGAAGAATATTTGTGAAAACCACTATCAACATGCAATTTCACTCTTCTCACAATGGCTTTAGCCATTCAGGTATTAATGTGTTCAAATCACCTAAATGCTATAACAACAAGCCTATGAGGAAGTTAAAAAGAAATTAATATTCTGGTTACTGACAACATCCTGCACGCTAGAAGCAGAAGAACTGATAAGAAAAAACCCACAGTCATTGGAAGACTGTGTCCCACTGAAGAAACAGGTGGTGGTTAAAACAAATGCTGCATTTGGTTTTATTTCCTCATTTTAATTGACTTTGCAACCCTAAAGTACCTTTAAATATCACTTCCCAGGGAATAATTATTGCGATATTTTAGAATATTGTAATATTTTAGAAAAGAAATAGTAAATCTTTAAAATTTGAATACATATGCATGTTTCAAGAAACACTCAAGCAAAGTTTCACAGCACTTTTAAGAAAAGCCTGGAAGACAAAAGCATTTATCTTGCAATAATTCAGGTGACTTACATGAGGAAGACAGCTGCAGAGATTGATACACTTTCAAGTATCCTGATATAGAAAACAGACTTCTATTGCTGTGCTCCGTTTTATTCAAGCATAAAAAAATCACATACAAATAATCTGGCTGGAGCCCTAATTATTTAGGACATGAAGTTTCAACCAGAAGATATGAACTGTTAATTTGAGGGAACTAGAATACATTTCATAGTTCAACATATGAATATACTCATAAGGGCTTTTACTGAACTCTTTTCTCTTGAATACAGCTGAAAAGAAGGCTGTCTTGCTATGTCAGTAAAGCAAAGTGACAGTTTCTTATTTTCTCTTCGCTGGAGAGATTTCTTGTTTTTTCCTCCCAACAGCACTTAAAAACCTAGCCTACTGCTTTGATTAGTCTTCAGCAGATAAAAAAGGACAAGGCCCAGTAGCCTCTAGCATCAGGGAGAAGTTAATAAAAAGATACACAATAAAGAGTGTTATTATTGTATTAACAATTTGTTGCTGAAAGCACAACTGCCTAGATATTCTGTCCCAGGTGATCATCTATATAAAATCATTTGAATGGTAATTCTGTTACCTGCTTATGGCATATGCTTTCTTTATCCCATTCTTTCTCATCAGCAAATCGAAACTGTGTAAAGGAATCTCCTAAGGAAAAGAAATAAAATGTATATTTATTTTTAAAAAATTAATAAGTTTTCCCTGAAGCTCCCAACCTAAAGAAATAAAGTCAATAGCATTTAATGTTAATGCTGCTTGCATTCATAAGACTAAACTTATTTATGTCTATATTATTTTAAGTTCTATAGAAATTTTAATCACTTATTTGCAAAACAGTACTGAAAAAGGGGCAAAAAATTCAAAACTGAATGAGCAGGTGCTAGATGCCATGTCAACAAGCAAGATTTTCATTCAAAATTCCAATTCGGATAACATACCAGGAATACATACAGTATTCACAGAGGTTCATTTCTTCTGAACAGCTTTGAAAGTGCTATAGACCTTCTCTTACCAACATGCAAATATTTCTTAAAATGGATTATAATTATTTTATGAAATCACTTTGTACAAGCTAAATAAAGACTTCTTGTTGTCTGGTAGCTAAATTCTCTCTCTTCCTTGAACTAGTCCCTACTCCAGCACATCATCAAAAAAAGGCACTGAACTCCAAATTCCAGTGCATATGCAAGAAGCCCTTAAATAGGACTAATTAAGTTACACATATAACCTTAGGGTTATATACCTGATTGTCTAACCTACTGCATTTCTTCAAGCCAGCAGGAACTTTCTCTTACTATAAGGGCTGTTGAATTACCATTTTGTTTTACATGCAATAGTTTTACTGCAGTACCATGCTGTGTTGCAAAAGACAGTTCCAGTCCTATAAACTATTTATTGAAAAAAACATACAAGAATGCTAGTAACTCAAAAAAATCCATATGGTCTGTGACAGAGGAAACATGACAGATTCAGGTTACAAGATGATGTCTAAAGAAACAGAAAGCAAAGACATTGCTGATGTGGAGTATGGGACATGCGTCATCTTAGACTGTGCAGTTTAAGGACAAATAACTGTTTCAGGAGCTCTGCTAGAAAAAAACCCATGTGAAATATTATGTGAAGAAGATGAAATTTGATCCTGAGAATTCAGAGCTACTAAGTTGGTCAAGGGTCTCTCTTATGAGGAAAGGCTGAGGGAACTGGGCCTGTTCAGTCTCAAGAAGACATGACTGAGAGGGGACCTCATCAACGTCTACAAGTATCTGAAGGGAGGGTGTCAAGTGGATGGAGCCAGGCTCTTCTTGGTGGGCTGAGCAACAGGACAAGAGGCAACAGGGAGATACGGATGCCCAGGAATTTCCACCTGAATATGAGGAAGAATTTCTTTCCTGCGCAGGTGACTCAGCTCTGGACCAGACTGCCCAGAGAGGTTGTGGAGTCTCCCTCACTGGAGATATTCAACATGTCTGGATGCAATCCTGTGCCATGTGCTCTGGGATGACCCTGCTTGAACAGCCCACTGTGGTCCCTTCCACATCGCAGAACCTTACCCATTCTGCGATCACCTGTAAGTCACTATTCCAGCAGTTTGTTGAGAAGCAACAGCTCATTCTTTCCTATCTCTATTAGAGAATGCACATGCTAGAGGAAGTTTTCAATGGCTTTATCAACAAGTGAGCTTTTTAGCTTCTACTTGGCTCTCAATATCCTAACTGCCATTCATACCTTTGACAATTCCTGAATCATGCCCTTAATCCGGCAGACAAAATCCAAACATACAATGTGTTGTCCCCACAATTGGCTTCTTTGCCATTGTCTGCCTGTCCCAGAAAGCAGGGAAGCTTAGCCTTTCAGCAATTTCACTCAATGGTGCAAGCGTTAGCTGACTCCTGTTTTGCAAACAAAATGAATAAGCAGCAAAATGGCATAGTAATTAGCATATTTCTTTGCCAAATAATAAGGGAGACCTAACCATCTCCCAGCCAGAATTTAAAATTGATTGGGCATGGATTATTTTTTTTTTTTAGTATCTAAAGTGCATTTCTACTTCATTGCATTTCACGTCTGCTCACTGGGTATGCAAAAGTACTCATATACTAATCACAGTGTCTGCCTGGCATGTCCACTACCACTATTGTAATCTTCTGAACCATTACAGCAAGAAAGTGACATTCTCAGCTGAATATTTGTAGAAATATTTAAGACCATTACCATGTCCAGCTTGAATTTAAATTTCTCTGTTTTCACTACTTTTATCCAACATGGTTCAGCATTGCTGTGCTTGCCTGATCAGCTAGGTTTTGATTTACATTCAATGTCTCCAGCCATTACTGTTTTGAAAACAACCAGTGTCAAACAGTACAAGTGCAAATAATGAAAATTAAGCACTGAAATTAACATTTAGATATCTAACAAGGTGGCTAATTTTACAAATGTTTACTTCATACAATACAAATACCAGGTTCCAAGATGGCTAAGTATGCTCAGCAGTGTGGAAAAATTAGACCTTTAATCTTTATGTCTCTATCTGCAGATGCAAATACTTAACTTGAGCACTCACAGCCATCTCACTGCTGACAAAGGCACCTTCCTCTTCACTGCACACAGCACAAGAGGAAATAAACCCCTCCATTTCAAAATACCTAGAATAATGCTAGTATGTAATAAGTAATGCTGAAAACCAGAGACATACAAATTCAGTCTCATGATTTTAAAATGGGTACTAGAATGTGCAAATTAATTTAACAGCTCACATTTTAAAGGTGCTATTTAGTTACATATGTGAAGAAGTTCAACTGCAAAATAATTAAACAAATGATCCTCAAAGTTTTCCTACTATTAGAACAAAGGCATAAGTACTTTCTTCCAATATCCCCAAGACTGCTTTAGTTATTTCTCATGTTGCACCACAGAGGAAAAGAGAGTTTTCTCTGCTCTTATAAAGGAGTAAAATTAAACAAAAGGATTAGTCAAATGCTTTCAGTATCTGAGAATGACCACATATAAAGCAGCTAAACCAACCTACTTCATCAGGAAAATCCACTGGGATCAAGAACTGCATTATGATTCTCCACACTCACAAAGCTGGTAATCGCAGACCCTCAGTTTGATATTGTATTGCTGAATTAAAGGGACTGACTTAAACTGTAGTTTAATTAGGCTCTTTAAATAAGTTAACAAAGCATGCCTTTTAAATGGAAAAGAATAACTACAATTCACAATAGCATATTTAATGCAAATTAGGTTAATGAGAATGTTGGTCTAACCAATTATCTTTTCACAAATTCCTTTACCCTGAAAATAACTTCCTTTTATGCCATGAATACTAATCAAATGTCTTGCAATGACTCTGAGTTCCTTCTAGCATAAAAAAATACTTTTCTTTATGTGAATAATTTTTATGTTACTTACAAGTATCACTTGGCCTTCAAATACAGAGTAGCTAAAAATAATGCATTCAAGTAAACCTCATGCACTGTCTTTGGTAACAGTCATAATGAGCCTTAATATTCTTTATTGTTTTAAACATAAAATTATTATGAAAACACCAGATCTAAACCACCATGCTTTCCTACCACTTGAATATATTTTTAAGCTAAATCAGTTTAAATTGAATGTATCTTTCTTAGTTTCATTAGTCCAATTATCCTTTAATACAAATATTCATTGAATTGCAGAGTCAGAGATCCTACCTGTAATCTATAGTAAATATTTTTCAATCTGTGAAATTGTATGTCTAAAAATTGAAAAAATTGAAGAAAAACAGTTTTCAGTAGGAAAAATGACATCTCAGTGGAATAATTTTATTCATTTAAAACTCTCTCATTCACATAAAACATTACTGAAGACAGAGGAAAAATACTCCATAGTCCTTGAGATAGAATTTCAAATTGGAGGGGGTAATAACATAATAAGCAATGTAATATGATCCTTCTAAGACTGCCACAATGTCAGGAAGTGCTGCAAGTGCAAATATAAGACTCTACACTCACTTTTTAAATCATAATTTACTTTCTCCTAAATAAGAACCAATGCTTTTGGTAAACTTGGGGGTTTCTAAGCTTTGCTCACCTCCCATTTATTTTATTTTGTGAATTCAAACCTCTGTCTACAAGTCTGCTTAGTTAACTAAATAATATGCAATAAATCTATGACAACGGTATGCAGGTGACCCAAACAAACCAAACCAGAAAACTACAACTCTTCCCAACTACTTTGGGAAATCAACAATGAGACCTAAAATATCTCAAAAAGTACCCTCTATTTACTTACTACATTAGTCAAATTTCTTCCTGAGTTACTAAACTAAGAAGATTCTCACCAAATAAAGTCCATCCTTAGAATTGATTTTAAGCAACTTCCAAGAGATGCCTTTCTCTCTATATTGATCATAAATTCATCACTATTAATGAAGGCTGTAATATGAGAATGAGCTACCTGCCTGTTCCACCAGTCTTCTTTATAGACTGCAGACATGTAGAAGGAAACGTGTTATTTTTAAGGTGAAAAAAGGCAAAAATCCTCCAACCTAAGACTTTTCTGCTGCAAAAATCACTCTGAATTGCAGAGTTAAGGCATGAATGATGCTTGAAATTTTATCCAACATCAGTGGATATAAAAGGGACCAACTATCTTCAGGAGCTAGAGGGAAGATAAGGAACATATTTTTTTCCTGTTTAATAGTGTAAAACTTTATGAAGAAGGTCCAAGAGAAGACAGAAATCCATAGACCAAAGAAAAGGTGGGCAACTAAGTCAGTAATTTTGAGCTAATTTACAATCAAAAGAGCATCTTACAGGGTTTCCACACAGTGAGGTTGCTATACATATTATAGATATACATACATATATATATATATTTATACATATTACAGATATTCATTTTAAATCTACAATTAATGCTCATTTTGTATTAAAAATATTTATTTCAATAAAAACTACTGAATATTTCCTTTTATAAGCCACATAACAGTTTTCCTCTTTTTTTCTCCTACAAAAGCAGACTTACATATATACAAATTCATAATAAATGTTTTCCCAACACTACTAAATGTATGTTCTGCAAAGGTTTTATATGATTCATTTTCTATACATCATAAACAGACTACTATCCAGATACAATAATTTTCTCACAATGAGATAGTGTATAATACTGAGAAACAGATTTCTGGAAGAGAAAACTTCCGAAGACTCTTTGTGGCAGTTCCAACAACTTTACTTGTTTCTAAGTTTTTTACTTTCTCTACTTTGGTAGAACACACACTGTAATTATTGTCTTTTACTATTACTAAAGCTGCAATGTGCTACTTACACAATTTGCCACAAGCACAGATTGAGTAATAGCAATTTTCAAAATCTGAGAATAAAAACCAAAACATAAAGACCCTGAAAGAACTCAACATCTATTAGTTTTCTTCAGATACTATTAAGATCAGTAATATTGCAAGTCAATGCAAAGTCTGTCTTTTATCAAGAACATGACATGTATTTCCAAACAACATGCCTTTACCACAAATACTTTAACATAACCTAAATTTTCCCCTGCTTCCCTTGCTCATCAGTAGGTTGTACAGACAAGTATTACAAACTCCAGAAGGCTTATGCAACACTCAGCATAAAAATTTTAACTACCAGCAGAAGACATATCTCAAAGAAAATATTTTTTATAACATTCTTCTGCTATTACCAGGAGAAATTCTTGAGCACTGCACAAACACAGAATCATGGAATGGTTTGAGTTGAAAGGAATCTTAAAGATCATCTAGTTCCAACCCCCTTTCTGTGGGCAGGGACACCTTCAACTAGGCCATGTTGCTCAAAAGCCCCACCGAACTTGGCCTTGAACTTCCAGGTATGGGTTATCCAAAACTTCTCTGGGCAACCTGTTCCAGTGCCTCATTACCCTCAAGGTAAAGATTTTTTTCCTAATACTTAGTGTAAACCTGCCTTCTTTCAGGTTAAAGCCAAGCCCCTTTGTCCTGTCATTACATGCCCTTGTGAAAAGTGCCTCTCCAGATTTCTTGTAGCCCTCTTTAGGTACTGGAAGGTGTTATAAAGTTTCCCCAGCCTTCTCTTCTGCAAAATGAACAACCCCAACTCTTTCAGCCTGTCTTCATGGGATACTGATAACAAGGATATTTGTACCCTGCACTGCAAACTATAAAGGATTCAAAAAGAACAATATTCTAACTTAATTCCCTGGCACAACTACATGGTACTCCTAGTCACATTCTACAGTATAAACATATGAATCTGACCCAACAGAAGCAGGATTATCTGATCAAGGCTAAATGAGGTCTTCACAATTTAAAATGTGTCACAGATAAAGGAGTGAGAAGGAAGGATCTTTGGAAATTAGTGCTGGTTCTGGAACCAAGAGTGTCTGTTCAGAACAGAACTAATTTAACATACAAAGGAACTGCAGCCTAATGAAATCAAGGACAGATATCAGTTTTTCAAATGAGGAGCAGCGTGAAGCCAACAAATGCCAAAGAAGACAACGGTTTAAAAAGAAAACAAACAAACAAACCCCAAAACTCTTTTTATTAAAAGTTAAAGCAGAGGTTAACAAGAGCCAGGGAAACCAAAAAATAAAATTATATTGAAAGAGGTTCAGAAAAACCAACAGTAGTACACTTGCTTCTGCATGAAGTCCAGGTGACTAAGAAATAAGGCAGAAGAAACTGGAATGACTTTAAGCCTTTAAAGCTCTAAAAAGCTAAATGACAGCATGAGAATACTGGAAACAGTGAAAGGGAGACTGAGGAAGACAGTGCTACCAACTCAGTGCTTTTGATGGACAAATGAGAGTCAACATGGCATTTGAAGTTCTGCTGCATGATCTAAGACAATTTCTTGAAAGAAGCAAAATACCACTGCACATAAGCAGGATCTAGTTCATATAATTTACATGCATTTCCAAAAGCTCTCACTGACATCCCACTCCCTTTCCCACCCAAGACTTCAGCAAAAAGAAGAGGAGGCTTTGTATGAATAAATAATTGTCTTAAAATAGGAAGACAAGAGTAAATTGTCAATTTTCACATTACAGGAAACCACCAGTGTAATTTTCTGGGGTTGTATCTGTTTAACCTCTTCTCTCAATTAAAACAAAAGAGGAAAAAAGATGAGAAAAATTAAGTAAAGTTTGCTGATGATACCAAGCTTTTTATGGTAGTGCAGATGAAGGCAGGCTGTGCAGGATGACATAAGAACTTCACAAAACTGGAAAAGCAGATTTTAAAATGGCAAATGAAACTCAATACCAAAAATGCAAAATGAAGCAATTCTAACTTTCCACACAAAGCACCATTACGAATCAGACCTCAGTGCTATGTAGTGCTCAAAGAAGCCAACTCTTTGGAATTCTTAAAAAGGCAATAGTGAACAACACAGAGAACGTCATTACACCTCTATCATGTATCATTACCTTAAATACTGTGCAGAGTTGGGTTTCTCAAGCCCAATCTCAAGAAATGTAACAGCATTAGAAAAGGCATGGAACAGATCCTGCATGAGAATTAATTTAGTAACTCAAACCAAGGGAGGGGAACCAAGGGAATATAACAGAGATCTAAAAGCCGTGAGAGGCATAGAAAGGGCAGATAGGGACTAACTTACTGTCTTTTCTCACAGAAGACCTAGAGGCATCAAATGAACCCAGTAGGTAACGCACTTAAAACAAATACAAAGTGGAAAATCTTTATAACTCAAAGCTAGATTGTGGGACTCCATGCCATCAGATGGTGAAGGTGGCGCAACATGCCAGGAAGGATATAGGATAACTATTTCTAAATACAAAGATTCCACACCTGGCTCAGGAAGTCCCACGAACATATATTGTTGCAGATCAAGAAAATATTTGGGAAAGTAGCATATAATACAGCACATTCACATGCCTTACCTGAACTGGTGTCTCCAGATGGACCTTGGGTCTAACTCAATAGAAACCAACCTCAAATTAAAGCAAATAGTTCTTTTTTTTTCACTTGTAGAGCTCTACCCTTCTCTTAATTAGCTATCTTTCTGCAGGAAAAATAAGGAGGAAAAGTAGGTAATTCACAAATGTAATTTTAGTCTGTAGCTAAGTGTTCTTTCAAGTCAATGCACATTTGACATCTACATGGTATATAAGGAGACAACAGACAACACTACCATACGGGAAATTGCATAAACAGCATGAAGCAGATTCTCTCTGTTTTCTAATTTTTTTCCACATTTTCTTAAATGTATCACTATTTTTCATATGTAATTTTTATTGATGTTTTCATTACTAAAGCTCTTAGAATGCCATGAAAATGCAAAATATTAAAACACTGCATTAAACAAAAAAGTATATTTAAAGTTTCAATCAAATACAGTAGCCTGATGTGGTTATTCATAAGTATCAATCCCATTTTCTCCATATTCACTTTTTTTACTGAATAAACAATACAATGATATTTAAGGGTGAAGATACTGATTTCCCCATAGGTTAAGCTTAAACTTTTCATTAAGTTTAAGCTAGTCACCTTAAATATTTACATTTTTCCTGATGCTTTATGACATTTTCTAGTGTCATTTTTTTCAGGACACTAATTTATAACATGCTTAGGGATTTTTAAATGTCACTGCAACCAGCTTGCAAGATTAGACAAACTATATAAATCCAGAGAGCATACTGTTTTTTAAGCAGTATCATTCAAAAGAAAGGCTGGAAAAAACCCAAAAAGATTGCTGCATAACTTAATAAAAATGCAGCTTAGTTACTGCATAAATACACAAGACCAATAACACTTGGTTTTGTTTTTCTTTTGGTAACATCACTACGATACAGAATGAGTTGAAATTTGTGATTCTCCCTAGAGATGGGGCAGAAAACTCCTTTGGGTAAAAGGGAGAGAATTCATATATTTTGATATGCCTGGATCCAACAGAGGAAAAAGTAGCTTAGTGGTAGAGTTCTTCATCTCCACAGACTGACAGGTTAAGGGGACCTTATGATCTGGGTCCTTCATGAAGGACTTTCATTGTTTTTTCCAACACCAAACCAGCAGCTGATATCAGCACAGCGTATGTCCACAGCAGGAAGCAAAGCTGAAATTCAACACTGGAAGAAAAGAAGAAATGGCAAGGTTCCCATCCACAAAGATTTGCATAACATCAAACTGCAGAACTCAAAAGAGGAATCCATTTGCATTTGCTGGCACAAGGTACTCCTGTATTCTGGCTTGTAAGTGAGGAAAGAAGAGACACAGGGAAAAGAAAAGAATCCAAGAGGAACATCATTCAATCAGAATGGAAGCCAGTCATCCCAAAAGATCCCTCATTTGCCCTGCCTATGACAGGAACCACTGTGAGGCAGCCACAGTGAATGGGCATCAGAGGTTGCAGAAGAGGGGAGAAGGATGCATTCCTATGCATTCCATTAAGCAAAAATACTGCCTTGAGACCTTGAGGCAGACAGTACTTCTAAGCTCCCCACAACCACTTTGAAGGGGAAAGGAGAGACTGGTTGAACAGTTTAGTTTTATACAGAAGTGAGACAAATAACTCTTGAGGTTAAAGCTGAAACTGTACCCTTCACTCAAACTTTAAACAGTGCAGCCTGTAATTCATCGTACTCAACTTCTAGGTTCCAGTATTTTGAGTAGCTAAAAAGTATGTCTCATAATGGATGACAAAACATCTGCACCTATTAGGGAGGTTTTAATTTTTTCTAAATTACACATGAAGACGAACTTTTACAGTGTTTCCAAACATAACAATTGTCCTACTATATAAAATCACATAAAATTTCAAAATTTGCCAAATGCTAGCTAGATTACTGGTTGTTAGAAAGCTCAGATTCAAAACTCAGTTGCTGGCCTAAACTTGGCAGAGTGCTCTGCTCCACTCTACTGCTTTTTGGTAGATGACTCCTCACTTCTCTTAAGAACCTGAAAGTTCTCACCAGCTAAAATAAAATACGTGTGTTTCAAAAACACAATAAAACTACTACTGCTGTTTAAATACTTCATGTCATGCTAGCTAAAAGAGAGAACATCAGAAACTACATGTTGACATATTTTGGTAATTTGCAGAATGGGACTCACTGGTGTAGGTTCTTTACATTGTCCTATAGAAGCAAAGTTCCTCCTAATTATTCTTTATTTGGATTATTGTTCATTATACCTCTTGTGTAAATAGTGCATGGAAGTATATTGCTGTATCATATCTGGGAGGTGAGAATATCAGCCAATTCATTAGACCAGATTCTTGCACTTTTCCATCTAAGAGAACTTGGTATCTAACTGGCATGCTTAACTAAGAGCAGTTGCATTGCATAAATTTACACTAGGATAACTACTGTTTTTGTAAGTAGGCTGTCAGAATATCTGGTCTGAAAACTTCAAAATTCATGACATAGCTTACTTGTCCAGAAAATGCAGGAGTATATGAAATATGTCTCCTTTATTCCACATTGTGCCTCCACTCAAAAAAATTCTGTTTTCAAAAATGAACCCAAAAAAGCCCACAACAGTAATCTTAGAGCAAACAAATGAAAAAACTTAATATTTTATTTTAAGCAGCTTAACAGTTTTTAATTTCAATAATAACACTAATTGACACAATTAGAGAAAAATGTCTCCTATCTGTAGTTCTTACATGACACACAAACACTGGAAAACTTGCCTTTCTCTATTCCCCTTCCCTCCAATTTTTATAGCAGACAGGTCATGAAAGTTTACAATAGTTTTTACATTTGACTATTCAAGCTTCCATTTTAAGAATTTAAGGACAGTCTTAATTTCGAATTGTAAGTGCACATATTATTGGACACCTCTTGCATTATTAGAATTTCATAACAAAAAATATATTCTAAATTTTTCATAGTGCTACAGTTTTATTCCTTACTCTGTATTTGACAGAACATTTGCAGCAAATAATGTAATTATATAATCAATAAATATTCTTGATGATGCTGTTCTGGATATTTTTAATATCCTCACATCCAAATTAGTACCATTCTTCCCTAAAGCAGAATCCACTATTCATGTAAGTGGGACATTATGCTCTGTCTATGGGACTATCTTTCAAAAGTATTCATAAATTATACATAAATGTGCAGGCCTAAAAATATTCAAGTAGTTTGATACAGTGAGTATGAGACTTGGCTTTCTTGCATTTATGAAGGGTTCTGCAAGGCATGGCAAGTCATCATACTAACATGAGCTTTCAAGACTTTTTTTGTTTAATGAAATGAGAGAAGTAGCTTCAGAAAACAAGACAGGAGGATTTTCTTCTGATATGTTAATATAATTACAGGGATTACAATCAGCAAATAGTTAATCCGGTAAAGTTCCAGTTCTATAAGCATGCAAGAGCTTGGAAAGTATTTCTTTTCATATGCAAGTTACTTATAATTCTCCAAAGAGAATTATATACTTGTCAGAGAGTTCTGAACATCAAATTCAAATTAACAACAGATTGGTAAGCATTCACTTCCAGTCAAAAATACAATCAAGCAGCATATTGTATTTGCTTAGAAAATCACTTCAATCTTGGTCCAAAGGTACAAAAATGCATTTTTTAAAAAGTTATGATTATCTACAGCAGGGTTTTCCCATTGCTACAGAGGAACGGTCAATGCAAAGTTTCAAAACGTGTTAAGAGAAATTATGAGTTCTTCTGTAAAGTGAAAAGTAGAAAAATGGCTACCTACTGTCTACAGTTCTTTGTGTCAAGTTAAAAGAAAGTTGTAGCCACATGCAAAGCTTCTGCTCATCTTTTGTATCAGGTCCCTTGAGAGTTTTTCTAAAAAAAATTGTCATAAGTAAATAAAGACTGGGTTAGCTCAAGTGAAAACACCAGTATCCCTCATGTGAACCTCTGCTCTTGTGTCTTCCCACTAACATGCTACAGCACTCCACATTCTACAGCTTACAATACCACTTACAATTCCTGTAGCCTTCTTATACAAGTTCTCCTTCTACTGTCCTGACAAGAACTTCAGCTCTCCCACAAATTAAGAAACAAGAAGAGTTGATACAGGATGGAGAATTACAGTTCTCTGGATGACAAATACCATCTGGGCTATGTATTTACCACTGATACACAGTGTTTCGCTAGTCTGAAAAATGCAAAAGTATTGATTTTTATTTAATTATCTTCTATATTCAAGCAGCACAAAATTGAAATGTGCACTTTAATGGTGATTTTGAAATATTCATTGGGAGATTTTATTTTCCATCACAGTATTGACATACTACTAAATAGCATCATAACAACATCAAAATTCAGGTTTTAAGATACTGAAGACAGTGATAATTCTGGTAATAAGGCTAAACTGAAATATCATCTCCATCATAGCTATTTACTAGACATATTTGCATTCTATTGTTATTTGTAGGTTTTTTTCCATGATCTAGTTCTATAGAGTTAAAAAAAAATTGGCTTGCACAATTTTTCTCCCCAAGGACATTAATTCAGGATGTATTTTAATGTTATGCTAAGGCCTCCCCTGCCATTCGTTCATCTATCAGCCTGTTCCAGCCCTGTTTAGGGTGTTTATTTTATCTTTTAACCTTGTTTAAATCAATTGTTCCAGATTTCTGACCATAACTGTGATACTTCAAGTCCTTCTAGCCTACTTGGAACATAGTAAGCAGGTGCTAATCGGTGAATTCTTTAGCAGGAATTGACCTGTGAATCAAGCAGAAAGCACTAACTTGTCCCTGCTCCGCCTTGTCAAATTGCACTGCTATTTTGCTGTCCACAGAAATACCCATGACATTCATCAAACATTATTCTCTGTGCTTGTTTTAATTTTGACTGTGTATTTCCAAACAGAAAGTTACAACATTTTTATTTTGTTTCAAAATGCTTCTCTCTTTTTTTGTTGTTGTTGTTGTTTCTAACCTCTTTTAAATGCTTTCAGACAGCCTTGCCTTATTTGGCACGTTAATTTTGATTCTCATTTAGTTTGTTGACAGTGAAATCACTGTGTAGGATATGTCAAGTCAGTATAGAACTTGAATAAGTTCGAGCACAATACTCCTTAAAAAATTGCAATTTTCAAGAAACTGCATTCTTCACTCGAAAAAATTTATGCAGAATTGTCCTGAGCAGCTCAAACTGTCTGACTCTTAACCTAAGCAAAATTTATTTGTAGCAAAATTTTGGATTATCATTACTCATCCACAAAATAACCAACTGGGTATAGCTTTCCTTCAGCAGTCACACAGGAAACTGTTTCACAACACATCTCTCCTGCTGAATCAACACAAACGTGCAGCAACAGAGTCAAAGCTCAACAAGTAATCTGAAAACAAGGATTATCAGACAATGAAAATGTGCTTAGAATAGAGAGAATATGTTTAACAATTATAAATCTTAACCTCATAGGAAAAATATGTCTACAAAGCATAAGAGAAAAAAGCTTTCACTGAGATGCTGCTCTTGTCCATGTGTTTCCCCACAGATGAAAAACCTTTCTCTAAACACACGTTCAGTGTTTTAATATCTCTTCTGCTTTCAGTCAGCCCATTTTTGAATGTTTTTTTAATTAACATTTGCAAAATACCTTTGTTCATTTTGCTTTTAAGTTTTAGAACCTAGAAAAGAATCAGAATCTACCAAAAGTTTTAGGATGACAAGAAGGTCACTCATGACTCTACTGGTAGTCTACATACAAATTCAGAGGTACCATCTCTTCTTCCAGTCCAGAGGACCTTTTTCCACAGGCTTCAGTCAACACATCTAAAGGTCAACCCAAAAATGGGAACAATTTTCTTAACTGTGAGGGAAGGTACTGGAACAGAAGGGAAGGAAAAAAACCCCTCTCTCTATTGTTACCAAGTGAACTATACATGGTACTACAGTGCCAGTTCTCACATTTGTAAAATACAGCCTGTTTACAGATGTAAACTGTTCTTTCTAGTGCACCTTAAGATTTACATACAAGCGCTAAGATCTAATGCTGGTATTTGTTGCCAGTCGTACTACCACCAAAAAAGCCTTTTCCTGTTGAATTCTGATACTCAAGGCACCATTTCAAAATCACTTAAAGATTCCGGTTACTGAAGAAGAAAAGAAAGATAAAATGTTTGAATTAATTACACGGATTAGAAGAAATCAAGCAACTGAGCTCAACTTTAAAACAGCTCTGCTTTACAACAATCCTAAGCTCTCAAATGAAGGAAGTAATTTTTGCTTCTGTTTTTCACATTAGTCAGCTTTTGCCTTTGCTAAGTGCAAATACAAAATGCAGGCGTTCTACTAATAGTTCCAAATTCTTCAAATTGATTTTGAACAGCAAACTAGGCTTTTAATTCCTTCAGAAGTGAATAAAGAGATTGATCATCATATCTTCAAATAAATGGCAAACCACAAAGTCTTCTGGAGTATTGCATTCACAGTCAGTACCTTCCAATTTTCAAGGGAGAGGTTTCAAAGTATTCAGAGGTACAAAATAACTGCCAATAATACCATGCAGAGACTTGTAGGAGAACCAGTTCCCTGATGTGTATTTTCCTTCCACAATACATTTTTGTATGTGTTTTTGAAGACATAAAAGTGATAGTGAAATGAGTGTTTCCTACAGAAACTTGCACAGATTCTTCAGTTTGAAAATGCAAAAGGAGAGTGCAGAGTTAGGTATCTGAGCCCTCTCAGGCAAGAGTACTTCATCACATTGTCAAGAAAATAGTCAGAATACAGAGGAAGTTCAATTAATTAACAAAAGTTACTAAGGTTAGAATATTATGTCAATCAAACTCTCTCTTTATATAAAAGTGAAATTTAAGCTTAAGGAAACAAGAATGAATGTCGAGGTTGAGTTTCAACTCAATTAACACTTCTATCCATTCCTAATTTCGTTACCCAGAGAACTCTGTATCTGTGGTTTTCAACCACGGGTCCTATGGACTACTTCTCTGGGACCCTGTAAAATGCAAAATGAGACTGTGATAGTTTTATAACTGGATTCTACACCACACTGAAAAAAACCCTAAACAAACCTCTAAAGATCTGCAAGTAAAAAAAATAAAGTCTGTTCAGGTCAGTTTAACTACTGCAATAATCAGTTTTGCATTACATATAGGGGTATCAAGCGTTCTCTGAAAATTCAATTAAAAATATACTTGCAATGTCAAAGCTCACTTGCATTTTATTCATACACAGCTTTGAGAGGCGAACCGCTCCAACCTGCCAGCTGCAGCTTCCTTACCTTACATCAAATCCATGATGAATCATTAAAGAAGCTAGACATAGTGCAAGGCTGACTTTGACGAATGATTCAGAACTAGGAATTAGCAATCATTGGAAGGATAAGAAAAAAGCAGAATTTGGGAAGATCACATATTTCTAGACACATTTCAAACTAAAACTTAACTATTCCTATACCTTCAAAGGTCGTGGTGGGGAAATATTCTGGACTAATGTCAGGAGGAAGTAAGGTGCAATGGATTGTCATACTATTGCATTAGTGATCAATAGACTGTTGCGCTTTTAGAAATGTCTTTTATTATACTCTACAGTATCAGAGCATGCAAGATTGGTAATTTATCATTTCTGCACCTAAAAAAAAAAAAAAAAAGGTAAAGAAAAGCAAACATACACACCCTTAAATACTGCAAAGCTATGCAACTCTGGTTCTATGAAAATGAAGACACAACAGCTGAAAATGAAAATTTTGAAAAACATTATCATCCTCACTTGAATTTATTAAGTTCAGAAGAATAAGATCTGTTTGGTAATTGATCATCTTAGAAAGAAGCTTTCGTTCTATGACTGTCAAAACGCACACTAGGAAATTTTAGAAAATGCCACCTACTGAGCTCATGAGCAACCATTTTGTTTATCATGTCTGCATTTCACTGCAAGACTTTCCAAGAAAGTTAATAAAAAGGAGATAGAAGCCATCAGACCAGTGGAAAGCCAGATTTATCCTCACCAGTGGTTGACCCTGCAAATGGGAAAGCAACAGACACATCACCCATTCTGAGCTGAAGAGACCTCAGGGTCTCTGGGTTGAGCACAAGGAAACCCCAGGAGTTGCTGGAGGTGGTGGCTGCTTAGAACACCCCTTAACAAAAACAATCAAGGAACTTGCTGTAATTTTTTTGTTTACTTGCTGTAATTTTTTTGTTTACTTGCTGTAAATTAATTTGTAATCATCACAGAATGTATGGAAGAAAACTAAAGCTATAGTTCAATAGTTCCATTAACACTAATTTCTTTCAGTAATTGAGTTTACTGTGGTTGAGAAAGACTTTTTTTCTTCATCGATAGAAGGAAAATATGTTTGATGAAATCATGTAGAAGTGAACATGGATACCAGATGAATGAGGTGTCTTTAGAGAAGAGCTAGATTTATGACTCTCATCACTTTGGCATAATGAGAAATGTTATATCCTCTGTACATGTTATATCCTCTGTACGCTGTTGTAAATTAACACAAAAAAGTCAGGAGATTGTCAGCTGGAGAGGACTATATATACATGCTAGATACACACAAACTGTGGAAGAGGTTCACTGACTACACAGAGAAAGTGTAATCCAATGTATTTGATAATGCTAAGTACAAAGAGAAATGTGACATTGATTACATTATCAGTTAAATTTTTTAAACTGAAAATGTGCCATCTTTTATAATTTTTCTACAGTTAGAGAAGATGAATTTAAAAGGTGTAATAAAATCTTTCTAATTCAGACTGAGTAACATTTTACTGGATATAGTAAATCAAATTACTCCCTCCAGCTTTTGTCATCAGGTGTGCCCTCAGAATAAAGCATATAGCTTGTACACATTTCAAATAATTAGGAAAGACAAAATTGCTAGGCCAGTGTTAAGTTGTAAGTAATTCTAGTTTACTTGACAGTAATAGCTCAAGGTAGAAAAGCATTTATCAGCTAATTCGATCATGAAAACATGACTCTGTACTAAGCCAAGCTTCCAAAATTCCAGAAAGTGTTGCTACCTCAAAAAAGCCCCCTATGCAGTTTCTCTACAGTACACTTATCTGGACTGTAGATTTCATTTTGCTTCTTCCATGCTATAAATAAATAATGAAAAAAAGCTATTGCATGAGGTGCTACATATTTGTAAGAGGTCACATGCCTTTAAAGGTGACCAAGTTCATAGTAGAAACTGCAAACTGGATTTCACAGTGCAGTCTGGCATCCATTAACAGTGCGTTTACTCATGCTTCTGTGAGCCCAGAACCGTGGCCATAAATTTTACAGGGCAGACACAGTCAAAAGGTCTACTGCGTACTTTTTCAGGGGTGTCCTTTCTAAGAGGCTACCCAAAAGAAAAAAAAAGGAAGTCCTCTTTAGCTACATATTGTGTGCAGGTTTCCTTTGATACCTTTGATATTCTTGTACCAGGCTGATGACTGCATTTGGTCATCTCTGAATTTGCTCACTGGAAATGTCTTTTGTAAGACAGAAATCGTAACATATGAACAACTGCACAGCCTGGCAGAGCATACATGGGCCATTATCACTGCAGTGTTTTTGTAAATGTTTCACTGCTACTGAAAGGTCAAAGCAGCACCTGCAGGATTATAATGTATTCCAAGTGAGGATCTCAGAAGCTTTATGTTGCTGGATAGATACTTACAAAAGTAGGTACCTTTGCTAATGCTTTTAATCTGCTAATAAAAATAGAACAGCGACCAATGTGAATACAACACAAGAGATAAAATAATTCCATTCCCTCAACTGAATTCATCTCCTTTCTTCTCTGAAAGCAGGAAGTTGTAGTCTCCTCATCTGAGACAAGAAGTTACAAATCCCATGCCTCCTGCAATGATAAGGGCTTACTCTCTCTTTGAATAGTTTCTCAATGAGACACATTCATGAGATCAGAAAAAGGACAGCTGGACATAGACAGCATGTGCATTTCGTGGCTTGTTTACCCCTTTGATCTTCATTGGGGTTCTCTATGATTAATAGAGAGGATTATGAAGAGCAGATATGGTCAAGATCAAACCTCCATCAGAAAGTGTGCTTACCTGGGGAACAGTATGTCAACTGATCTGCAGTGATCTTCCTGAGTTTCTTTGTGGGTTTTAAACACTTAGAGAAGGTAGCCCCCAAAATCTGATCATGAATATCCCTGTAGTAAAGGTTCATCACACAATCGTATACTGATGCATTTTAAATTTGTTTCTCTGGACAGGTACTGCTAAACTTTGGAATTAAGCAAGAGCAAGAAATACTACTGCTTTGTGCAAGTATCTAAAAATTCAATGTTTAAGACTTCATTAAAATAGGTATGTTCTATCAGGAACCCAAATAAGACTGCTACATGTAGAGATATTTTAGCTCCCCAGAAATAGAAAGAACAGTGGGTTGTGTAAAAATTCTCAATGCATTTTTCATTCTATCAGTCAGTGAATATTAGTGGCTTGTGTTTTACTGAAAAAACAATAGTAGTGGCTTTGTTTAACCAGAAAAAAATCTCATTGTTAAATAAAACCTGTTGAAATCTAAAGTTTTAACATCATCTATTTCTATTCTTGAAGCATATAACATCTAAGTATAAGCTCTAATTTTCATCTAAAATCTATAGCCATAACACAGAGAACTAGTGTATCTGTTAAAATGGGAGTTTTGATCTCAGGGTACTATGTCCTTGGGGAGGAATATGAAAAATTTATTAGGGATCCGAGAATTTAGTTCACATACTTTTGTCAAAGAGACAAAGACAGTCAAAGATAAATTAATTTTGAGAATAGAAATGTGAACTTCGCGGTCTGAGAAAATGACAATCAACCTTGATTTCTTCTCCCTGTGGGCCAGTAATGCTTAGTTCCTGAAGTCAGACCCTCTAAGCAGCTATAAGGGGTTTTTTTATGCATGTAGAGCATCACTGGATATTCTATTTATTTCTAACAAGATATAGAAAATAATCTAAGACAAAATGTAAATCCTTTTTTTTTCAATTCTGAAGAAAAAAATTGCTGTATTACTGCTTTCTCATTTTAAAATACTTTGTACCTAAATCTACCATCAATAAGTATGCATTACTCTATTTGGCAACATGTTTCTTCTTTGCATTTTTCTGCTATAACCTACAACCCTCCTTGGCAGATATTATTAAAAAAACGTACCAAAAATGTATCCTTTAATTTATAAATAGACTAATGATGAAAGGTGACATTAATTAGTCTCTCTGAAAAACCTGAAGATCCTGAGACAGAAGCTGTCGTGCTCTGATGTTTACTCTCAGACAAGTACAAACTCTCCCTTGCAAGTTTTCAGAGAAAAGGAAAGTAATGGACATTACATAGTACATGTATGAAATAAAATCACAAGATTTAAGCTTTAGCTTCACTAAGAAGTTCCTTTAAAACAATGCCTTAAACCAAGATTTGTTTATATTGAAAATCTATGAAGTACTGACCAAACAAAAAGATTTCCTGTAGCCACAAATTAAGGACAATTATGTACCAGGATCTAATTATGTACCAGGATCTAATTATGTACCAGGATCTAATTATGTACCAGGATCCTTTGCATATTTTGTAATACTTGACTCAAGTTAATATAAAAATTAAAACTGTTACTAATAATTTTTTTGGTCTCTTTTGAAACACCTATTTAGCTGCAGTAATAACAATCAAAGTTTCAATCAAAGTTAAAGACCAACCTGAACCAGACAAACATATGCAAAACAGAAACACAAAAGAAAATCTGGAATTAAAAGAATAACACTCTAAATAAACACACTAGTTAAAAGTAAAAAGAGAAAAGTTTAAGAAATTACAATTAGGCAACAATATAAAAAAATAATTAAAAAAATCATATTTTAAAAGGAGTGAGATGTTTCTCCTAGACAGCTGAATTTAGAAGTGCACAAAAATGTACAAGGATCTACTTCCACTAAAACAGTGTTCAATCAGTCCAGAAGTTTCATTTCCACAACTAAACAATTCCCAGAAATGTGTACTCTGTCCAATCTCTGTCCCTCAGCTCCACTATCTTTAGATAACATTCTTAGGCAGATAAAAAGAAAAAAGATTTTATTTAGCAAAATATTAAGACAATACAAAATATACATGCAATTTTTACTTCAAGCTACTAGCAAAAATTAGACCACTTCATTTTAGGATGTACAGGGGTATATCTATGATCCTACATTTCTATTCTAGAAAAATATCAGTTAACTTCCTATGTCATAAATATTTACTGCATGAAGTTTACGGCAGAAGGCTTTTTACACTATTCTATGTTGTCATTTTTAATACCTAGCATGAGTATATAAATTGCAGTGTTCATCACAGCAGTGGCTACCATATAGATAGAACTTGTAAGCGCTGAGTTTCTGACAGAGAATCTACCACTCAGTCACGCCAGAAAGATGTCTGTCCCACTCAACCCTCCTTCCATCCACACCCTCACTATTTAATCATCTACTTTCTCTCTTCTGCTGGCTCTGGGGGCTCTTTCACTCACACCTCTTGCTCAGGTCCCAGTTGTACAGCTGCACACCCTCCTTCATGCTGAATCCTTACTGAGATGACTCATTTGGCTAAACCATCAGAAAATCATTGCTTTTTTTGTTTGTCAACTAAACTTCCCGTATTTTAGCAAGCCAATTCCAAGAAGCATCAGCACCACAGCAAAAAAAATAGACAAATGCTGTCAGGAGCAGTGAAGAGAAATGATAAACTAGGGTAAAGCAGAACACTAGCTCGATTCAGGAACAGAGCCTTACATGAGATCCTACAACTGCATGTCTAAAACTGAAGAAACAAAATTGCAACAAGCTCAATTACTTAGAAATGAATTTCTGAAAAGAATATGAACCGCTAATATTAAAGAATCCATTTGCTTTTAAACTGAACATATTATTAGAATGCAATTTTTTACAAAGAAAGTGTATAGGAGGTTTACAAAGCTGAAGATTTAATGTCAAAGCACAAGTACAAAATGGGCTTGCATGAAGCCTTCATGAGATGAAGTCAGCACAACACAACAGCAGAACTAGTGGCAATCACTTCTCTCTTACTAGTACTTTTTCCTCAGCCTGAGAGAAAAGCATTCAATTACGAATCGCCAGTGAGAAAGAGAGAAATATTTCAGAATATATTTTTCAGACAAAATTGGAGCAGATTAGCCATGGACTGGAATTTGAAAATGTCATGATCTATGTTCAGAGATGAATGGGAGGAAGAAGGAAACAAAAAACATTGTAAAGAGAGCACTCTTACCAGAAGTTTTAACAAGAATAGTTACTAAGTTTAAAGAAAAGGCACCATTTTCATCAGCAAAGCATTAAGCAAAACATTTTTACACTATTCAAACTAAAAAAAAATTATTTTTTTCTTTTCTAATCAGAATAAAAATATCATATGGGTGACCACATTAATTTGAAACATGTTAAATACAATTAAATGAAAAATCCAGCCCAGTAATTTTAACAAAAACAACTCATCTGGCTCTATTTACGTGAAGTTTGCTGATAAGATAACATTTTGTTTAAAGGACACTTGGCTTTTAGCATGAAAATGTAGCATGTCTCTACCAACAGAACTCAGGAACTGAATGTCCTCCTGGTTAGAGCCATTTAACTTCTTTGCAAACTAGGACTGTGTAGTCACGGCATTTAAAGTATATACATACATATCTGTGGTATCAGTTTGGTACTAGAGAGGTTTATTCTGTAGAAAGACAAAAGCCCTAATCTTTATCCTGGTCTCATTAATGCTAATTTTCAATTTAAAGAAAGATAATTTCTAATCCATGCATAAATTACTTTGCATGTAAGTGTTTTGCTGGAAAATTTGGGGTAAATGCACACAAAACTTTTGTTTTCAGCACATGCACACCTGATATGGAAATGAAGTTAATGCCTGGAAGGCTATCTAACATCTAACATTTGCTTAATTCCCCATTCTGCAAAAACTGTTTTTCCCTTTTCAATTAAACTTGTTTCTCAAAAGCTTTCTGTCCCCACAACTAACTTGAGAAGCTCCATGGCTCAACCAAAACAATGAATTATTAAAAAAAAAAAACCTATCTTGTACCTTTTCTAAATTAGCCTAGAATACACTCATATTATTATTATTACCCTCCTATTAAAAATCAACATTGCTGCAGCATCCCATAGCTCTTCACTTCAAAATACAGTAAAGATCATCATATCAAAATGACTGAAACTTGCACAGAAATTCAGCCAAGTCACTAGTATGCAGTTTAGAGCTGAGACGAAAGAAAAAACAACACCATAAAACCACTGTTGAAACCTTATGATAGGTAGCAAGTAAAAATAATTTAAAATAATCTCCATCAATCAGTTTATATTCTTGCAACTATCTTTATCATAGAATCTTAGAATCACAGAAATGGCTTGAGTTGAAAGGGACTTTAAAGATCATCTAGCATGATCCAGCATCATTTTACCATCATACATTTCTGTGACGCCAAACTGCCTAATTTTATTTAATTTTATTTTTAAGAATTTTTTATCATAAAATACACTAATAGACTGTCAGCAAGTCACCCTGAAATTAAATAATAGATAAAATTACAGGCAGGCACTCTATTATAGTTGAAACTCCTATTTTAAACAGAATCATCTTGTGTAAAAAGACAATTGAGATGTCAACTAAGGGGATAGTCCACTCCTAGAAGTGTAATAGATTTAAGCAAACTGTTTACGTGGGGAAAAGGCATGCAGCTCTGATTTTAAGATGATGCATCTGGAGAAAGTAAACTTTCTATCTCTGTATAAGACACAACTGAATAACTAACAAAAGTTGCATAGCAACAGATATGTCTCATACAAAACACAGCATAAATTTCCTGAGATATGTAAAACACAGGAAACCTGTTGAAATGAGTACGTTCTGAAACCCAAAAGCAAGTACATCACATTTAGGAACAGCACGCCTACACGACTTTTCCTTACAAATAGTTTCTATCTGTTAAGCCAAACACACTGGAAATAAAAGCTTGGTAACTTTTAAAACAGCTTTACTAAGTTTTCATCAGAAGTTTACAGTGAAGAGCTCTCTATGAATAGGGGAATACTTCTAAAAACCAAAAAAATCTGCATTAACCAAATGATCAGGGTACGAACCAAATCACAGTTAGGTGGAACAACTGTGAGATTCTCATCAAAACTTCATTTCTTTACCCAAACTAAAACACCATCATAGATCCATCCAGACCATGCACATAAGAAAGCTCAGAGATCTTTTTCTATACGTATCTGCAGTAAGCAAAGTGTGACTTTGAACCCTGTCCACAGAATGAAAAGGCAGGTTTATCCTGTAAACTGAAACCAAGTAAAACTCATCACCAAACATTAATTTAATTTTGCTTTGTTTATTGTTAAGTAAATTTTATTTCCTCTGATTTAAGACTCACATTAAAAAAAAAAAGATTCAGTATTCACAGTCAAAATGAAGATGAAGCAGTGCACTGACAAAAAAGATAATAACAAAGCAATAACAACACTCACACTGAACATGAGGATCAACGTATTTCATTGGCTCACACGGCTTCCGGAGTGCAGGTGGCTCACACCTGGACCTCTTGGAGTCTGTCCATGGGCAACCAAGACAGGGCTAACCATCTCCAACACCTGCCTTTTGTTCCTGTTGCTTTATTGAGATCTCTACAGTTGACATTTCCTACTTTTTACAAATAAGGAAATACACTGCACTACTACTTCACAAGAAACATTGTGAAGATTTAAATTCATGAAAGACTTAAATTCATGAAAGTACTCACCATTATTGTTATGAACACTTTACAGAGAAAGTATTTTAATTTTCAAAGTTTATGGGTTAAATTTAAGATTTAAATTGACATCCAAAAATAAGATCAAAGCTTAGATACTTTGAGAAATATAAGATGAATAATTTTTGTATCAAGAAAAATCATGGCATTTCATATAATTTAACAAAGTGCCATGTCTTTCTAGTCCATTAAATTACAGTAGCCTTTTAATAATTGAACATTTTTCTAAATAGCATGAAGCTGAATGATTAAAAAGGTCTTTCTTTTTAATAAGAAATTAATCTATTTGTTTTAATGAGGGTTAACCACACTGGTTTTTATATCAGTTCCAAGGAGCCTCATGGGAGAAAGCAATTATTAAACAGCTCTAAGTATCTATGTGTAGGCTGGCACAGACACTTTTTCTAAAAGGAAGACATATTCTTAAAACACTTTACCCTGAAGTATTCCACTTCCATAGTACAGATACTTCACATCTGGAAAATCCTTATCATAATATTATGGGGTTTAGTAGGTAAGTTAAATTGCCTAATATCATCTATTTTGCTGCAGAAGTGACCTTCTACACATGGATATGCATAGATAAAGCTATTTAAAACTCAAAGTACTATGAAGTGCTTGTGTTGTTACACAGTAGTCTTGCCCTAATGCTTATAAAGTGTCCCTAATGAGACCTATATTATAAGGCCTAGAACTCTTAAAATAACAGAAGCTTTACAAAATACTTGCTAAGGACAGCAATTTTTCTGTATTGTATCCTTTTTCTAGCGTGTCCTATGTCTAAAGGTCCAGTTGCCTCATTGACCATAGCCAGGACTTCAAGGGCATAATTCAATTAAGCGAACAGGTATTCAGTGACTGACCTCCAAAACAAAACCTCCGGAGAGATGGACTTTCTCTCTTCAGTTTCACTACTAAGGGAATCAGTTATAACTGGCTACAAGCAGTGGTTTAATTTTACATTCTAATCCATACAAAACAAATGGTGGAGTTGAAGCAATCATCTCTGAAGTCAAATTTGTCTAGAAAAACGCAAAACAAGAATGTAAAGCTCATTTCCTCCAATTAGGGATAGACATTACAAAAAATCCTATTTCATCACTAAAAGAGAGTGAAAATGTGCTCTCCACTTCTAAATAAACCTTTTATCTCAACTTTTGGGATTTTTCTCTCTTTAAAGATCCTAGATAGCACATCTCACTTTTGCTATAGTAACACGAATTTCTTAACTAATTCCCTGTTCTTCTAACTGCATTCTCAAACACAAATTATGAGTACAGTACTCCCCCCGGAATAATTTTAGCTACAGGAATAATTTTGTGGTTTCCTCTGCACTGACATCAGTGTTAGCCTTGTCTCCCAAAGAAATGAAGCTTACACCCACATCAATGCATCAATATAAACACATCAAGATTAAAAGAAAAAAATATCCCCAGTTTTCTAGATCTGAATTGAAAAGCCCTTAGCCTTGCTATTTCTTGCACTGCCAATCAGAAATTGAGCTGGACAACAATTAGCAAAAGAAACTTAAGTTTCTTCTGTTTTCCTAAATGATGTAATGGTTAAATCAGATGGATAGTCAACCAGCACATTATAACTGACCACACAAAAATGTAGCAATAAAACTCCCAGAAAATGAATTAAAAAAAACCATTTTGGGATATATTTATTCACTTACAGGAATAATTCTTAATGAAACATAGTTATGAGATACACCATTTGTCTTACCTGCCCATAGTTTTTGATCTATCTGACAAATTTCAATTTAATGTAACAGCCGGTGAGGCTTTTGAAGGTCCACGTTTTGTGACCAACACTCATCAGGTAAAGAAGAGCCCTTGAATGTGCTAATCAAAGGAGTAACAATTAAAACTCATCCCCTTTTTCATTCAAAAAAATGGAGCAACCAGCAGGGCAATGCACAAATCTCTAAGTCTAAAGCAGTAGCAGCATGGAGTGACAACTGTCCAGACCAAAAAAGCTAGGAACAGAGAAAAGAGTGTGTACAAACAAACTATAGAGAAAATAAACTTAGTAGTTTCCCTGACCATGGAAAACCTGTTTTTAAAAAGAGCTTTCAGAAAAGACCCTTTTTGTTTTCAGGGTATTATCTCAGGCAATTATTAAAAACTTCTCTTGTCACTGTCAAATACAGGACTGACTACCAGTCTTCTGCTTAATCCGATTCATGTTAATGACTTTCCAAAATTAAATCGTTAAGAAATGACAGACAGAAGGCCACAACCTTCCAAAAAATTTTCATTTAAATCACATGAAAATAACTGATTTTTTCCAACACTTTACTTCCCATTTACTTTCTACTTCATTTGTTATACATTGTGTTTCCTAATTACGAGGTGACTTTGGTAGGAACTTTAGCATATTACATTTCTGAACATCCAGTTTATAAGGTCTTCAGATAAAGGAATTAACCTTCCAGTGAATCATACTGTGAAGCATACAGATGTTTCTATAAAACAAATAATGAATAAAATAGGGTGAGAGCTCGAAAATGTTGTATAATTGCCTTACTTGACTGATTTATGGTTCTTACCTGAATGTTTAATAACCCTCTTTTACCTGTTTCAGATACTTTTGCTGTCAAGGCTTTCTGACATACATAATCTATTCCTTTAAATGTAAATAAAGAAACAGAGCTCCTAGTATCTGTTGGAAAAAGGGATAGAGGACACAAGCTGAAAGCTCACCGCAGAAAACGAGATTATTATATTATCTAAGAAACTCACAGTTCCATTAATTATACACAGGGGCACATATGGGAGTGTATAGAACAGTAAAATGAATTAAAACTAAATCCCAAGGGAAACAAACAGGTTCTACTTTAGTGGAATTTTAACCTTACAGTAGTCCTGCTAAAACCAAAAGAAATGCTTGCAAAATAGTGCATAACTTAATATGAGTGAAGGTGGCAGAATCTGTCATTTAATCTATAATGCTATTTAAAGGACTATTTGTACTACTGCATCTAGCAAATTATTTTGTAAAATGCATTAGATAAACAAATTAGTGACAAAGATTTTTCTTAAGCTTGTAAAAGGGACAGAGGAAATAGCAATGATTATTTCTGCTATTACTATCATTACCATTGAAATTAAGGGCTGCAGAAGGGAGCATTTAATTTTAAATCTCTCTACTTCAGTCTTTAAAAGGAGCCTCTGATATACAGGCCATGTTAGAAGTTGAAAACTAAATCTATTATCAGTGCAATTTCACTGACACCTACTTAGACACATATAAAACACCAAGTCCAGGTAATAAAAACTCACCAGGAAACATTTTAAAAATAAGACTAGCACAGACAAGGCTTCTTCTACCTGTATCTTTCAGATACAATAACTCATAAGCATGATCAGCCATGCAAATGTGTTCAAAAACCTCAAGATAAAGCTAGCATTAAAAATTAATATCAGAACTACAACATGAATTTCCTATGTCTCCAATTTAATTAAGATCAAAATTTCAGTCAACTGTTTACCTGAACACAGATGAGAACACTGAAACTGAACTGAGGAACGGAAGGAAACAAAGACGCCTTTATGTTCACTTCAGCCTCTCCCTGCCTTCAGGCTAACTGCTCTTCTCTCTGCTGAGCTGGCATTTTTTAAAGCCATATTCTGCCTTTCACTGTTGAAAACCACTGAAGACAGCATTTTGAGATCTCTAAGAACTGCACAGTAAGGAACTCTGGATGAAAGCTAAATTCATCTCAAGCTATTATTTCTGAGGGGTTTTTATCTTACTGCTTTTATTAAATAGGCTTACCTTAGTTTATTTAGAAAATCTGCAACATTTTCTTGACCAAATCCCCCATAAAATTTAATACAATAACAGTATATGAGATAGGATTAGTTGTAAGCAAACATTTTGGGTTTATTTGAATAAAAACCAGCAGAGATCAATACTTGTACAGATAGCCATAAAGCTCCAAATCAATACCCGTCTCTAGTTTCATTAATGAAGACACATTCCCATTCCCTAATAGCTACTCATGATGATATAAGAGGAAATACCTATAATTTTTATAAAACTTTACATTATTTGACTTTTTAGTTCCAAACTACTTAGGAAAGGAAGTAGGAAGAAAAGTAGCTAGGAAAAGAAGGGAAAGGATTCAAAAAGGATAATGAAAGATTATTAATGTTTTGAGATTAAAAGTTACATAACCGTTAGGGCACATTTCTTAATTAGTCCATGCCCCTGGGGAAGCAGATGCTTGCCTGCTGCATCTTCTCCCATGGGGGTGACAAGCAGTGGTGGTCCATGGCTTCTCTTCAGGCCTGCACAGAACTGGGGATGGGGCACATACTACCGGAACTGCTTCCAATCTCCTCATGAAAAACATGCAACTTGGATAATTTTTAGTTTTTAAACATCATCTTGAAGCAGCTTCCACGTCATTTGACATGCATAGCAATACACATCATGGTTTGCAAACTCCTTATTTAGTCTCCTAGAGAAACATGGAGAAACCATGAGATAGTAATAATGCTAGAACCTCTGGTATGGAGAGACTGGGCAGATGACAGAATCAGAACATGGAAGTTAAGGTTTCACATCCTGAGTTCTTATGATTCTATATGCAAGACCAGGCTTCCCACAACTATCACTACCTCACTTGTAGAGGAACACATACTTAGATAAAGCAGAGGGTCTCAGTTCAATTCACAAAAAGACAAATAACTCCAACATACAAACCAGCAGGCAGTAGCTGTCACAATGTTAACTGACACAGATTCTGAGCAGACAAGCTTGATCACACTGGACAGTGTTAGGAAGGAGCCAAATAACCTAACAATTAGTAAGTACTATTATATATACACTTCCAATTTTAAATACACTTCCTTTAATAGCATTTCATTTTCTTGCTAATACTTTCTTCCACTGGACAGTTATCTGTCTTGGGTTTTATACACAATATAATACAGATTTTTTTCTGTGCCCTTGATTTTTAACATTTCACACTACTTGACACTACGGACATTTTCTTAAGAAACAGTAAGCAGACACATTTCATGTGTATCTGTATACAGTTTAGTTAGCATGCTATAGAAGAAATAAATAACTTCAGAGTTTTACTACTGGTGTCACCTTAAGAATGTAGAGTTGAAAACAGATTGTCAAAGGTTCACTTGTTCTAAAAAACTAAGTAGGGACTTTTTCCCTTCCCCCTACCCCACTGTGTGGGAGGGATGTTGTATGGACAGGCTGGTTTTGCCTTGGGTATTTGACTAACACAAAAGAACTGGCCAGCAGATTTGACATTCCAGGCTGATGACCCTGAAAAGTCTGTGGGGAGGGGTGAGAAGTCTCTTTTCTTTTCTTTGCTTTTCCCTCTCCTGGGAAAGCACAGTTTGTTGTTGCCTGAACTGAGACAAGGTGTGGGTTGGAAAAGCTCGGGGGTTGCTTTGTTCTCAGCCTGGCCTCCTGGCTGTTTTGTTTTTTTTTTTCCCTGGCCCTGGTTTTGCCGGCACCCTGTTTCTGCCCCTAGTGTGGACCTGTTTGGACTTCATGGGAGAGGAACTATTTGGGAAGAGGGTCACCTTTTTTCTCTCCTATGCTCCCGTATTTTTGGCAGCAGCTTTTGTGTACATCGGTGAAGGAAGGGGAAGTCACACGGCCAGCTGCAGACAGCATGAGTTCCCTTTGGGAAGAACCTTTCTTTCTCCTTTTCCCCTTCCAAGTGAGGGGGAGGGAAGGGCTCCATTTCAGCTCCCCCAGCACACCTGAGGCTCCCACGTGGTGACCGCCAGTGATCCAACAGCACCCCCTGCCCAAGCACTGCAGGTTCTGCACCTCCAGAGATCCAACAGCGCCCCCTGCTGACTGTGGTTAGAATTGCACCAAAAGCACAAACTGAACTGTTTACCTTTTTATTGAAGGGGATTTCTGGGTATAGGATTATTGTTCTGTTGGTTTGTTTTGTGTTCTTTTCTTGTTCTGCCAATACACATACATCCTTCAATAAAGGCCTGTTATTTTTTTCCTTTCTCCACACTTTCTCAGTTGGAGCCTCCTAATTTCAGATTTGCAGTCGCTTAGAGGGAGGAGTTTTGGTCTTCCTTATAACTCATCCTCCTTAGTAAAACATTTCTGTCTCATTAAACTGAGACACAGATTTACTGAAGCAGAGAGATAACTAGATTTTGTTAAAGAAGTGAAGATTGCTATTTGTGTGGTTCAATGTAAGATTCCCCCTCCCCCCCCTTTATTTAGGCAGTTAATTGTGGTAGTCCAAAAATGGAATGATACCAGTAGGTCCTAAAGAAGTTATCAGATTCAGGCACAGCTCATCTATTATAAACATAATCTTCCAGAAAGGAAGAGAAGGAGCTTTATTAAAGCAACTACCTCACAAAGAAGCATTTTAACCTGTACTTTTATCTACACTAAATTTTCCAGTGCTAACACTAAGGCAGTTGCCTCATATGTGGGGAGAAAAAGTAGAAGGAACCAGAATCAGACCTGGCTTGCACAGGGTACCTAAATTCTCTTGTTATATTTATTACCTTTTTCTGAAAATATTATTTTAATCTAAAAATGTCAAAGAGGCAGTAATACAAAAGATTTCATGGTCGCCTCATAAGTAGTGGGAAGAGTAATTTTAATTCAATTGAAAGTTTTAATACGATGCAATAGAAATTCACAATATGATTAGTATTTTTCACAGTTAGGCAAATGAGATATCTCCTCTTCTCAAAAGACATTCTACATTAATTTATCCTAAAAAGAATCTAGAAGGGAGAGCATCATTCATACCTTCAGAAAAGGTAACATTTTCTCTTGCATAGCAATGAAATTTCATAATCCCACTCCACCTGTGCATTCTGCAACGCTTCAAGTTCCTAAATGCATACCACTTTTCAGTACAAATAAATAGAAAACCCAAGAAAACAAGTTTGGCCACTGTGCAAGTATTGCTTCATACCTGTGATAAATTGTCTTCCACTCTGGAAGCCTTAATTAGGGATTCTTTTTTACAGTCCTATAGTAATACATGTAACCACAAGAAAAGTAGAACAATAACAGTATAAATGTTAGGCTAAGAAAAGGTCAATGGTTAAAATAAGTTTAAAAAACTCTTAAAAAAAAAAAGAGAGAATGAAATAGGAAAGTTAAGGAAAAAAATGCACTTTATTGATATTTATTATATTCTGATTCTCCTAAGAGGATTAGTGACCTTTTGCATGCATTTATTCAAGAACTTTCCAAAGGCAATTTTTTTACCATGTAGTATATATTACACAAGATTTGAGAAGTGTACCTTTGAAGAAGATACTTCAGGAGTTTGAAAGCTGTTTTTCCTGCATTCACTTTTCTACTGCCAACAATTCAGCAATTCTAGGTATTTAGAGGAGAAAAGATGAGCGGGTACACAACTTAGAAAATGGAATTTGGAAAAGAACAGTAAACCATTGGTGTTTTTTTGAAAGTCTCAAGATGGAATGAATTTTTGAAAACAGTGTCATAAACACATGTGCATTGAAACCTTCAAAAGAAGATAACTAAAAAATAAGAGAGCTCTTAAACTTTAAAACATGAAGAAATCACGTCTAACAACTATCAGCAAGTAAAGTGTAGTTCAGCCTTTAAATATTTTTTACATATGCCCATGTATACAATTTAACCATATAAAACAAAAAAAAAGGATATTTCTATGCACCTTTCTAAGAGATACACCACTCAAAACCAGGTTGGAATATTACAATCTACTTTTTCTTTTATACCAAACTACACTTTGACATCGCCTTTTTTTAAATGGTTAAGAAGTCTGTACTCTAAAGAGTTAAATATGCAATCCCATCTGAAGATATTTTTCACTAAAGAACATATTTCAGAAAACATCACTATGGCATTACTCTTCCAACATCTGATAGTCCAAGCCATATTTGCTGAAGAAATTACTGTAAAATGGCACATTTTTAACATGTATCAGTTAATATTAATGAAATTATAAAATGCTACCAATATTTAGATGTATAGAAAAAATGTTTTAAGAAAGCACAATGCAATGCATTGAAAACTCATTTAAAAAGTCTCAAGTTACAATCATTCTATTAACATGCATACAACTGACATTAAAGAATTTTCTCAATTTGTTTTTCAACTTTTTCCTTTTTGACTCAGGTGCACAATTTACAAATCAAATATTAATCCTTTCTTTTGGATGGGAGGAAACAAGATAGGGGGAACATGACTATGTTTGTGTTTATCTTTTCAATGACAATCCGTTAATTCTGTTTCCTACTTCCATGACTATTCATGGTAGATATAGGGGAAAATTAAAATCGGGCAGTTAACTAAATATAACATATATTAACCTGTAATCTTTACCCCCTTACTCCACTTAGTGGAAAGCTACTAGGTACCATGGTGACAGACACAATAGAAATATTTAAAATACTGTATTTCATTCTGTAGTCATCCGAACTCTAACAATATAATGTGGATAAGTTAGAGGAGAAATGGTAAAGACCAACATCACTTGGAAAGGTCACAATAAACCATCCTGAAAGACTCATACATATATAGTGGAACAGCACATTCTTCCATATGAAGTTGATAAATTATGGATAACTACTTCTAATTCTCCTAGGACCATAAGCCACTTAACCCTTAATAGCTAGATGCAGAGAAATAAAACCATGAATTTTGATCATGTATCTTCTCATTAAAGCTCAAAGAGTGAAGACAGAAGAGTAAGTTAATACCTTGTATGTATGTGTGGCAAAGTACTGGTAACCAAGCAACCAGCAGGAAACATGTCAGTGAGAAAAAGCATATTTACAGTACTAACAGTCTCTCATTTATACACAGTTACAAGAGGAGAGGATCAGAAAGCAGTACAAAGCAGTCACTGCATCTTTTCCTTTTTTTTTTTTCTATTTTGCTTTACTACAGATATTTTCTGGGTTTAATCGGATCAATCTCACATGACAATATATGCCTTAATTCCCTTAATTCTTAACAAAATAAGTAACATGCCTAAATTCTTCATGAATACATGCACAGATAGAAAATGCATCCTGAACTTACTTCCCACTTGTTTGGCTTGTACTTTAACAGGATTCTGTGTTAGGGTTCACTGTGAATTATTTACTTTTTCAGTAAGATCAACAGAACACCCAGGAAAAAAAATATATGTACCATCAAAGGAACATAAATATATAGTGTAAGTATACGTTCAGCGAGATTATTCAGGCAAAGACAATTATTAACATACATCACATACTTAAGAGTTATACCTTTATCCTTGAAGTTTTTAAGATTTTGTGAAAAGTACATGCATTGATGGTTGTGTTTTAGTAAACACCAACTAAAAATCCCCAAATGCAGAAATTATATTTTTTGTTAATTTATTTGTCCCTTTTAAACATATAAATAGCAAATAGGAAGGTTGTCAGACATAGTCATACTTAAGTGTTTGTGGGAACACAAGTATAGCAGAAACAATGTCTGTCGATGTTTCTTCAAACTGAATGATTCTCAAGACTCAAGGGAGCAGAGGAAGTAATGAAGTGTTAAATACATTTTTAGTCTTATGTTTCAATTTTAGTTAGTGTTCACTGAAACACAACCATTAATGCACGTATGTTGATCAAGCAGTGAAAACAGTGGTGACCCTGGTCCTCACTACACCTATGACAGACTTGCTAAACACACCAGAACACATCCACACACAAGACAGAAGCCTTTTGATTTGAGTTTTGATTGCGTCCATGGGTAGGAAGTCTTTCCACAGCAGATTTCTGCTTCTTCAGAGGTAAACTCCATGTTGAAGTTTCACTCTCACCTAGAATACATACTTCCTATTTTTGATACAAATATTGGTCCTAAATAACCTAAAGTCTATCACTTAAATGGACACAAATGACAAGAGGGATTGTTCCTATTTTCTAATACAGATTTCTAATACAGTTTATTTAATACTTTCTAATAAAAATTTAAAAATACAGTAATTACACAGTCATCTAGAAGCCCAGTGTATAATTTGATTTTATTTGATCACCATGATACCTGTACTCTTTATTATAAGCATGAGTACAATTTAAATCATGCTTAATGCATTACAGGTTATTAACTCAAAGAAAATTTAATAAAATGACAATACAACCAATCTGACTCTGAAATAAATCTTTAAAAGGCAGACTATGAAGAGAAACAGTGAAGAAGTACAAGTGGTCATTTCTAGGACTGCCAGTTGCATCAGCCACTTCTTGTCAACTATCAGTGATTTGGTAACACTTTATATGCCACAATAAAAGAACAATATATTGAGAACAATATTACAATAATCAAAGAAAAGTCGTAAACAGTAGTATTACCTGTGAGAAATATAAAACAATTTCTTTACACAACCCCTGCATGAGAACTGAACTTCAATACTTCAGATTGAAACAGAATGCAGAAGAGAAATGGTGACACATATGCTCAAATATTTTCCTCTGTTTTCATCTCTACAGCTTATGCTCTGTAAGGGTACGATCATTCATATAAACATAATCATTTCATGAAACAGTAACTTATATAGTTAATAATATTTAGAAAGAAAATGTTGGGGTTTTGTGTTCCTGTTCAGACCATGGTGAAACCACAGAACTTGAACAGGCCTCATGTGAACAATTTTTCCTTCTCAAGCAGGCTTACCTATCCCTACATCATTCCTGGAGGATGTTTTTCTAACCTATAGAAGATCTTCAGTGACTGAGACTCCCCAGTGTCTTTAGACAGTTCACTCAAAATGTTTGGCTGTTCTCACATGAAATATGGGAAAAAAAAATTATTCTAATCTAAACGTATCTCATTGCAATCTACATGCTATGTTACTTTTCATCTATGAAGATGTATCCAGGCTGCAAGAGGAGCCCTGCCAGGCAGTGAGCTGCACGGGAGCCAGCAGTGCTTCTTTAGAGCTCATCACATCTCGAATACTGCACTGGTTTAGGCCCCCAGAACAGACAGTGATACATGGCAGTGAGTTCATCAGAGACACCAAGATGGCTGGGGACTGGAGCACTTGTGCTGTGAGGAAAGGTTGAGGGAATCAGGCTCGTTCAGTCTGCATAAGAGACAGCTTTGGGGGAGATCTTACAGCAGCCTGCCAGTACTTAATGGGGAGGTTATGAAGATGAGAGAGCCAGGTCGTTCAATGTGCATGGAGAGGAGGACAAAAAACAACTGGGATAAATTGAAACGAGAGTTTCAGACTGCGTATAAGGAAAAACATTCTCATCATGAGTCAGGCAGTGGAGCAGGTTATGCCACTGCCAACCTTTTGAGATTCCTACTGCATAAAGCCCTGTGCAACTGTGTCTGCTGACCTTGCTCTGCTCAAGAGGCTGGACTAGAGACCCCCTGAGGACTCTGTCAACCTGAATTATCCAGTGATCCTATAACATCCACACAACTTCAGAGAATTACAGAATCATTTAAGTTGGAAAAGACTTTTAAGATTATTGAGTCCAACCTTTGACTGTTCACCACCTTGTCCATAGCAACAAGTGCCATGACTAGTTGTTTCTTGAACACCACCTCCCTGAGCAGTCCGCTCCAATGCTTAACAACCTTTTCCATGAAGAAATTCTTGATGTCCAAACATCAAACATATAAAAATCATCAAACATACAAGGCTAGACCCCCTATTTCATCGTTTTCCTTTACAACATAACAATGGTTGTACTTGCTCAGACTGATAATTGATCACACAGTACCTCACCTCCACGACTAGTGAAAAGTAGTTTCCTAGGGCAAATGAAACAACAGTAGAAGGATATTCTCTTCTCCCTAATATTACTTCAACTAAATGGAAATTTGAAACTGATAACATTCCCAGAATTCTCAATTAGACCCCGCTTCTAAATGCTGTTAAAAACATGTTAGCTATCCAGTCAGGAGGGATCTACTTATAGTGTGGATTTATGCAAAAAAGAAGACATTCAAAGCTTTCATTTTCCTGCTTTCACCTGTTAACAACTTTCCTCTCTGCTCCAGCAGCAGGGAAATTTCTGTCTTTGCTCATACTTATTCAAAAACCTACAACACATCTAATAGCAGAGATAATTAGAAAAGAAAGTGATCTTTAATTATTCTTCCCCTAAATCCTTTGCATACTTCACTCTGCTTTTTTTTTGCCACAGCAGGCTCTTGCTCTGTTCCTTGATGACATCACAGAATCACAGAATCAACTACATTGGAAAAGTCTTCTGAGATTGAGTCCAACACCACCCAACATCACCTTGTCAACTAGACCATAGCACTAAGTGCTACATCCAGTCTCTTCTTAGATACCTCCAGGGATGGTGAATCCACCACCTCCCTGGGCAGCCCATTCCAATGCCTGATCACTCTCTCTGTAAAAACTTTCTTCCTAATATCCAACCTAAACCTCCCCTGGCAGAGTTTAAGAGTGTGCCCTCTTATCTTGTTGCTGGTTGCCTGGGAGAAGAGTCAACCCCCACCTGGCTACAACCTCCTTTCAGGCAGTTGTAGAGAGCGATGAGGTCTTCCCTGACAGCCCTTCTCTCCGGGCTAAACAACCCCAGCTCCCTCAGCCTCTCCTCTTAGGATTTGTGCTCCAGTCTCTTCAGCAGCCTCGCTGACCTTTCAACACGTTGCAGCATCTCAACATCCTTCCTAACCTGAGGAGCCCAGAACTGGATACAGTACTTGAAGTATGGCCTAACTAGGGCCGAGTACAGGAAAAGAATCACTTCCCTGTTCCTGTTGGCCACACTGTTCCTGATACAGACAAAGATGCCATCGGCCTTCCTGGTCACCTGGGCACACTGCTGGCTCATGTTCAGCTTCCTGTCAATCAGAACCCCCAGGTCCCTTTCTGCCTGGTCACTCTCCAACCACTCTGTCCCCTATAGGGTTGCAGGCGGTTGTTGTTGCCAAAGTGCAGGACCCTGCACTTGGTCTTGTTAAACATCATACCATTGGATTCAGCCCATTTATCCAGCCTGTCCAGGTCCCACTGCAGAGCCCTTCTACCTTCCAGCAGACTGACACTCCTCCCCAAATTTAGTGATGGTGGACGCAATCCCCTCGTTCAGATCATCAATAAAGAAATTAAACAGGACAGGGCCCAACACTGATCCCGGGGGGACACCACTAGTGACCGGCCGCCAACTGGATGCAGCCCCGTTCACCACCACTCTCTGGGCCCGGCCATCAGCCAGTTCCTAACCCAGCACAGAGTGCCCCTGTCCAAGCTGTGGGCTGCCAGCTTTTCCAGGAGTATGCTGTGGGAGACGGTGTCGAAGGCTTTGCTGAAATCCAGATAGACACATCCACATCCTTCCCCTCATCCACCAGGCTGGTCACCTGATCATAAAAAGAGATCTGGTTGGTCAGACAGGACCTGCCCTTCCTAAACCCGTGCTGGCTGGGTCTGATCCCTTGTCCATCCTGTAGGTGCTGTGTGATCGCACTTTGGATGATCTGCTCCATAACCTTGCCAGGTACCAAGGTCAGGTTGACCCTGTAGTTTCCCGGGTCTTCCTTCCAGCCCTTCTTGTGGATGGGCATCACATCAGCCAACTTCCAATCATCTGGGACGTCCCTGGTGACACAGGACTGTTAATAAATGATGGAGAGTGGCTTGGGGAGCCCTTCCACCAGCTCCCTCACCACCCTAGGATGGATTCCATCCAGTCCCATAGACTTGTGAGGATTCCAGTGGCTCAGCAGGTCACTAACTTCTTCCTCCTGGATTACAGGGGGACTATTCAGCTTCCCATCCCTGTCTACTAGCCCAGAAAACCAGTTGTCCTGACAACAACCTGTCTTTTTGTTGAAAACTGAGGCAAAGAAGGTGTTAAGTACCTTAGCCTTTTCCTTGTCTTTGTTAACTATGTTCCCCGCCATGTCCAACAAAGACTGGACATTTTCCTTGCCCCTTCTTCTGCTATGGATGTATTTATAAAAACATTTTTTTCTTGTCCTTAACAGAAGTAGCCAGCTTAAGTTCAAATTGTGCTTTTGCCTCTTCAATTTTTTTTCTACATGATCTAACTACATTCCTAAACACTTCATGAGTTGCCTGTCCTTTTTACCAAAGGTGATAAACACTCTTTTTTTCCCTAATTTCCTGCAAAATCTCCGTGTCCAGCCAGGCCAGTCATCTTCCCCACTAGCCTGCCTTTCGGCACAAAGGGACAAGCCTGCTCCTGCACCTTCAAGATTTCTTTCTTGAATTATGTCCATCTTTCCTGGACCCCTTTGTTTTTAAGGGCTGTGTTCCAAGGTACTTTCCGAAACAGCTTCCTGAATAGGCTAAAGTTTGCCCTCTGGAAGTCCAGGGTAGAGGTTTTGTTGATGCCCTTCCTTACTTCGCCGAGTATTGAAAACTCTATCATTTCGTGGTCACTGTACCCAAGATGGCTTCCAACCACATCTCCCTCCAGCCCTTCTCTGTTTGTAAACAGGTTAAAGTCACCCACAAGAACAAGGGTTGGCAATTTTGAAACCTCCACCAGCCGCTTGTAGAATAATTCATCACCCTCTTCATCCTGGTTGGGTGGTCTGTAACAGACTCCCAGCACGATGTCAGCCTTGTTGGCCTTCCCCCTGGTTCTGACCCATAAGCACCTCAACCTTATTGTCACTGACCTAAAGTTCTACAGAGTCAAGAGACTCTCTAACATACAGAGCCAAGCCTTCACCTCTCCCACCTTGTCTATCTCTTCTGAAGAGCTTGTAGCCATCCATTGCAGCACTCCAGTCATGTGAGTCATCCCACCACATTTCTGTGATAGTGACTACATCACAGCTTTCCTGATGCACGATGGTTTCCAGCTCCTCTTGTCTGTCACCCATTCTGCGTGCACTGGTGTACATGCACTTCAGCTGGGCTCCTGATATCACTCCTAATCCTGGCTTTCCATGCTTAGCCTCATCTCTGGAGAGCCTGATTTCAACCCTTCTCCTTTCAAACTTAGTTTAAAGACCTCTCGATCAGCCCTGCCGACTTCTATGCTAGCATTCTTTTGCCCTTGCTAGAGAGAAGAAGCCAAAAAATCCGAAACCAGAATTGTCTAATTTCTTCTACTCCTATCAGAAGTACCAAATACACACGTACATGGTTAACAAACTGCTGGGTAATCTCTTTTTACTTGAGTTTCTGTAGTTTGGGGGCTTTTTTGTTTGTTTTAGTGTCTATTTTCTTTTTCTATTTTTCTCTAGCCTGCACTCTCTTATTTTCCACCAAAATGACAATTATGGATCTGTAGTGCAACAATGGGAAGATCAGAATAATTATGGCAAAAGAACCTACATCATCTGATTTTTCATCATGATAAATAGAATTACAATAAGTGTCTACCTGGACAGTAAATTAATCCATCCAATTTTTAATGACACAACCCCAATGAAATAATATTTTAAAATTTAATAAATGCATTCTACAACAGCTCACTTTTCTGTGTCGAGTGCCAGAGTTTTTAAGAGATTTATTATTTAATCATAAATGTTGAGAAAATTCAGTGCCAAACTCACAAAAAAAAAAAGTATAAATACATATTATATCTAGTCACACTTTGTTAGAACAGTTTGTTCCAATAAGGGCTTCAGTAAAACAAAATTATGCAACTTTCAGTATCATTTAAAGCATTTATAATTTTTAGCACACTGAAGTTGCCAAGAAACCCTGAGAAGCAGATGGGCATTTATTGCTGTTAAAATGCAACCAGTTACACCAGAAAAGAATTGGGTCTGTCATACTTACAGGAGAAATGTTTAATATTACTGCTTCCTATAATTTAATTTCTTATTTTTACTAGCAAATAGTTTAAATGAACTAAATTTTTAAATCTGATTTCCTTAGTAGATTCCACTACTGGCATCACTATTTCTATTCTATTTAAGAACATGATCATAAAAATAAATAAATTACTATCTGGGCAACAGTCTCATTCAAAGAATTCAAAGCAAACCACCTGAACCTCTGCCTCTAGCTAAAGTTTTTCTTACTGAATGCATAAAACAAAGCTTGATTAAAATCTGAATTTGTTTTAAAAAAAAAAAAAAAAAACAACAGCTTCAAGTCAAGGACTAAATTCTACATTTACTTACAATTTTCAAGGCATTTCTTCTTTATATTCCATTAATATCGTAAAATGCTATCCATTATCATCATATCCATTAATATCAATAAATATCATCATTCATTCAGTATTCACTATGGAAGCAGCCCTCACATCTACTACCAGGTTATAGTCTTACATTAGCATAAATTACAAAATTTATAAGAAATATTATTTCGAAGTCACTAGAAGTAATATAAAATTAAGGCTTACCTGAGACAAGCCTTCTAACTTTGATTACTCCAATGTCATTTTTCTGAACATTGTTCTGACCAAAGAAGGTGTTTGATTACTTCGAGAACAAGCAATAAAGAACTTCTAAACTGGCATAATATTTTGTTTCCACTATTCAAGGTATAATTTAATACTGTTGAATGCATATCCTGTGGATTATCTCAAAATGCTCAATAAATTTTCAAGTTGTCCTACCAGCTTGTAGAAGATTACAGTGGTCTGCATAGAAGATTACAGTGATTTGGAACACACACAGAGGAAATCAGATGTTTAAATCAACACGCTCTTTTAAATCAACATATACTTTTTTAAAGAGCCTCATTATAATTATACAGCTGAACAGAACATTCATCATCTCTTTAACTTTCAGGAGTAGATCTTCTCATCAAAAGAAACCATGTTTTACAATAGAGGATACGTTTTGCACTCAGCCATCCATGTTTGGACCAGTTTCAAAGCTGAGGTATTCTTACAGTTAGAAGCATCTTTTCGTCTGTTGGAGGTAAATGTCATCTTTAATTCATTAAACAAACAGCATTTCTTTTCTCCTAGCCAGAAAATGTTGCCAGCCATAAATATATTAATATTTAAGGTATTTTTTAATATATTTAAGGAATTTTTTGCAGGAGTTGTTACTAACAGGAAAGTGGATGATGAAAAGGGAAGCCTCTGAAACAAGAATATCTATTCATACACCCATTGAAAGATATTTTTAAAAAATCAAAAGCCACTCAACTGTCTTTTAAGTGTCTCAACTCATACACAAAACAGTCTCAAAATATTCTTAGGATCTCAATGATTGTTAAGTGCATGAAATTGCTCTCATTGCTCTGATAGGTTCCTAAAGCTACTGAAAAGCATGCAGCTGTTTCATAGGTCCTATTTGCTTCTAGAAGGTGATATCCTGGGTGAGCCAAATAAAAGCTGAAGCACACAAATAACAGTTAGCTTCTATATTTTAAGATTTAGTTTCTTAATTTTAAGTCTTTCTGTTAAACATGATACTGTAATACTATACAAAATTTGGAACATGTAAAAATTTTTTTAGGAAAGTATGTTCTTTGGTGTTTGATCTTTGTGCACTTTCAAGCCTAATCACCAAGAAGGGATATTTAACCGTTGAAACAAGAGAGCAGCTAACAAGTTCTAAGTGATGTCTATGTGTTAGAAAACAAATTACTTGTTGGCCTTATTAGATATTAGTTCTGGACATGCTTCAGTGATCTAAGACCTAAGGGGAGAACAGCTAACAAGGCCTGGGAAGGAGGCTCACTAAGAGTGGACACAAAGAATTCAGAATTTATGGGCTATCTGGCAGAGCTCCCAAGATAAGGAAGAAACTAATAAAGCCAACTCACTAATTGTGCTGAAATCAGCTCCAACTGGGTAAAAGGTAATTCCAGCAGGGGGAGATGGCAACCACTGACTAATAGTCCACTCAGTCAAGAAGACCACTGACCCAAAAGAAGGGAAAGACTGAGCACGAGGACTAATCAGCATGAGAAGCAAGAGAATCATTAACCAACAGAAGACAGAACACTTAATTATTAAGATAACTATGTAACTTGTAGACAATGAACACTAATTCCTTTGTTCGCTAAAATGTATAAATACTAAAAAGTTTTGATAGTTCAACTCATGGAATGCCACTGAGCACTGAGGCTTGTGCAGCTCTGAAATAAATAATGTCTTTCTCGAGTGTGTAACTATTGGTTTGTTACACACTGGGTAACAAATCCGATTTTTGCATGTAAGAATACTCTTCTCAAGCCCCACTCCCAGCAGAAAGAAGGAAAAAAAAATGTCTTGACTGGCTACCTCAAAAAAAGGAATTCAAATTGTAAGAAACAGGTGACTGGGAAGATGCACCCTCCTGAAAAGCTAGGTCAAAGAAACCTCCTAGAAACAAAAGGTACAGAACAACAAAACTTCCATCTGCGTACACAGCCTATTCCATCTGAGGGTAGAGTTTCATGGAACACTGCTCCATTCAAATACCCACCAGGAAGCAAAACCTGATATTTATGAAGGTACTCAATTGCTCTGGATGAACAGAATCACAGCTTAACATCCTGTTTCTTCTCATCCCACAATTATTCCTGTCTCTTACAGAGGTAATTTAACTGATTAGATGAATACTTTTGCAAGTGTTAGATTTTAATGTTAAGCTCTCTTTTAAAGTGGCAATCAATAAGCAGTTCTCTGAAGTATACTAGAATCAAACATAGAAGTTGCACACATTAGGCAAAACAATGGGAACGGGCAGTCCCGTTCAGTGGCGATGCAGAATCTGCATCACATATCTGTATCAGCTCACGTGAGAAGCATGTCCTTGTCCTACAGGTACTGCAGCTGCAAGATACAGGCTGAGGCTTTCTCTGTGCTTCTGCACAGCCCTATTGCCTCTCACCCAGCTCGTGATGCCCAGGCCTCTTTAGCCTGCAAATCTTTCATCTTCTAACCAAGTATGCTTCACACACGGGCTGACAGAAGGGTACTGAAATAGCAGTCTTTTGCTGCCATTATGCAGGATGCCTGCAGTGTGGCAGGAGATCATGTGATGAATCACAGAAGCATGAGTCTTGTGCTCCCCTCTGAGACTTGACGTTTGTGTAATTGAAAGAAAAGACAGAGATTCCTTAAAAATAAGGCTGAGATAAGGCACAGAGCATGATACTCATAATCCAACTGACAAATGCATTCATACACTGAGTCACTCAAAAAAGCACATTATGAAAAAACAAAGTCTAATATTTTCATCATCCCCAGCTGAATGAAAGTGGAAAATAATTGCATTTAAATACCACTTAAATAACTAAATAATTATTAAAAGGTATTGGATGTTTCCTACTGTACATTCCTACTCCAGATATAGAAAGAAGCATTGGACACTAAGGTATCAGGGTACACTTTTTGACCTCCAGTGACAAAACCAGAATTGCATGCCTAAACAGGTGTTTAAAGATGCTATTTACATTATGCCAGCACTACTCACCAAGAAGCTAATTCTCTCCTAGAACATCTTTAAGCTGACAAACTTTTAAAAATGCAATTTAAGAAATTGTAACTGAGCATAATTAAAACACCCAGCATCCAAATAGGTAAGTAATGCACTGCATATAGATTAATTTGTCCTGTCTTTGGTTACTCAAATAGTCAAGTGTAGATAGTTACTTCATGGACTACGTTGCAAATAATATTATAATCTATTTTTCCCTCCTTCCCTTAGTTCTAGCACATACAACATTTTTAAAATTATAAAGAAACAATGCGGCATCAAGATAAACTTTTCTCAAAATTCTAAAATCATTTTAAAATGAAAGACTTATAATATGGAATCTGTCATATATGTTTGTAAAGGTGTTGTATTGGGGTTTTTTTTCCAGTTGCCAATGCTACAACAACAAATACTTAGAAGGACAAAAAAAACCCTCAAAACCCAACACCAAAACAAAACATCCTCTGAGACACAATGCCAGTTCCTCCTCCACAAGTGGGCAAATACGATAAAGCTCAGCTGCCAGGATTCAATAATTGAATACTAAAGTGTTGATTAAAATGGGAAAGAACCAAGCTCTAAACAAAGATTGCCCCTTCATGTATATAAAACTGCAAGACAATGTATATCTTGATGCACAGACATATGAAAGTCTCTCATATTTTCTGATTTTTTGGTCTCTCAATATGCACTCTCAACAGTGCCTTATTCATTGATATTCCCCTTCAAAATGAGAGCAGTACTGGATTCCTTTCTCCTTTAGACTTGCTTGATCTATTGTTAAAACTGGCTTTTAACAAGCCTGTGAAAGTGAATTCATTACTTCATTCATTCTTATTTCTGGCAAAGGCATCAGTAGATTTTTTAAACTAGCAAAATTACAGGATTATAATGCATAAACCAGAAAAGTTTACTTAATAGACTAGACAGTAACATACATAATTAGTAAGAGCAAACTAAAATTCCAATATTTTTTATATTAATTTATGAATTCATTACTTAATGAGCCAGATTTTAAACTGTACCACTGCAGTAGTACTCAATTGTTTCCTAATTATCAGGCAAGTCCAAATTATATTTTTAAGTACTGATTTCACTTCAAAATTCCCAAGCTTATAAAATGAGTCTTTAGAAAACCCTGCATACAGTCTGAAAGCAGGAAGAAAGGACTTCTTTTCTGACACAATACATGTACAAAAGCAGACATACCGAAGGAAGATTATAGAGATTTCTGAACAAGACCTGTTTTCCTACCTCTCCTGGGAGACTTCCAGAAATCATTCCTTATTTACTGGAAAACTCGCAAGTTTTGGTTTTTTTTGCAGGATGGTCCTGCTCTTCTGCAGAATATAAACATCTAGCTCATTTGTCACATCACAAGACAGAGAATGAACCACACAACATCACTATGAAACCATTTGAATTATGGACATGTGTTTTTCAGATGCATGACTATTTGCTGGGTGACAACTACACACATGGCTCACAAAGAACATTCTTTAAAGTAGAAAAAGAATACAGGAAACTAATAACCTTCCAGGTAAGTCTGAAACTTAACAAAATTTGAACCTTAGCTCAACTGAAGGCTGAACAATATAATTTCAGTAAAATAATGTTAATCTGTTAGAAACAAAAGACATAAAATTTTACATTAGTGAATGTCCAAAAACCTCTTTTAATCTCAATAATTTTGTAAACATGCAGTATTTTTTATGTGAATTGTTTCCAAAATTATGTACGACATGAAGTAAGAAGAAAGGGGATCTATAGCTGGTTGTCTTCTGGAAACAAGATGTACCTCGGCATTTACAGATAATAGTTTCTACGATATCCAAACCATGGGCTTTAAAAAAACCCCTGATATCTGTAATTCTATTTAAGTCTTCCCTTCATAAATATATGACACTTCCCCTACCTAATCTCTAGTATATTAAAGATCAACATAGCACATACCTTTAAAAAAAAAAAAAGCTTTTTGAACAACCTAGCCTAACACCTCAGACTTTATTAGTACTATTAATTTTATACTGCTGTTCCGAAATGCAACTGATACCAAACCTTACCTTTTATCCTAATTTTCATTCATGAAAGAGGGAGATCCTTCAGAGAATTTCAAAACTTTTTAACTACTGTAAGTTTAACAGCTCCAGATAACTACATATTTCAAACTAAATGCAGACAAACTACGGTTTATCCAGAGCCTGCAACATTAAACTACTCCTTTCAATATTGCCTCTCATCTGAAGTGTACTATGAAAAACAGTACCAATCTAATCCCAAGTTAAGATTCTCTTCAAATATTTGCTCATAACAAGACAGTTGCAGAGATGAGACACAGTAATTTCTCATAGCTATGAAATCTGCAAAGGATGCAAATGTTTCCATGAATTTTTATGTACCACAGAGAGGCCAAAATCTTTTAAAATTAAAATCACAAGAGAACACAGAACCTAGAAAACAACTAAAGTGAATTAACTGCTCATGCTAAGGTTTAAAATTAATCCTCCAGGTCTAAGAACTCTCTGAAATTCAAGGCTCCATAAATTCAGGGGATGGGGAGGGAGTAAAAGTAGAAACTAACAGAAGATAATAGGACAACAAATGCAGATTTCTGTAAAACCAAAAAAATAAATGCAATTTGCAAATACCATAATGATGTAGCTCTTTCAAAATAATTTCTTTATTTGGGAGTTAAGAGGGTTTTTTTGCAACATTTATAGGTTTTGGTTGTTAAATCTTATAGTCAGTTGGAAAAAAACTCCAAAATCAATTTTCTGAATATGATTTCAAAACCAGCAATAGAAAATAGCTAAAAATTAATCAGATTGTGCAAGCCAAGTGGAAAGCACATTAAAAAGTGAAGGAATAAAAGGACGGTAAAGTGTTTGGACATAGGAAATCCAGGTTGAATATTTCACCTGTCTAGAATCAAACAGAAAGTCTGTGCCAAAGACATCAATTAGCTTTTTAAAAACTATTTATATTATTCAGTTGAGAAGCACCCACAATCTTTCTTCAGTGTAAGATGTACTTAAACAAATACTTTCTAACTAGAATGATTAAATTAGATTTAATATATAAAAATAAAAATCAAAGAAATTTGCCTTTGAAATTAATAGCTATGATTACTGCATACCATTAAAATAAATGTTGTTGCTGAAGTTTTTCGAACATCAATCAACTGAGATACAAATGTCTTAATACCTGCAATTATATTTTACTACACTGAAGTAGAATCACAGATTAACTACAAAAAGAACATAAAATTACTTAAATTTGAAGCAAGTGTGTAAGTGAAGACTTTATTTCAAAGTAAAAAAAAAAAAAGGATTAAAAAGCAGATGAAAGGTTTTTTCCCTTCTAATTTATGAGTAACAATAGTATAGAACAGTTTCTAAAACTGTGTAACATACAGTTATACCGTTGTCTCCTACAGCAAAAAGGCATCATTTTGTTTTAGGAGTGAGTGTCTTGCAGTACATTTGCCAATAAGATAGGCCAAAAAAAAAGGCAAAAAAAAAAATCCCATGAATCTTCACAACTATACAATACATAATTATTCAGGGCAGCAAAGTTCATGCTGTACCTCGTAAATTCACTTGAAATAAATATGTTTTAAAAAAAAAAAATCTATTTGGGAGGAGTAAAGTCTGTGAACAATCCCTTTTTCACACTCCAAGTGGAATCACTCGCTATAGAGCACAGAGCAGATCTGCAAATTATGTAACCCCTCAGACAGGTTTCCCAGGTTAAACAATTGCCAGATTTTAGAAAGTTGTACTGTAGTTATGCACAATTCCCTGCTAAAACTCTTCAACAGAAATTGCATCTGCAATGACTAACTGACTTTCTTTCAATACTAGTTTTTGTCCATAGACTCGCCCTCTACTTCTTGCATTTCAAAAATTATCCCCCATTTCACATTGCTAGTCTTTATTTAATATAAAATTAACTACAAAAGTATTGAAGATGTCAAACATTTATTTCTTAATGCAATATGAAATTCTCATATTAGAAAGGTTATATTTTTCTTACTTCCCAGAAAAGCACCATGTTCACACTAACCTTTTAACTAACAGGAACAGATGGGTCTAACTGGATACAGGCGTGATGGAGCATTGTGGTAGAGCAAAAGAACATGTTGATTCTCATACCTCTGGCAGATGGGAACCAGTCAAAATTAATTTTAGACTAAAAATGTTTTGCTACTTCTCAGTAAAAAAGAAAAAAACCTTGAAAAAATATGCTATTTTTTACATGCCATCAGAGCTCAGACAACAGCAGCTTTCAAAAAGTTGATACCATACATTAAAACCAATTACATAGGCTTACTGTATGTCATTTTTAAGCCTGTGAATAAATTAGAAATTCCTGAAAACAGTAGCTTATAATGGAAGTGCTGACACAACCTTAACTACAGCAGTAAATGCGCTGCTATTATGAAGTTGTTATGGCAACTAGAATGATCAAGTTGAGAGGGAAAGAGGAAGAATGAGCATAAGCAAAACTTAAAAATCTTTGACACCCCCCCCCCCCACAAACTGTTCCAAAACTTGTGATCGCAGTGTTATCACTTCTTACCTTTACAACAAAAAAAATTAACTGCAAAACTTCCCCTTACCCAGGTGAGGGGGGTGAGTTGCCACATGAGTTTAAAATCTAAAACAAATTAAATCCAAGATCATAATCCATCTGGTTCCTGCATATATATGAACAGTCTAAAAAATAGAGTCAATTGAAAGATATCTGGGCAGCATCTGCTGAGCACATATTTATCAGATATCACAAGTTAACAAAAAAGAATTACACAAAACTGTTCAGTCTTCAAGACAGTTGCATAATTTGTTACCAATCTGAACAGTTTAGTAACAGCACCCTGCTGTAATTTGGCTGAATCAAACAGACAGCACATTCACAAATACTGATCCATTAATTAAAATGTGATTACAAATATCATTGGAGCTTATATATTCATGAAACAATCATGGGAAAAAAACATACCACAGCAGTCAAATTTTTATACAAAAAAATGCCCAAAGTATGATTTCTAAAATGTATTAATTAAAACCTGTGTCAGCACACTAGTTCGTTCTCCGAAAAAGAAAAAAGCTTAATTGCAAGTATCATTCTTGCAAAATTTCACTGAATAGAATTTCCAGCAAAACGTTCGTAAGCACTAAACAGTCCTAGAAATAATATTAAATCATCATTATTATTATTATTACAATTTTATTAAAGCATTCTGTCCAAATAGACACTAGCAAAACTTTGACCAGAAAAGTAGAAAACAAACTTTGTCTGCCTTCTTGAAGGATTTTGTATTAAAGCCACTTTGTCTCAAGTCTAACTTGACTGCCATAACTAAAATCTAGGAAACACAAAAGGCCTCAGATGTCTGACATGATAAGAGTTGTGCTAAGTACTTTTACTCACTCATTTCCTAGGTAACAAAACCTCCTTTTCTTCTAAGCTATCTCAATCCATTTCTCTTTTGAGTTTGTTGTTCTATACCAGTTTTCAGACAACAGGAAATACTAGTTTAATGAGAATAGTCTCATTTTAAGAAATGACAAAGTATCTCTTTTCAGTGAGAGCTAGCAGATACAGCTGCTAAATTCAAAATAATTTAAGATTCAGGTTGTTGTGGTTTTTAAGTAAAAAATTACTCAGTGTTAATTGTACGACTGATTTCAAAAATTTAAAACTTTGAAGACTTTTTATTTATACAGACATTGATTTTTTTAAGAAATGTACAATATTGAAATTTTCTATATTGAACACTGAAAAATACAGTTTTGCACATGAATTTCATTTAGCTGGAAGGTAATCAAATATTCCACTCACAAAACAGAATTATTTAATCTTCAATAACAAATAATTATTGATATCACAACAAACACACACACCCTCAAAGAAAAAGGGAAAAAAGAATAAGGTAGAAGAGTATTTTGTTCACAAAGGCAAGAACTACTTGTAAGCAACAAAAGAAGCCACAATAATGACAACATTTTCTTCAGAACATTAGCTCTGCAGTGATTAAAAAATTCTGATAGATACACTGCTTTTCTCTGAAAAGCAACCACTACTTATCAACTTCCTTGAAACAGGTAATCTGATAAAATTTTCAAAAAGGAAAATGCTTATAAGTTTTTTCTAACACTTTATCTTCTTTTGTCCCCCCAATTTCTTTACAGTACTAACACTAGTGATTATCATGCATTTTATAATTTGTAGAAACAAATTGAGATACGGCTTTACTGATCACTCAGTTTTATTAGAAAAACGTTTTTTCAGTATATTTGATGAATTACTTCCATACAGTGGGGGTAATATTTGACCTTTAAGACTTGAAGAATCCATAATTATTAATCATAAATGGACTAACACAGACAATAACACATGGCTTAATACTATTTGCAAAGCTATCAGCTTTGACACTGTAAATATTAAATATCACCAAGATTCCCATGAAATTTCAGTGAGTGTGTGAACATTTGCATTAAAAGCTAACAGTGCAAAATGTTTTTAAAGCAAGCATTGTGCTCACTTCTTACGTAACTTTTAAAAAGCACTTTTAAAGCAGGTAGGCACAATATTCACCCTAGATCTGATTTTCTGGTGCAGTTTCAACCTATTGCTAACAAAAGCTACATAACAAAAGCTACATACTATTTTGAGATTTTTGGCTATAACGTGTACACTCAAAAATGTAGGAACTGAAAGAGAAGTCTGTCTAAGAAGTACAGGATTTCTTTCTCACTACAAATTAACTTTTCTGCTATCAGAAAATAAACACAGAATCAAAGAATATGCTGAGTTGGAAGAGACCTACAAGGATCATTGGAGTCCAACCATTAGCCCTGTACAGGACAATCTCCTTTGTGCCTGAGAGTATCATCCAAATACTTCCCAAATTCTGTTAGGCTTGGTGCTATAACCACTTCCCTGGGGAGCCTGTTCCAGTGCCCAATCACATTCTGGGTGAAGAACTTTTTTTCTAATACCCAATCTAAATCTCCCCTGATGCAATGTCAGGCCATTCCCTCAGGTCCTGTCACTGGTCACCACACAGGGGAGAGATCAGTGCCTGCCCCTCCTCTTCCCCTCACAAGGAAGTTGTAACTGCCGTGAGGTCTCCCCTCCATCTCCTCTTCTCCAGGCTGAACAGACCAAGTGACCTCAGCCACTCCTCATACGGCTTCCCCATCTTCCTTGCCCTCCTTCGGACACTCTCTAAGAGTTTAATATCTTTCTTATATTGTGGCACCAAAAACTGCACACAATATTCAAGGTGAGGCCGCACCAGTGCTGAGCAGAGGTGGACAATCCCCTCCCTCAACCAGCTGATAATGCTTTGCCTTATGCCCCCCAGGACACGGTTGGCCCTCCTGGCTGCCAGGGCACTGCTGACTCATATTCAGCTTTCCTCGACCAGGACTCCCAGGTCCCTTTCCGTGGCACTGCCTTCCAGCATCTCATTCCCCAGTTTGTATGTACATCCAGGGTTGCCCTGTCCTAGGTGCAAGATCCTGCACTTCCCCTTATTGAACTTCATATGGTTGTTGATCGCCCAGTCCTCTAATTTGTCGAGGTCTCTCTGCAGGGCCTCCCTGCCTTCAAGGGAGTCAACAGCTCCTCCCAGTTTTGTGTCATCTGCAAATGTCTACTAAATCTTGTTTAGTAACCCCCCTACAGCTCTGCAACATGCCTGTGATCCAAATGAAATGATGTATAGGGATGTAGGCAGTCCCCTGTGAGTCCTTACTCCTGGCTTTCTAAGCCAGTTCGTCAATTGACATTGCTTACAGATGTGGAATCCCTCATCACACCATCCTGTGAGTGCAAGATAACCAAACTCTGCAAGAAGTAATCACATAATAGAGCACTGATAGCCATATAATAGATATCCAGGCTCGAGACAGACTACAGGACTTTCGGAGTGCTCAGTGGTGCATGCTTGAAGTCTTTGCTACTTCAGTCATACCAGAAGCATTCTCCACCAGAGATGTTATTTATCCCCTTTAGTCATGCAGCTTATATATATATAGCTTATTCCTGTTACAGTTTGACCAAATGGAAAAGATTTTCAGAACACTATGCTAAAAATACAATTCCTCTTCTTCGTGCTGTAGTTGAGGCTGAAAATTTTAACCAGCTTCATCTTCAGAGTTCGAATTCTTAACATCAATCATCTCCTTATCTTAGCCTCAGGTTGCATATCAAGGTGTCAGGACCACTGTCATCCCCTAAATTTTAACATGCTGCTTTATCCAAGTTTATCCTCATCTCAGGGTTTGACAAAACAAAATACTTTTGATACTAACATACAAACAGCTCAGGTTACCTTGTTCTGAAAGGGGAAAAAGGTGGGTTTTATACATGTATGTCTATGTGTGCACTTGCACATGTGTGTATTAAAACACTGCTCAGTTATTTCGTGCTTCAGGACTTCTGGGGATAATCAGAGAGTAGATATTTGAGTCCCTCATTTTGGGATTTGCAAGGAAGGAAGCAGACCAGGCTAGTGTTGTCTCCCAAAGATTTGCTAAGAATACAAAGGTTGTGCCTTGTCAGATTCCAAATACTTTGAAGGTTTCATAAGAATCAGCACTTTCATGAAATATCCTGATATATTTAGGACACTTGCAGTTCAGCTTACGCTATCAAGTCCAGGCATGGATTGTATGCTTGAAGACAGAAATCATGAGACAGAAAGTGTTAATATTATTTCAGAAAGTATGCCTCATTCCAGTACTTTCAGCGTGGACTTTACATCATATACCCATTGTATCCTTGGCAACTCAACTTCTTATCTAAAGAGCAAGATTGACAACTTAAGATTTAAAGGTACAGCTATCATATATTACTAGGCTTGGATTTGGTCTTGAGCTAGACAGAATGTAAGCTAGAGACTGAAAGTACTCCAAAAGTTATTTGATGTGATTTAAGGACATATCTGTGTTCATCATTATTGACTGGATAAACAAACAAAAAAAAAAAGCTTTATCCATATACTCTTCATGATTTCATAACAAGAAAGATGAAGATAACTTTGTTGCTTCAATAAAACAAAACTAAGGCGAATTATGAGAGCAAACAAGTACAAACCAGTAGAAGCAGCCCCTTCACTCACTGTGTCTTTGATGTGGTTTATGTTTCACCCCAGTTTCAAAGTAATGTTTTCTTTCTTTCATCATTTTATCTCTTCTTTACCAGAAGGCAAAAAAAGAAAAATTGATTGTAAACATTTTCTTGTCAATATATTTACAAAGAAAATTTACACTAAGTAGGGTTCCAAAGAGGGAAAAAAAAAAAAAAAAAAAAGAAAGGAGAAACTATATTCTAAGGAAAAGTTCTAAATCTCACACTATTTTTCCCACAATCAGCATACGTTGCCCCTAACAACATTGAACCAGTGAATGAAGATTTTATCCATCATATTTTAGGACAGATTTATGAAGGCTTATGCTATATTAAAGTGATTTTTAAAATATATATAATTTCTTACATATTAACCTCAAGAGACTGGTTACTTAACATTAAATCAAACAATTTACATTTCTAAATTAATTAGAAATGGATTTGTGAGTCAGTCTTTGATTGAAGTGTGCAATGAGTTTGAACACCATCTTCATACACAGAGTTCTTTGAAAAAATATTTTTTTTAACATTAAAATTTCCTTTTGCAGGGCAAAAAACCAAAATGTGTAGGTTTAATCTGCAGATTAAGGTATAAGTGAAAACCCACAAGACTACAACCATGTTTCCCCCGTGAAAGACTACATGAAGCAAAACACAAACCACGATTTTCAAAGCAAATCTTTTGGAACATCTTTTTGATAAAAATCTAGCTATGAATAGACCTTAACCTGAATAGAGTTTTTAACCCTATGCATGACATCCACCATGTCAAAACAACTCTTGTCTGTTTTACCTGATCATATCCCAAAATCACATTTTTTTCCTGGTTTATTTCTTGATGACAAGCTGCTAAAACACAGAGAACCTATCAAACCTAGTATTATCATCTGCTGCTTTTTTCTCCTAGTACATACTGCTGTCCATCAGAAGAAATAATTAATGGTTCTATTATGTATGAAAGCATCATCCTGTCAGTTCAGCGACTGGTTTGAATAGCTCGTATCTGCTACTCATTGATGCCATGCGTGCTCACTGTCCTGAGAGATGACAAAACACTACACCCTTTGGGATTTTTTTTCCCCTCTTCTCTAAAGCAGCATTTCACATCTGTGTCTGACAGAAGCATAAGGAGCTCAGAGAGGCAAACCTTCACCATCCTTCACAGAATAATGTTGCATGGATTAAAAGTTAAGACCTGATGTCTACTGATCCTGCATATTTCCTACAAAAATCTAAAACGTGGAGGCTACCAAAATACATAGGGAAATAACTTTTCAGTGTTGGAATAGCACCAGAAAACAGATGGAATTTACTGGATTCTAAATATTTAAATGATTTTTAAATGGGTGCTGAATACTTGAGTTAACTGGGGTCGGTGCATTTGCCTTTTTTTAAATACCTTTTTTTTTAGGGTTTTTTTTTTTGGTGGGGAGGGGAAGATGCCAAGTTCACAGGTTCTTTTTTGTTACCTGATTAGGGCAGAATAAACAAAAATGCTGAAAGTGGAAGAAATCAGATATTGGACATACCTTGAAATAAACTGGAAACAACCAATACCACAAGACCAAAGCAGCAGTGAACAACAAGACGCTGTGGAAAAGAAATCACAAGACGAGAGTGCACAATGCATTTCAAACAGGAAAAAGCTTCCTATCTGCTGAGTGAGTCTCAGTATATTCTGACAGAACACAGACAAAGCTTCAATCAAATATCTCCTAGGTAAGTTTTTATTTCATATACTGCTTTAATTGTTTATCACATCAACATATACTCTTATGTATGGAAAATAACTCGATGAATTTACATTTCTTTACACTGATACTGAAGTTTGAATCATTCTATGCCAGATATTTGATGTTACTAGATCTCCTATACTGTTCAAATAACAGATCTCTTTTGATATCAAGCTTATTCAAAGGAAAAACTACTAAATGCTCTCTCTTGACGTATACTAGAGTGAAATATATCATAAGATTTAAATCCTTTAAAATATTTTAATACATACATCCATGCATGGCTGTTTAAGAAAAAAAAATAATAAAAAGCCACATTTCAAAAAACAAATTTACTGCACTTCATTATCTATTTAATCTAGCAAAGCAAACTATGTTTTGCATCATAGCAGCAGATGTAAAAGGATATCTTTCATTACAGAATAATGAATATTTGTTTATATAAAAGGATATTAAATAAAGCTAGAGGTGTTGCTTAGATATTCATGAAAGGTAAACTACAGCATAATAAGGAAACAGCACCATGTTAATACACCCCAAGATACTGTGTACAGAGTTTCAATCAGAAGATTGGACATCAGTGTCCCAGTTAAAGTATAAAAAAGAAGGTGCAGGTCATCTCATTTTTTTAACTCAATTGGAGCATTCACAACATGAGTCACATAGACATGAATTCTATATGGAAATAACATGCAAAAAAATTTAGAATGAGATTCTAACATCTAGTAGGTCTTGAAAAATAAACACTGTATCTGTTAATCAAAAAACTACACTTAGAAGTCATAGAGAAAGGCACCTTTGCTCACACACACAAAACCTCCCACAATCCTTGAAACTAAAAAGCATTAAGAGTCATGTATCATTTAACATATCATTTCATAGTATCACACTGGTCAATTTTGTATGTAACAGCAGCTTTGAAAAACTACATCTTTGCTCCTACTGTCTTTTACTGATTTTGCACATTTTTTTCTATTTACTAAGATGCAATATTTCTTCTTCTAGCATTGTTTTAAGTATCTCCTCTAATTCTCTTTGTATCACTTCCCTCATTTCTATTTAGCACATCTTATCATATGATATTCTTATTTAATGTAACCAACAGTTCTTTTCTTGATATTTTTTCCTTTTTATGTTTTGCTAAGTTACTAAAATAATCTCTTCCTGATGCTTGCTAACGACAGACTCATTTGCCATTCACAAACACCTCTTTTGAACCGTTCACTTATGCACAAAGAATTTCTGAATTCTACCTAGTGATAGAAGACTAAACTTACATGCCAAAGACTGATAGAATACTATGAGACTAAAAAACTCAAGTTGATATGAGACAAGGCTCATCATAGTATCAGGAGTCAACAACATACTCCCAAAATAACGGAATTCCTACCAGACAAGATATGTGAAACAAACCCTGCAGGAGAGGGGTCATCTCATGCATATTACTGTATAGTACTTCATATATCTGAAATTCCTTCTACAAGGTCACACTTTTTACTGCCATGGAAGGGGGAAAAACTCATTTCTCTAAACACTCACACTTATGTATTCTGTTTAACACAGGCAAAGTTGACTAGTCTAACCCTTTTCCACTTTCCCATTTGCTACACCTAATGAGAACTTAATGGAATTTTTGCTAATGCACCTATAACTCAGCCGTTTTGTTGCTGACAGCTGCCAGCATTCTCTACATTTCCCCAGTTTCTGTCCTTCTCTTTTATAAGTAGCTCCAGTTGGTCAATCAAACATCTCTCAATCATTTTTTTCCTATGCCTCACTTCCCACATTCCAGTGATCCACCAAGAATTCTCCCTGTCTCCTCACCACTCCTATACTACAGGCACTGATACTTTGTCTCATATCTTACACACCAGGAAAAAAACATCAGTTAAGAAGTAGGTTCTGTATAACATAAAAGGAAACACTATGGTGACAAGTTTCAATAGCACCAGTTCAGAATCTCCATAACTAGAACCATCAAAGCTTACTACTACAACTCAATAACATTTGCAACAAGCAGCAGATGCAATACAGCTTTTGTCAGCTGATTTCAGAAGACAGTTTTGTTTCTGCTGAATTTAGTTCAGAGTTGGAAGTGAAAAACAGAGAAAAATAGGAATTGGAATTCAACCTTTGATTCTCCAGTTACTGCTCTCACACTGGAAATGTTTTAACTTGGACATTGTGAGTTTTTGCCTCCTCTTTTGTAAAAGATACGGTTTATCATGGCTTTAAAACAAACAAACTAACAAAAACAAAACAAAGAAAAAAACCCCAAACATAACAGCTAGCCAACAAGCCTATTTAGAAAAATCAGGTGATTATTCAATGAAGCTCTCAAAAGACTTACTCAAAATTTAATGGTTTAGAAACTTATGAACTGAGAGTTGCAGTTCAGTTTTTTTAAGCTCCATTGAAAATATGAGAGGGCTATGAACAAGTGGAAAGTTTTCTTACAGGAAAAATAATTGGATACAACTAATATTTTTTGAAATACATAATATTTTTAAAAGGTAGATTTTTTTCAGACTTATTCATTACTAATTTTAAGTCACCAAGATAAATGCTCTTTTTATTTTAGGTGCATTATTTCTCTTATCCTCAAAGAATTCAAAAACATTAACTAAGTGAACAGCTCATTATGAAGTTCCAAAACCTAAACTTCCACGCAACCAGAAATAAATATCTCACAAAGTGTTTTCCAAAATGTGTAATTATGTAAAATCACCTCACCTGAAAGCAGTAAGTCAATATTTATTTTTGCACCTCTAGCATAATCAGTTGTTCAAGGATCGCCAAGCATCTGACAAGGATATCTTTTCATTTCCTCTGTACTAAGCTGTTTGTATTTGTGAAATGAATAAATCACATCACAAACATAACTAAAGTCTATTTCACATCACAAAAGTAACTGCAGCCTAGAGAGGATGCCTGCTTAGCAAGACAGCACATGTGGTACATACAGGACCCCCTTCCCAACTAATTCAGCCTTTTAGAAATTATGCAAATGAGACACAAACCAAAAGTGCAAACTGACCCTTCTAGGCAGTTAACAGCTAATAGAAATCCACACCGAATATTCTGAGTTGTAAGGGTCCCACAAGGATCGCTGAGTCCAATTCCTAAGTGAACGGCCCATACAGGGATTGAACCCACAACCCTGGTGTTATTGGCACCATGCTCTAACTGAGCTAACCTCAGGGTCTAACACACCCAGCAGCACGGACTTGTAGGCATACACACTCACACCCATTGGCCTATTTTCTGCATTTACTTTCATGTCTACTCAAGACTACTATGTTACAGGTGAAGCACAAGATACTTTTACGCTTCCAACTTTTTATTAAGAGATAGAACTTATATAACCTCATATAGTTTATAGTTTATAGTTTAATCACTGACCCAATATGTCCATTTCACCTTAGGTAACAGATGAACAAAAAATTCACCACAGCCAGTTGCATCTCTCTCAAGTCCTTTTATTAAATAATCCCCTGCCTCCAAAAATTACTGTAATGAGAAAAAAGGCACTAAAACACGTCAAACCATTTGTGTTGCAGATACACAAAGATAATATTATGCAGTACTTCCAATCACATCCAAAGAGACATATTCCAAAAAGCCAAATTGACTGATATTAGTTATATTCATATCCCCTTTTTTTTTTTTCTTTTTTTTTTGTGGAACAAACAGGCAGTGCTAGTTTAGGTAAAAGCAGTTTATAAGTGAGAAGGCACAGTGACAGACATTCAGGCCTCTATCAGTACAAGCTGACTTAAAAGCTTACATACATTTACATAAGGCTTACATCCATTTACAGCGGATATAAAATGCTTTGGGAAGGGGTCTGACATGCCAAAACAAAGCGGTATCTGCATAGAAAGAAACTTTGTTACGGTAAATGAAGCCCTGTGCTCCTCAAAACCTGGAGCCCTACAGCCGCGACTTAGATCTGATCAGCTCATTCCTCTCTTTTATCTGTGATACTGCTGGTCCTTGACCAACTTATAGGTCCAGCAAGGCCTGCTTCCACACTTTAAATCTTAATTAACCAGATCCTGTATCACATTTTCCATTCTTTTTTCCCAGTATCGATATCAAATACATGGACCCACAGTTACCTAGATCATTCCATTTGATAGCATTTTTTCAGTATTCTAGAAAAACATTCTTTGGTCTTCTTCAATACTTCTGAAACTATGAGACATTAAAAATACCCATTTGTGTAGTCTGCCTCATTAAGCAGTATCAATGCTTTACAAAGAATTCAACTTGCTACTCCCCTACTATATACTTATACATCAACCAGTGGTGAAGTAAGCAAGTTTGCTAAAAATATTAAAATTACGGAAAAGTGAATCCTTTACAGTACCTCAGTACTTTCCAATAGCTTTGAACTGATGCCATCTCAAACTTTAAATATTAATTTAGTGATTCCACAGCTTACAACAGGGAAGACAGAAGAACATCACTTGGGAAAGGTCACATCATATTGAATTAGAGGCCCCATACATCCCCAAATTCTTTACAACAGCGTCCAGCAGCATAAGTCTAAGGAAGCCTGAAAACAGGGCACACACATAGGGATGATTCTGCCAGCCTCTAGCTATTTATAGTTCAGGGATTTCTTGAGCCAGAGATAAGGTCTTATTTATAAGATAACCTTTTCAAGTTGTTTTTGAACTTGCACAAAATTTCAGTTTCCACAAGATCCTGTGCCAAATGTCCTTTCTTTGTTTTGAATTTGCTGCCAAATAGCTTCATTCAATACTCACTACTTCTTGCACAAGACACAATATTAATTTCTTATTCATCATATCCATCCTTCATGATTTCACAGACAGCAATGGCATACTGTTCTCAGTCATCTGTTTTGGGGGTTCAAGACCTCTATTCTACTCTACTCATACCATCCTTAGCCATGCCTTATACGTAAATTCCTCCAAGCTGTTAATTGTCCTGCTGCCCTTTGCTGTAGCATTGTTTCCTTGTGGAGCTTCTGGGATCTGAATTGGAAAAAGTTATACAATATGCCTGTGTCACTGATTTAAATGGTGACAACACTGTGATGTGTTTTCTGTTTTGCTCTCTAATCTTTTCCTAATTTCCATAGTTCATGTCCTTTAACTAGTGAAGAGTGACAATCACTTCAGATGACTTCAAATGTGATAGGGGACTGTTTACACACACACACACACACACACAGTGTACATCACTTAATCTGCAGCGAGTTTAAATCTGTCATTTTTGTGGGTTTTTTCCTGTTACTCTCTGCAGTCCTCAGGCTATAGGGAATTAGAGGGGAAATCATATGCACACCTTAAAAAGGAAGGTAACCACATCAGATCAATCCAAGAGCCCAGTGGGACAACTGGCTCTGAGGGATTCCTCTGTCACTGAAATTCACAGAATTACAGAACAGTTGGGGTTGGAAGGGATGTCTGGAGATTACCTAGTGCAACCCCCCGCTGAATAAGTGTCACCTAAAGCAGGCTGCACAGAAACAGGTCCAGCCAAGTTTTGAGTATCTCCATAGTAGGAGACTCCACAACCTCTCTGGGCAGCTGTTCCAGTGCTCGGTCACCCTCAAAATTGTTTTTTCTCATATTCAGATGAACTTCCTGTGTTTCAGTTTGTGCCCATTGCCCCTTGTCTTGTCACTGGGCACTACTCAAAAAGAGTCTGGCCCTATCCTCTTGACACCCATCCTTAAGATCTTTGTTTGCATGAAGAAGGTCCCCTATCATTCATCTTCTTTTCCAGGCGAAAAAGGCCCAGCTCCCTCAGCCTTTCCTCATAAGTAATGCCCTCTTGTTGCCTTCCACTGTATCTGCTCCAGAAGCTCCATTTCTCCCTTGTACTGAGGAGCCCAGAACAGGACAAAGCTCTCCAGAAGCAGCCTCACCAGGGCTCAGTAGAGGGGCAGGATCACCTCCCTTGACCTGCTGGCCATGCTCTTCCCAAGGCATCCCAGGATACCACTGGCCTTCTTGGCCACAAAGGCACACAGCTGGCTCACGGACAGCTTGACCATCAGGACCCCCAAGTCCTTCTCCACAGAGCTGCTTTCCAGTAGGTTGACCCCCAGCATGTACTGGTGCCCAGGGTTATTCTTTCCCAGGTGTAGGACCCTGCACTTGCCTTTGTTGAACTTCATTAGGTTCCTCTCTGCCCAACTCTCCAACCTGTCCAGGTCATGATGGATGGCAGCACAGCACTCTGGGGTATTGTCATCTCCTCCCACTTTTGTATCAGCAAACTTGCTGAGGGTACACTGTCCTTTCATCCAGGTCACTGATAAATAAGTTCGACATGACTGGACCCAGTACTGACCCCTGGGGAACACTGTTAGCTACAGGCCTCCCAACTAGACAAAGTGCCACTAATCACAACACTCTGAGCTCTGCCATTCAGCCAGTTCTCAATCCACCTCTCCATCCACTCATCCAGCCTGCATTTCCCGAGCTTAACTCTGGGGATGTTATGGGAGAGTGTCAAAAGCCTTGTTGGAGTCAAGGTAGATGTGTTTAAATCAAGACTCACAATAGCTTTTAACAGTAGCTGTACTAAGAGATATGCTCTAAGTCAACCAATAACTAGTTCATAACTTACCTTAATGACTGTTCATGTTATTCAGAAAAGCTCATCCAATCACAAATGGCTTCTCTGGCTTTATTATCTATGAATTTTACTGGCTATGCTGGGGTTAGCCTTTGTCCATTATTTTTCAGGGAAAGAAACAACAGCAAGTTTCCCTTCCCTAAATTTGTCCCAAACCTTACTGAAACTGAGTTTATTATATTTGCTTTGCAAGTTAAAAAATTAAGGAACTATACTTCAAAGAGGTTTGTTGGTAGTATTTTATCTCTATCATCTAAAAGCAAATAATGGCAAATACTGTGTCACCTAACAATTAAAATTATATATGTTTTAAAAATGTGTTGCAAGAAGAGGAGGAAATGGAGTAATTTCTAAGTTTAGCAGTGCCAGATACCTAAAAACAGGCTCTAGAAAAAAATAATTTTCTCTAACACCTATATATACTCTCCTTAATAGGCTGTTCGAGAATTTTTACCTATTGTAATATAAATTAGACAAATTAGCTCTAACACCATTATGCACATATCATCTCTTCCTGAGTGGTATCATAGGTGTACAATATCACTGTCACTAAAATATATCTTGTCCATGTTATATTTTCTCTGGATTAAGCTACTGGCTTTCTTTTCATGATTAAATGAACTCTAGTCACATAAAGTTACATTGCAAGTGTGGTTGTTCAATGCTTCAGTTTTCAAAAATTCATTACAGCAGCTTTTTATCACATAGTATAGTTGGCTCAGTGAGATATTTTTGTAACAGAACAAACTATTTCAATAGTCCTTTTTGAATGAAATAATTTCAATTTGCAGTCAGTCTGGGAGATTGACAGACTTCAGGAATAAAGCTCAGATTATTTTATTCTAGATACTTAGAAAACAACACTGCCTATAGCATCTGTCACCACCATAAAGCATTTGCAATTGTGAGGTAAAATTATTACCTCTGTATCTTTTTTCTTAACTAAAAAAATGTCCTTCTGGTTTTCTTAATTCATGCCAAAATTTAGACCATAAATACTTTTTTCCCCTACTGAGCAAGTTCGTAAACATAAGTTTTGAACTCATAGTCCCGATTTTGCTTCCCAAAGTGGCTCCATTGTTCACTTCCTCAGTTTCCTATAACCACTGCAGCAATGGAAAATGGTAGTATGTTAAAATACTTTAAACTAGAAAGGTTTGCAAATAGAATCCCCCCAAAGAACTATTATAGGAGTCTTCTATTAATAAATGAACAGTCAAAAGAAAATTGTTAAAGTTCAGATGAACAAATACAGATAAACTATTTTGAAGTACAGGCACTATACAGAAATAATCACTAAGGGGTTTTTTTTGTTGTTGGTGGGATTTATTTTTTTAACACAAAGATAACATGACCAAATCAAACACTTAGAGACTTTAAAATGCTTTGTCTCTAGTTAAATGTTACTTTACACAGAGATATTTATAAAGACCAATTTTCTTTGACAAGCTAAACTGTGCTTGTAAGGTACAGGTATGAGATCTGATGCTTTCAGATTACATTTCTACAAGTTAATTTAGTCATCTCATACTTGTAGGCAATTTTCCTCTAAGTGACTAGATTGTTCTTCCTGGAGATTTCTACTCCTCCCTTCTTTCTCTTCCTCCTCCTCATTTTTCATATTCAAATACAACTCAGAAAAATAAAGTTGTCTATGGGACAGAAAGAGGATAGATAAAACCAAGAGCGAGTGAACACTTAATAAGGCATTATGAAATGAACAACAGAAAAAAGATAAAGGAAGGGGGAGACAGAATCATGTGGAGTTACAAAAAAAAAAAAAAAAATTGAAGCAGGAGAGAATGTAGTCCCTTATATGCATTAGAAAATTTACTTCTAACTGCAAATGTACATTAAGATAAATCAGAAGTAGGCATCTGGATTTAATCCAATTTAATCCAATACACGTGCATGCTACCACCAAAAAGAGGAGCTCTTACTTCTTCCCTTACTATTATCAATAGGAATTCTTGTATTTCCCTGATTCCACAAGATCTTTCCCTTCTCACCAGCTGTTCCATTTCATGTTCCTGCCAACTCTTTTGCACCATTCATGCAGTCGAATCAGGCAACTAGATCCATATGTGGTGATGGGCCAAATCCATAATATCAGTGAAGTGTCTTTCAAACTCTTTTCTCCAGAAGAGGGGAGGCGATCATAATTTATTATCAAGGGCAGAAACAAAATATAAAGCAACTTCAAATTCTGTCCTGCTGAAATCTATCTTGTAACAACTTTAGAAAAACACGTAGAATAAAAACCCAACCAACTCTAACAAGGCTCCTTTAGTAGAGAAGTCAGGGCAAAAGTGCTGTTTTCCACTATAACCACTTTGGTACACTTTCTTGGGCATTGGAAAGGTGACGAACACTGCAAACAGAATATCTTTTCCTGAACAGTAAAAATTGTATAGACTTTCTCTCTGGGACTATTACTCTTGCACTCATAGCACTTTATTTACTCAGAAAATCTCAGATTATCTCCCATTACCACTGACCTGTCAGTTTAAAACATCTGACTTTCCAAAACTTCCATTCTGCCAGTGTTTTCCTAGGAATAAGTTAACCAAGGGTCTCAAATGAAAATTCCTTTGCTATAAATATCTGCAATTATGGCCTATCTAGCCTTTATGACACTAAAATCAGTAGAATTATATCATCATATTAAAGCATTCCCACCTTGAATTAGTTCTTCCACCTTGTCCCTCACATTTTGTAGCTAGCTGATACACACTTTTCAGTGACACATTTTCTGCATATTGAAGCACATGCATATACTCAAGGAAAAAAAAAACACATTATCACAGGCTGTTTTCAATCAACAGTATAAAAAGAAGTAGAGAGAGTACGATCAGTTTCACAATCCAAATTATCTGCAACAGATTCAGAAATACCACGCTTTATAAACTGAGATGATGAGCGTGTACTGTCAAAGGAAGGTCATCTGATTCACATTCCAGTAAAGGTTGAAAATGAGTCAGAACCAAAGAAAATATAATTCTTCTCCACTCGCACACTATTCTGACCCTCAAACATGCTTTGTATTAAAAGAGTTTTTAGTTCACAAATTTACACATGCAGAGGGTTTGATTTGCAACAAAGGACAACAGAATATGAGTTCCCTTGAGGGTGGACTAGTTTATACAACTCTTGTTTTGAAACAAAGACTTTGTCAAATCTCAATACGCCTCTGACATTTTTCAAGGAAATTACCCAAATCTAGACAAAAATTAAGTTGTTTCAGAAAAAAAAAAACCAAATCTTTTCAATGCTCGAAAGAGCCATCTTCCTATACAACACCCAGAAATGCCACAGACGCCACTTCCCTGATGAGCTGGGAGTGAACAGGTAAGAGAACACAGACTAGATGAGGAGCCAACATGTGATTTAGACTGGTACAAAAACATGAGGCAGGAGAAGGATCAAAAGAAAGCCTAGATTAGAAGTTGGATGTAGGAACTGGAAATTCTTGAGCAACAGGATGAGATCAAGGAAAGAACCACCTTTAAAATGAACAGCTGTGACTCCAAAAGCATTAAAAGAAGAGAAGGACTAGGAGAGTTCAAACCATCAGTGGAAGATTTGAGGAGAAATTTCAGGACCACAGATGGGATAAGAAGAAAGGAGAAGCTGCAGCCAAGATTAAGGAAGGAACAGGCACTCTGTTCCCTTTAGAGCACTATCTACTTCAGAGCCCTTCTTTCACTCCAAAACCAATGTTTAGAAATAGCACTGCTCCCGGCAAACAAATTCTGAGATTTTTGCTAGAAGTATAGGTCTCTCAGTCTCTTCTGAGAGATGCAATCTGACCACAACACTGCTCGGGAGCATTCATCAATGAAAAAGGAAGCATTCCCATCACAGCTATTTTGTTTGTTAACTGATATTTGGAATAAATGTATCCTTATGAGAAAAAGAACAAATGAAGTTTGGTTTCTACAATTAAACCAACCTGCTACATCTGATAGTCTTATCATCCTTACCATATGTAGTGGATTGACCCTGGCTGGACAGAGCAGAGAAAATATAACGAAGGGTCCACGAGCAGAGATAAGGACAGGGAGAGATCACTCACTGATACTGTCTCAGGCAAAACAGACTCAAAATGGGGATATTAATTGAATTTATTACTAACAGAATCAGAGCAGGAGAATGAGAAGTAAAATAATTCTTAAAAACACCTTCCCCTCACCTCTCCCTCCTTCCCAAGTTCTACCTTCTCCCCCTCCCAGCAGCTCAAGGAGAGAGGGAACATGGGTTACAGTCAGTTCTCCACAGGTTGTTTCTGCCACTGTGCAGGGAGGAGTTCTTCCCCTGCTCCAGTGTGAGGTCCTTTCCATGGGAGACAGTCCTCCATGAACTTCTCCAACATGAATCCATCTCACAGGCAACAGTCCTCCATGAACTTCTCCATCGCACAGGCAACAATTCTTCACAAACTGCTGCAATGTGGATCACTTTTTCATGGAGTGCAGTCCTTCAGGCACAGGCTGCTCTAGTGTGGGTCCCCCACAGGGCCACAAGTCCTACCAGGAAAGCTGCTCCAGCATGGGCTCCTCTTTCCATGAGTCAGAAGGTCCCTGACAGGACCCTGCTCCAGCATGGGCCTCCCATGGGTTCACAATCTCCTTTGGGCATCCACCTGCCCTGGCATAGGTCTCCTCCATGGGCTGCAGGTGGGTCTCTGCATCCCCATTGGCCCCCATGGGCTGCAGGGGCACAGCTGCCTCACCGTGGTCTGCACCACGGGCTGCAGGGGAACCTCAGCTCTGGCACCTGGAGTACATTCTCCCCTCCTTCTGCACTGACCTTGGTGTCCGCAGAGCTGTTACCTGTTCTCACTCTGCTATTATCTGCCTGCAACTTTCATCTCTGCAATAACTTTTTTTTTTTCCTTCTTAAATATGTTATCACAGAGGCATTACTATCATTCCTGATTGACTCCGCCTTGGCCAGCAGCGGGTCTGTCCTGGAGCTGGCTGAAATTGGCTCTGCTGGACATGGGGGAAGCTCTGGCAGCTTCTCTGACAGCCACCCCTGTTATCTCCCCCACTAGCAAAACCAGCCACAGAAACCCAATACACCATAACCAAAATATTCTGATTTTATAACTTTGTAACATTTCTTTTTATTTTTCTCTAATGTAAGCTGCTGAGAAACAGAGCAAAAGTATTACAATTAAAACAACTATAGCTCCTCCAAATCAATCAACACCTTTTAATATTACCACAGAAGTGATACCTAATAATGTCGTAACTGAAAAGGAACCAATACTTCACCAACAAGCAAAAAAAAGTCTCTGCTCTAAAAAGTTTATAGTCCAATTGAGGTGATATATCAGTGTTGCAGAATCAAAAGTATAAAAAATAATTCAAGAGAAAAAAATTCAAATCAATTAAAAGTAACATATAGCAACAAAGAAAATCAAAAAGTTCATGTAGTAAAACAAAAATTCCAAGAAAGGGGAAATGGCAGAAAATAAATAAAAAGTAGTAAAAATAGGAGTAAGGGAACAGGAATGTAGTGGCAATAACACACTGAATTTTTGAAATGAATACTGGAATATGAAATGTACCATCTGAGTACAACAGTCAGAGTAATTCAGTTTTGCTTGGGGATTTCAGTGGCAGGAATGTCAGAGATGTGGCAGAGACCATGATGACCAACAGAAGGCCTAGTCAGACAGAACAGTTTAAGGGGCACTATAAAAACAAAGGACATTATTACACAGGAGAAACAGTGAATCAGTTGAGTAGACATTTTTACCTACCTCTCAAGCCTACAAATATCAAGTAGTGGACATGACAACAGCAAGACAGGAAAAAGGACAAATTGCTCCACATTTAAACTTACTAATTTGTGATTTCATAACCAAAACATACTTCAACACAATTCCACAGAGATAACATCAATATATAGAAGCAGTAAAAAATTAAGACACAATGTTGGAGAAGGATGCTGGTCAGAAAACTTTTTAAATCCAGAAATCTGGAACTTCACAAATAAATGAGTGCACTCAAGATGTGAAAAAATTAAAGAACAGGGAAAAGCTTACCACACTGATTTTAATAGGAAGAAAATTTAACCCATTTAGTCTGTGAATATTACTCTATTCAGTTCTATATCATAAAGAATACAAATTTCTCTGAAACATTGAAAACTTTAAGATTTTTATTACTCACCATTAGTTAAGCAGTACTATCACTGACATATGGGCCACATACTTAGATATCAGAATGTTAAAATGAAGACGTTATCCTACATTTATATGCATTCAAATCATGGAGTCACATAATACTTCTCCACTTCAATCACAGTTTCGGTTACATTTTAGATAAAACTTAGGAGGGAAAAAGGCACAGATACGAAAGCATATATAATGAGTACAGATTCCCTATTACAGGAAAACACATTTATCAAGAAAATGTAATTAATACTTAAAATCTGGCACTCCCTATTTCTAGTTCAGACAAAAAAAAAAAAAAAAAGACAGCTTGGCTTGTCTGATTAGGAAAAAAAAAAAAGATGAATGTCTGTAATGTTAGGAACAGTTCAGGAGGAAGCACTGAGCAGATGGAGAACTGGCTTCCAGTGACGCCAAGTCCTGTGATTTTACTGCAAATCTTTACTGTGGAAGGTTTTTTTCTGTTTGTTTGAAAAGAAAGGGAGTAGGGAAGAGACTGCATTTTATTGATTTCAGATACCTACAGGTACACAAACCAGGAGTATCTCCCAGGTCTATCAACGAGTCCAAAGTTCCAGATTGCCCTGGGCATAACTGTTTCAACTAAAACATGTGCAAGTGGAAGTGAGACCACTTGGATTAAAAGCCTCCACAGATGGGAAATGTTATTTATCACAGGACTATCAAAAAGAAAAGGAAAGTTCTAATGTGCTGGAATGGGGCTAGAAGGAGATGCAGGATAGGAGAGCATGGCATGGAAACTCTGAGAACATTTAGGGAATGAAGTAGTAAAAACAGAGAACATGAGGAGATGCAAGCAAAGCACATGCCCACACCCATTTATTTCAGGAGTGCATAAACTAGGAATACTCTCTGGTACCAACTCTTAGTGCAACAGTGTAATCATCTTCCAAGCCAGTAACCTGGTACTAATACTTTAAAGGTGTTGATAAGTAATAAGAAGTAAGCAATACTGCTGTGTTCTACGTGGAGCTCGTGTCACCTGATGAACAGCAAGAACGTGAGGGTTTGCATCAGTTGAATTTCTGACCAAACAAGAAGTAGTAGAACCTGGCAAGCAAATACCATTGAAAAGTGGGACCTGATATATACAGTAATCCAGAGCAACAATAAGTTAGGCATTTCTGTAAAAAACACTGATTTTCAGCTATTTTCTAGATTTTTAAAATTCAAAGGATTTTTTCTTAGCATCTAAACCATGCCCTGCTATTACCATTCTTTTTGTTTGAGCAGAATTACCATTAAAAATAGAAAATAAGAAAACTGTCTTAGTCTTCACTCTACTTTTTTTTTTTTTCCCAAATCTCTGTCAGTATATACTTAAGATAGAAAAGTTGAAGGAAAACCTACCTTAAACACAAGCCTTGCTTTACAAGTTTATGCGTTCAGGTTTTCTAAGACAGCCAAACATCTTGTGTGTACTTTTAATTCTCAGCTATGTATTGACAATACAAATGACAAAAAATGCAGCAATATATTACAATAGATACATCAAAATTAAACAGAGACACAAAAGTAAGAGGTTAAAAAAACAAAACAGCAGGGTTTTAGGGAAGGTAATATTACTGCTACTTAATCGTTCCTATACTTGCTGTTTATTACTATTATGCTCCAGTCACTGCTCTTTTGATTTTTGTTCCATGTTTTTTATTGTATTCAAGGGCTCGATACCTACAGAAATTATATGTATTCTATATATGTATTCCAAACCATTCTGCCAGTTTTGTTTGAACTACACAGCATTTCTTTTCTTACCCTTTAAATCATCAGAATTATTCAGCTATGGCCTAAAAAACCAAATGGGAAAAAAATTCATGTCCATAATTACATTTTCGCATCTTGATAATCATCATATTTGCAATTCAGCATATTATTAATTGAGGCATGTATGTTGGAAATTTTTGGCCGTGGTACTGCTGAAGCCTACCGCGTTTAAATAAAAGTGATCGAGTCCCTGGACACATTTTGATCAGCTCGATAATGAGATTTTAAAAAAATATATTTTTAAACCTGAAGCATCTATTCAGAGCCAAAAACCTAATAAACAAGTTGTCTATTGTAGGTCACTTAACCCTCATCTGTCAAAAAATGAGGGCAGCTCTTCAAACATGGCAGGATTCCACTAGCAAAGTAAGGTTATCCTATCACTTCCGCTTCTCTTGTTCTTTACGCTTCAACAGCATTTTTACTAAATTGATTCAAGACATATTCCCTGAAGGCTCCACAATGTTATTCTACATCAGCTAGACATTAAAAGCAGCAAAGAAAAGTTTGTTTTGCTAGGTTAATTAAAAATAAATAAATTATAAAATGCTAAAAAAAGGGATTGAAACATACTTAAAAACTTATCACCCTACTTTACACACAAATATAATAAGCCTTAAGAAAGAAGCTCTATCAGGTTAATGACATCAACTGTTACCAAAGCCACCTGGAAGTTCTTACTCAAGACTCTTTTAAGCTGCCTTTTGAACTACTCAGTATGAACTTTTCCATGTCTACTGTTTGCTTCAGGTAGCTTTTCCTTTTCCCCTAAGCACTACCTTTTAAAGGGACCCAGAGAATATCTGGAACATTTTTCTACTGTGAAAGAATCCGAGACTGCAACCACTTTCCTGCCCTGAATTGGTAACTTGAAGTCAGACCAGACAATGCTTTTCTATGAAAGAGGTACACTGTGCTCTTTTTGTGAAAATATGTCCTGACTTAGCCAAGGTACAAGCTTCTAGAAATCAGAGTTTGTACCTATTTTTTGCAAGATCTGCTGGAGCTTAACAACCAATCACCAAACACCCCCAGCGGCCTTCTGTATGTCATCTGAATGTGCAAGGCAACTGAATTAAGTTTTTTCTAACCTCTAGTTATGAGTGAAGAGTCAGATTTTCACTGTAAAAGAATCACAGAATATTCTGAGTTGGAAGGGACCCACAAGGATCTTCAAGTCCAACTCTTTGATGAGTTGGCTCATCCAGAGGTTGAACACACAGCATTGGCATTATTAGCACCGGGCTCTAACAACCTGCGCTAATCTCAGGGTCAACTCTGCATTTAATAAACATTAGGTAAAACACTGAACACAATATGTCACTTTGCATATTTCTGCAGCCTCAACTATGCTGATATCCCTAACATAGTTGAAAACAGTGGCCTGTCACTTCATATTACTGAGTAACTGAGGAGAATTTAGGGTGGAGGAAAACTGGAAAAAAAGCTTGTAGTGGAGATCAGAATTGGATGCTTGAAAGAATAAACTGAGATTGACTATACAATAAAAGAAACTAAGATGAATGTAAAATGGGGTAGTGGATTAAACCAAAATGAGCAATGCCAAGCAGAACAATGCAGACCTGGGGATCATCAGGACTGGATAGAATGAGAGACAGATATTCCGTCTCTGACAGAATCTGAGTTGGATTTTAATAAAAGTATGTGGAAAGGAGATGGTTCACAACAAAAGACTGAAAAAAGACCCACCAACAGGAATCATACAAGATGAAAAAACAGCAGAAGCAAGTGAGAGTAAGAAGAATTAGTAAGTAGGCAAGGGCTGACAGCAGAGAGACAGCATGCAGTCAAGAGATGGTCTGGGACTAGTCAGGCCTAAATATTTGATTGAAAAGACAGAATCACTGCTGCATTGGAGACTGGCTTGAGGCAGGGAAAAGCTGGAAGTATAGGCAAAAACCTAAAAAAAGTGTTGGTCTTCAGAAGCTATTAAAAAACGCAAAACACCCTAAAGACTTAACATCCTCTGCAAGTATCTGCAAACCTCTTTCTCCTCCTCAGAAAAAATATCTCCCTTTCCACTAATACTGATAAAATTACCATGTAAGAAGCCATAACTTTGTTCCTTTCTTAATTCAAGCATTAGTAATGTTCATGTACTAAATTTAAAGCTCTAATCCTGCTAATTATTAACTTGACACCCATATCACAGAGCATCTAATTTTACTATTTTTAGGTTGATTTTAACTAGAAAATTACACCTAGAAACACTTTTACAGAATATTAAACAAATATTTACAGGATATTAAACAACCAGAGCATTTTAATTCCTTGGACATCAGAAATTCCTCCATTTAAGTTTGTCTACTAGAATTAATATTCTGTCTTTACTACATTAGGCCAAGCTCTTTTTTCTACACTATCTCATTCAATTAACAGGATATTTTCTGGGAATAAATCCAAGTTTTATCTTGAAGGATGACACTCCCTTCAAGACCCTGCATTCAATATTATGGAACCTAAATGCTACATAGGAGAACAGGTTTTTAATCTGAGCTTTTGCCAAAGAATCCTTAGGTGGCTGCATTAATTACGTTGTTGTGTATCAATAGAAAATCGCAAGACTTTAGCACATTCCTAAGCTTTTGTATTCTTGAAAAAAGGAAATTTAACTCCATTCCCTCTCTAGTTCTCCCTAACTGCTTGTTGCAATTGATTGGATCCATTTTGCAACTTCAGAATGCTTAACAGAAATGTACTAACAGTAGCAATTATCAAATAAAGCACAGGTGCGAGCTTCTGCTCAGATCACTATAAATAAAGATGTCTATATTCTCAGTTTTCACACATAAGCCAAAGAAACCATACAAACAACCCTGCCAACATATACTACTTTTTGACTCCAAGAAATCTGTGCCGTTGTTTAGAAGGTACTTTTTTCTTCCTCTGAAAGAAAGTACTTTATTTCAGTGCTCTTCCTTATCAATTTTATTGTAAGAGAACAGTCAGAGTATATCCTAAAATAAAGCACTCTCTAAATGAAAGATTTAGAATTAATACATAGAATGAATATATGAATACTAACAAGATTTTATTTTGAGGCATTGAGAGAATCTAAAGAGTAAAATGAATAGGTTGGCGATAACTGTATTGAAGTACAACTCACCAAAAATACAACTTAGTAGAGCTAAATACTATTTTGTTGCAGCCTCAGTTCAAAAGTACTAGTCTTCAGAACATTTTAAAGACATCGTAAAGGCTAACTACAGAGTTATTAAGGCTTGTTTTAAAAAGCTGAACTATGGATACATGCAGCTCAGGGTAGATCTCTTGATTTAAGCAGTTTTGAATTGCGGTATCTACTTTCCTCTGTTACCTACACAGTTCTGAGGTCCATACTGTGTATCTTGACTCCAACACAGTTTACCATGCAACATACCATTCTGAGAAGTCAACACACATTTCATTATCTTATGACTAAAAACTGACAGATTAGGCCCAACTTCACAACATTCATTGAAACAGAACTTCAGAAATTGATTCTTGAACAAAGAAAGGAAGCTCTGGTCTTAGTTTCTTTACTGTAGCTAACTTCTAACTTACCCCACCAAGCTGTGGCTGAAAAATCCAATTATGCAGACTTGGAGATTTCAGAGCTTCCAAGGTGCTAAAAAAAAGCCCCCATAATACAATGTTTGCAGCTTTCTACTGATTGGTATTCCAACATAATGACACATCTTAGTTTCTAAAATAATTTTAGGTAACTCTTTTTTGTGTAACTGCCTATACTATTCATGTATAGCTACAAAATCCCAGGCCCTAGTACAGCCTGTCCCTCCACCTCCTCATTTATTATCTCCTTTAAAGAGCGAAAACCAACTGATCTTTACTTTCCAAGGAGAGTAACACTTGCTATTCACGCACACATCTGTACAGCGCTGATTACAAATCTCTGCCAAAACAAACAGCAAGCAGCTGCCTGAGTGTTTGCTGTGTTAAGTCATACCAGCAACCTTTTTCGTTTCCTGGAAAGCAATCCAGTGACCAAGATCAGCAAGAAATTTATTGGCAGTAGGAATAAGCTCAATGTTACTGGATGCTGCACACACTCAGACCCATATTTTCACAAGACAGCTATAAATGCAGCCAGCAGCCCTCTTTCACTCCCCATTTGTCACAGCTCAGTGCAGCCTGGATGCTATAAGGCTGCTCCCATGAAGACTTTGAACACTCTTAAATACATAAATGGCAGACTTATGGACAGATAAGAACAGTATTCTAGAGTCCTGTTTCATCATCAAGGACAACAGGCAGAAAAGTAGTAATGTTTCAAAATCCACAACTAAAAGAACACTATAGACTGGAGAACACTTACCTGCCGAGCTAAGCAAAACACTGAAGTCTGTTCCTCTCTGTGACTCCCCATGTTCACTCTGTCCCTCTTTTTCTGTATCCTCATAGCGGTTCCAGTTAGAAAGTAACTTTCTTCTCGAATAGCATTTCACTTCTTCCTTCTCTTCTTCCTGTCGTGATTCGGTATCATCATCCTCTGCTGCCTGTGACATTTAAATGGACAGCTAAGCCATTGCAACTCCATGGCAATTTGTTCTGTATTTAAACTATCACTCATACAAACAACTCCAACTACTGAAATAAAACCCAGAATGACAAATTTACCTGAATTCCCATCAACATGTTAGATCAGGTGTTACTATCTTCCTGAAGCGTATGTAATTCATCAATAGTGCAATTCAAGCACCGAGTGAAGCTCCAGCTCTTACAGGGGTCAAGCAGTCACACTGATGAAAGTTCCACTTCTTTCCCTCCCATTCTGGAAACCCATAATGTATAGCTTCCTTCCTAAAACTGGTAATGGGTAGGGAACTAAGAATTTAATCCCAGTATCTCTGTCCAATTGTTGCAGTGATATAGATGATAACTGAAAAAGTTGATGATTGTAGAGCAGAATAGGAAAAGATAACAAATTCTGCAGAGAAACATCTTGAGAATGGTTATGTACATAAGAACTTCCATAATAACCAAGTACAGTGTCTTACATCAAGTAATACGGAACAATTAATCAAATTATCTCCTTTATGAAAGCTATTTAATGGAAATAGATGTGAAAAAATTAAATAGGCTAGCAGTCAATCTACTAGCCTAACCTCTCAAAAAACTCTAGGGTCAAAAAGATAATTCACTGCAGACTCAACTTAAGATATAAGTATACAATACAATACAATGAAATAGGCATTTGCCACAAGTACTCAACATCTGTGTAAAACTCCCGTCTTGAATCCTCTATATATGCAGTTCTCCCAGAGGTGGGGGTTCAGCTGGAATAAATGCTGGTTCACAAACAGAAATATTTGCTTCCCGGAAGAAGGTACACTCAGCAAGCAAGAAGAGAACTGAGACCAACCAGAAAAGTTCTGTACAAGATACTTTCTGCAAAGGCTTAAAGCTCTGAAGAGCTGGAGTAAAGGCACTGAGAAAGAAGATGTTCCCACCATGTTGGCTCCCAAACATTCCTGCTGACAGCTCCGCTCTCTCTTCTCTCCTTTACTCCATCTCTCCTTTCAAACCACAGTGTATTGATGTCATAGGATTAAATTTTGCCGTCCCAACAATAAGTACATTCTTCACGTCAAGAACAGCAAAATTCCAAGTTAATCTACACTGCTGTAAAGCTTAAAGCCATCTCCATTCAGTGTAAACTAATTTCAAAAGCAGGAGACCTTTCAGTAAGTCATTATATACCCATTTTAGCCACCAACATGCTTGTAGCAAGCATGGTTAGAGTCCTTCTCTAATCTTAGTTCGCGAAGCCTAGCCATGAGTATGATGATATACCCATAAGACAAAACACCGCTACAGCTCCCCATCAGATACTGGCTTTAAGGAGGACTTTGGCTTTGATAGTTTAAACCAAATATAATCCTGAAATAAATGTGAAAGGAAACTATTTATGTTTAAACAAGGCCCCTGTAAGTGAAATGCTGCAACATCTTGTGCAGAAACATTACTAAATCTCTAGTAGTTACTGTGTTTCTAAAACTACATTAGGGTTTGGATTTTTTAAGCACTGTCAATGTCCTACTGGTATAACTTTGGACAACCTCGTGAAAACAACTGCACAAAGCCACTATCAGGAACACAGCACTTATCACTTCTCTAACCTGTTTCAGAATCAATGAGTTACTTTCACAGAAAGGATGCAGAGCAATGCAACACGTTTCAAACTGATTTCAGAAAACTATTGCAAAGAAGCTCTGGAGTCCTCAGCATAAGAATGACATGTACCTATTGAAGCTGGTCCAGAGGAGGGCCACCAAGATGATCAGAGGGCTGGAGCACCTCTCCTATGAGGAAAGGCTGAGAGAGCTGGGGTTGTTAAGCCTGGAGAAGAGAAGGCTCCAGGGAGACCTTATTTCAGCCTTCCGATAGCAGAAGAGGGCTTATAGAAAAGAGGGAGGCTGGTTTTTCACATGGGCAGACAGTGATAAGACAAGTTTTAAACTGAAGAAGGGTAGGTTTATATTAGGCGTTAGGAAGAAATTCTTTACCCAGGGGCTAGTGAGGCACTGGAAGAGGTTGCCCAGAGCAGCTGCAGCTGCCCCATCCATGGAAGTGTTCAAGGCCAGGTTGGAAAGGGTTTTGAGCAACCTGGTCTAGTGGGTGGTATACCTGCCCATGATGGAGGGTTGGAACTTCATGTTCTTAACAGTCCCTTCCAATCCAAGCCATTTTATGATTCTACAATCCCTGGAGGTATAGATGTGGGGCCTAGGGACATGGTTTAGTGGTGGCCTTGGCAGTGTTTGGTTAATAGTTCGACTTCATGATCTCAAGGGTCTTTCCAACTTAAATGATTTCACAATTCTGTGATTGTGAGAGTTTGTATTCTCCCGTGTTTGATGTCTTAAAATGACTGCCCAGCATATCCTAAAAGTAGCAAAATCATAATCTACCAAACTTCATAAGCAAGCTTCTTTCAGCATCATTTGAGAGATTTGGTTAAGAACAGCATGAAGGAATGATAACATCATTGAAGAGATTAAAAGCTGTCATAATTACACAAACATACTCCCAATTGTCAAACAGCTGACAAGAAGAAAAATATTCTGTGCATTCTTACTGGTTCTGTGCGACTTTTAGGTAAATTCTCTTCTCTTTCTATTCATCAGAAAAATACATTAAAATGGATGTTCTGGATAAACGGTTGTGTGGGCAAGGGGATGAAGTTGCAACTATATTACTGGAAACTGATGCAGAACTATGATTTCCACACAAAGGCCAAATCCACTTACATCCAGACAAAAATAAACTTACTTCTTTTCTGTTCTTCTCTGTGAATTGAATGATTTGCTATAATCCAGCAAACCTAGTGAAATTCAGTGCCCAAAATAACTTGGAGCTGATATGATTCCCAAGTCAAAGCAAGAATAATGCTACACAGATAGATCAGTTTTGTACTTTATTTTTGTTTCTAAGAAAAGATCAGAATCACCTTAGGCAACTATGACACTATATATAATTACTTATTATAGACTTGTTTGAAGAATTCACCCCTTTCAGCTGCAAACATAAACAAAACAGGAGTACCACTTTCTTATTTTAACAAGCTTCCAGTAAACTAATATGAATTCAAATGTTTACTCTTAAACTAGACTAACTTCTTTTTCACATTCTGTTATTAGCTATGTTATACAGTGCACTTTGAGTAAATTTCATTTCTTAGAAGTAAAATAGTTAACTTCAAGAAATAAACTACAAATTCTCAGGAACATTAATAGCCGTTATGCAGCCTGGTTCCCCAAGTACTGTCCTGAGGCTCACTGTTGAAACGAATAAACTTCAAATACTAACCTGCTTCATTTCCAATAAATATTTAATGGAAAATTTTACATGATGCACTGCCATGCTACAACATAAAACTGCAAATAATCACTTTTGAATATTCAACATTCAATCAACTTAAAGATGTGTATTAAGCTTGAAAATGATCAAATACATTCAAAAACTGATCAGTGAAACTGCAGAAAATAATTTGCTTCTACCATTTCACGAGACAGCTACCATCTGAAGTAACAACCTCAGAAGCAAATAAAAATGTATTTTAATTACCTTCCTCTTAGCTGCCTATTCAGCTACACTATATACTGCTACCATTGTCATACCACCTGGCTGAAAATGAGTCTTATTCAGTATAGACCAAACATTGTCCTATGCCTAATAAAATAAAATAACTTCCTTTCTGCCACATCCTCAAATAACAGATGATACAAACTGAAACAAATTCTAGAAGCCAACTCAAATATAACCTTTAAAACAGTATTACTTATGTAAGGAGAAAAACTTAAGCCTTTAAACAGTACTGAACTATATCTACACATTATTGCTCAGTGCTGTAATTCACCACAATACCACAGAAGGTATAATATCTAGCTGCTGTGCTTCTGTTTCAGGTAGGATTACATGCATTATCATTTGCACGTTGCATTTGAATTTTGAAAGTGAGGAAAGTGTGCAAAAGCCCAGTTGAATGAAACCTGGAACCCTTCAGACTATTTTGCACATCAGGAGGACAAAAAAGTATACACAGTATTTTGCCTAAATACTACGGTGCTCAAACAACAGAGAAAGAGCAAAGCTCCCTTGCAGAGGAACTTGCAGGATTTAGGGTATTCTGCGAAATAATGGATTTTTTCCCTTTACTGGAGCCTATGACTCCACTTTTCTCCTAAAGAAAAGCTTAATGAACAGCACAAATGATCCCAATCTACAATCCACCACAGCAAAAGGATACTTTAGTGCACTATTTTTACATACATCTCTAGGGACAGGATGGTATTGAGAAAATACAGGAAAACGTGGTTTTTAGGTCAACTTTTCTTACATATGAGAACATGTTGATGCACACAGTTCAGGAATGAAGGTGTTAAAATGAAGTAAATATTGTTCTGAACAAGTAATTTCCCCTGAGGTCATCTTTCTGCACTTCCCTGGAACCCAGAGTGGTTTGGATCAAACCAAGGCTGAAGTACCCAATGGAAAAAGTGTAACAGTGACCTCTTACATCCCCCTTCAATTACTCAACTGCTCTTCACTGTAAGTGCAATCACTCATAGCACGTTAAGCATATATGTCCAAGGATTCTACAAGAATTGTTGAGCTCACAGCACTTTCAAAACAAAACCTGAAAGTGCATTAAAAGTCAGAGCTTCCATTAAGACTTTCTAAAACTGTATTTATTACCCTTAGTAAGCCACAGGACCTAAGGCTTATAGCCCTTTTCCTGTTCAATTCTGATAACTCCGTAAGAAAAATTTAGAACACTTCAGTACTTAGAATATCCTACAGTAACATAAACATCATATGTTCAGCTTACCTCACCTTGGGCCAACTGCCCTTCCCCATTATGGAGGTGTCATGCATTTATTAGATTTCTGTTCTTATTTATTTTGTAGTATTTCTCTCAATTCTCTTGCCAAGAATGTCACTTTACAGTATACATGAAAACATAGTTTGAGGTTTTTTTGTTAATCTGTTAGAAAGAGCATAGCTATTTCTCTCCTTCACTGTCTTCCCAAATTATCTTCAGAAACTCTTCAGAATTATATTGATCAAATGCTACTTTTCTCCTTTGTTACTTAACCTCTGTATTACTCTTCTGAATATTACACCTCTAACACATTCATACTTCCTTAATCTTTTCCATTCTTTATTAGGGACACTTACCTACAATACCCCAGACATCTTATATACCCACTCAGAGTCCACAATAAATAGTCCCCACTGCCACATGTGGACACTGCACTTTCACAGATAGTGATAACCACTGTCTACTCCCTACATTTGCTGTTCTCACAACAAGCAACAGCACATACCAATTCCTTGAGCAAACTTCTCTCTTGATTTCCCCTTCCCTTCCTAGAAACTGCAGTACAGTTGTGGGCAAGTGCAAGGACATTTCTGCTTATCTGTATCAATCCCAATTTCTCTTCTCATCAGGGGAAAAGACTAGCAAGACAAAATGAAAATATCCTGTGGGTTGAATAGACTATCTGCTGCATCATGAGTGGTACATATCTTTTTCTCATTTATATTTGAAATAGTAAGGTGTCTGTGTAGAAACAATTTCTCCTCTCCTCATCCCAACTTCAGCAGTTTCTGTTAAGGTCAAATTTTTACGGATGGAACTTGTAAGTCACAGAGTCAAAAAAAACACATATAATTAACCAACAAAGCAGTTCACGATCTCTACACTTTAAATTGTTTCACAGAACAAAAGTCTGTATATGGAGGCTTCTATGCATGTCAATGAGTAAGGCAGTTTGGCTGGTATTGACTACTGATATTGACTGTTCCTCTAGGCAGACAAAAGTGAAAATGTTAAAGACAGTTACACTTTAATGACTTAAATTGCTCTTGGAAAGACATACTTGCTTTTAATTTAATGGTTCAAAGTTATTGGTGGTGTAACCAAACAGGAGCAATGGGATTACACCAGGAATTATCTTAGCACATTCTAAATAAAATATAATTTCAAAAATATTTCCTTTTTTAGCAAAAGTGCTCTTTAAATGCACTTTATTTACACGTAAATCCAGAAAGGTACAGGAGAATCCCTTGACAGCTTAATTTATATATCACTGTGATTGATAGGCTTGTACCTTACAACAGTTATATATAGTATAATAACCTTTAAAAGAGTTGTTCCTATTTTACAAATTTACCTAATTACAACCCCTAGACACATGTCCCTCTTCTCTTCTTGTAAGCAATTACTTGACAAAGGAATATATCATCTGGTTTATTGTGGTGGAAATTTATTGGACTCTCTACAATACAAACTGTATGGTAAAGAAAAGCTGTATTTAAAGAAAAACAGAATATATTTAGAACTATGGCAAATGAAAGCAGAACTACATTTTTAAATTAGTGGTATTATTTTACAAAAGACAAAATACTAGTGCAGTTTTATCAATATTGATGCAAGTTTGTAGGTGTTTAGAATCAAAATGTCCTTACGCACAAGAAATAATACAGAACTCCATGAAGTTACCTAGACAGACAGTTGGAATTCAATTTCAGATTTTGAAATGCAATTCACAATGATATGGACAAGGAGGAATCTTGTTTCAAAAACAAAAATAATAAAATAATAGCAAAAGTGAATTAACAAGGTAAACATGTCTGTCAGTATATTGTATACAACTCTGCTATCTGGGAAAACCAGAAGCATTGTTCTGTCTGCCTAGGAACATTAATGATAAATTTCTGTACTGAGAAAAATTAGCAAGTTAGAACAATATAAAAAGGGCAGTATGAAGTAAGAGTAGAATACAGTCTCACAAACTATTCTTATTTAGTACTCTTAATACAGATATTAGAAAAGCAAACAAAAGATAAGCTTTGTAAAATTTCCCTGAAAAATAAGATTTTCCCAGTGCAGTGATATCATAAGATACCACTTCTTTCAGAGACAGAAAAGAATATTTTGTAATAACACTCAGGAACAGCTGCCAAAAACTGAGCTGTTAGCTTATCTGTAGTGCACTGTTTTCAAGAGACATCATATTCACGTCTCATCATAACGACAGTTAAAAAGTAAATATAACAGTCTTGTCCATCAAATTATTTTGCTTCAAAGTTCTTGCTTATTCTGTCTAGAAGACACAAATAATTGAAATGGATTAAAAAACTTTAAATGAAAAAGAGTGTTTTCTCATTACTGTTTAACTGGAACAAAACCTCCACCACTTAAGATACACTTTCTCCATAAAGTTATAACATGATCAAGCACCAGGACTACAAGTTGTACTTCATCTTTCTCACAAACCATTATTAATATTTCCACAAGCTATAGCCATATTCTGTACAAATCTTACACCTCACTGAATTGGAACAAGAGCTTCTATTAGGAGTAAAATTTCTTCCTTACATTCACTGAGACGGGAGAAAAAAAAAAGAAAGCCCCAGAGGCAAACAGCTTGGTTATTTTGTTTGCAACTACTTATTTAAATGGCAGACTATCATCCCTTTCAAAGAACTAGAAATGAATCCATAAATCCTGATGCTCACTTTTCACTGTCCCCTCAGAAATAACTCCATGATCTGCTAGTACACAATTAGCTGCATTGTCCTTTAAATGAGTGCCTTACAGAGACAAAATCTAATACACACTGCTCAAGTTTTGTATTGCAACTTTTAGAGACCCAGTTTGAAAACTGTTGACTCGTAGATAAATTAAACTTAATAACCATGCAATGCGTGTTACCAAGACACGGGGCTTGGTTAAGCCTGCCAAGTAAGTATTTATTCTGAAAACTGTGTATTTCAAGACATTGCTCTTTAGATACAGAATTTCCCACACTACAGAACCACTAGCTAAAATTTCAGTTTACTCATTTAGATTAAAACTCCAAACTGAAGGATATTTGATGGGCTGTGTTGTGATAATAGTATCATTACAAATTCAGCACTCATTCTGTACTAATTGCAAAACTCAGTAGAAAATCAACAAGTTGCATTAACTGTAGAAGTAATACTTTGCCTTTCTTTGCCAAGGCTGAGCCACATTGTGAACAAAGAGTCTGTAGGAAGTTTGTCCAGCTGCTGTCTATAGATAAAGAGACTTCTGATTTTCTAAACTTGCCAAGCTAATGCATTTCCACCAACAGAAAATCAACCATATTGTTTCTTTAATTCACTGGAAATCATTATATGAAAGGTACTGGCAGCTATGCAACTCAACCAATTTATACAAAATTGTCACATGGACCTGCAGAAAACCTGGCAGCTTTATTACCTTCAAATTGACAGTAACTTTAAAAAGTTGATTTTTTTTTTCTTACAAACATCAGTCAAAAATATGAGTGCAAACAAAATAGGACCCTCTGTCTTGACAAAAATACCAGGTTTCAGTAAAGCTTTACAAAGTAAGTATATTGTCACAAAGGTTATAGCATTTTCAGTAAGATTACCGATTGTTCCTATGTATAGACTGTATTTGGCAAAAGTCAGAAGTTTTATATATTGCATACATATGGCTCCACATATGTGAAAGCTGTATTACACTCAGTATCTTAGATCAGTTAAGGAAACCTTCTAGAGAAAGTTATTTGTTCTCACCAAATCTGCTGTTCCTAAGCAGAAGTGCCCTGAGCTGCATTAGAGACTGACTGTATCCCGAAATTGATTCAATTCTTATGTGTTAATGGCAAAGTGTTATAGACTAATCCAAGCTGCAAGGGATTGCAAAAGGTTATTTTGTCCAACCACCTACTCAAACGAAGGTCAAAACTGAAATCAGACAGGGCAGGTTGGAGCTTTGTCCACTCAGGGCTTGAAAACCTCCAACAGTATGCCTAATTCTTAGTATTTCATTTTGCTGGTTTATTCTAGCACTTCTAAAATTGCAAGGGCAGTCATATTAACAGGTTCAATAACTTGTAAAGAACACACATGAGGAATTCTGTAACATCAAGGAATCAAAGTGTATTGAGGATACATATTCAGCTCAACAGTTAAATAACAGACTTTTTAAAGGATATTGCTATTTTACTGGTCTTCATGAGTCAATGGGTAAGACAGCCTCTCTCAGTAAATGTATCTGTTATAAATGGAGATGTATTGAAAAGCTTTGTACTTCTGCAACCATATCAATGATGAAGTAAAAGCATGACTAATTATGTAAAAAGCTCACACAAAGGAGCCACCTGCAGAACAGAGACAAAATTGAGTCTTGATCCTAACTCATAAAGGTTATTTCTTTAACTTGGAACAAAGGCTGCTCTAAAGAGCAAAGTTTAGAGAAGACCTCACCTATATTGACAAGTCTAATGTTTATTTAATAACCCCTACATGCACACAGCTTTAGAACAAAGCCAACACAAATCCTCTACCAAGGATCAAAAACAATATGTTGAAGAAGCTTCAGGGTTTCCCATGCAAGGAGAAATATGTGACAAAGTTTCTCAACTGATCCAATTTTTCGCCGCAGTGAAAATAGAAAAAATAAACAAACAACCCTCCCAAAGCAACCTCTCGAAAGATTTCTGCTGTGCTATTCTACAAATGAAAGGAGTCCTCCAAAACTTACATTTCAATAACAACATAACTATTCCTTACCTTTAGATTCAAAAATATTTGATAATATATAGTAACAAGTTAAAAGTTTAGCGTTTTTTAAATGTATCTCTATTTGGTAAAAAAGAAAACACATAGGAGTAAAACATTATTTTTCTATGGATTTCAAAACATAAAAATAACTTAGTGATATTCACCCACACTGTTCTATTTTCAATTGGCACAGCATTAAAGAAAAAATTCTGAAAGACACCAAACAGAACATTATTCTTTGAAATTGTATACCTCAACTGCCAGAAACATAATCATTTTCTTCCCTCTTCTACTCTTAACCTACTGCCAGCTTTATCAATTCACAGCAGAATCAGACATGCAAAAATAATGGTTAGATAGGCTGAAAGCATGTCATGAAACATGGGAACTGGGAAGTAGGTCTTTCCTTCATATCTGGCAAGAGCTATCCGCTAGACTGGTTAAGTGTACTGGTAAGCCATATCCTTGGCTTTAATTTCTTGCAATGTTAAGCTCATTTTTCTAAAGTAAATTTTGTTTTCTCTTTCCATTAAAGACTTGCAGATTCTCCATTACTATTCCTGCTTCACATAAGACACATGGATATAGAGGTGCTCTTTGTCAAATTCGCATAGTTAAGAAAAAAACTGCTTTGCTACAAATATTTGTGTTGCTTGGTAAAATTTTTAGCATAAACTTCAGAACATTTGCCATTTGCAACTGCTTTTAGTCCCCTTTTTCAGTTAAGGTTTTAAGATAGTTACTAAGCCATGTAAGGCATCATTTTAGAGGTTCTATATACAAATACTGATGTTTGGTTTGTGAATTTAAATTAAAACCTCCAACATCTGTCACTTTTTCAGATCAATTATCACATAATAATAGCATATCGCAAACACATAAATACTGACATAATGAAAATTAAAGCTGCAAAAGGAGACACTCATTTGAAATCCTATAAAGATACTATGGAAAGAAATTCCAGAGGACAGCATTTTGTATTCCTACTCACCTTCACTATGTCTGCAACATTGTAAGTAGCATAGCCCCTAAGATTTTAATCCTTCATTACTAATATATTGCCATTTCATACATACAATTTCACATGCTACCAAAAAACCTCCTATCTCTACTACCCTTCTATCAACAAATTGGCAGATCCAGCCATTATGCATTTTTGAAATTAAGTTGCATTATTACATCTATGGTATGGCATGACAAAGCAGCAAGACGTGAGTTAGAAACTGCCTTGTTTGACAATATTTTCAGAAAGGAAGGTCCAAAAGGGGTAATTTTTAGGACAATAGACAGTCATATAGTAAATCAATGAACAAGTTATATATAAGATACTAAGGATAAAAAGCAGACTGTCTGACAGACAAACAAAACACATAGCTATAAAGCTGAATGCAAAACCACATACCAAGAAAAAAACCAGGAAGGATATATTGAATGACACTGATTATAAAAAGAATCGAGTCATGCTTAACAAAATAACCACAATTACAGCAATTCTACATCAAAATGACACTATCCTTGATACCCAGGGTTTTAAAGGGCATTTCTGAGACCAATACTACAATTAATGTTTTTCTTTATACAGTGGAAAAATAGAAAATATGCAGAGACTACTAACTACCCACTTGACAAACACCAAACCCTTTCTTTCTCCCTCTCTTTTCAATTATGTGAAGAACATATGGGCTGATCCATTTTCATAGATGTCTGCAAACCAGTCAACATAGTGATGCGAGGAAAGGGGAAATGAGTAAAAGAGTAATTCATCAGGGATATGCTTCCAAATTTAAGACACTGCAATCCCTGCTTCACAGTCAAGGCAGGATTTCCCTGACAGTATGCCCAAGTGGTGCAAAAAAAGGAGCCACTTATACCCTCCATTATCAACTTCCTCACAAAAGTCAGCCCCCTTCCTAGCACAAACTCAGCTAAAAAGGAACAAAGCAGATGGAATTCTCTCAGGCACCACGCAATGTGTTGTACCATTACGCAGCAAATTACTGCCAAACATCTGATTTGTGGTGGGTTTGCCTCCAAAGGTGAGAGTGTCGAATCCATACGCACTGCCATTTAAAGTACAGCTCTATTGTGGACAATGTGTCTCTATGATGCTCCTCCAAAAGAAAAGGCAGCAGCACACCACACACCCCATCTTCAAGGATTTTTTAGCAGTATAGGCTCAAAGATGGTATATAGGTGGTAGTACAGTTCCCAGAGCAGCATGTTCTCCAACTGCTGTACTACAGTTCAAGTATTAATGATGAACATGTTTGTGGATTCTGTATATATATAAAAATATCAATAAAACACAAATAAAACATGTAGAGACATCACATTGTCTTGACTCAGGTAAGCCAGAAGCAGAATTTTTTACCACCAAAGTGTGACATGCACTTGGTCTCGAGGCAGTACACTTTTGACAGAAATATAAAACTTTCTCCAGCAAAAATAGTTCTGTTTGTCCTGAAATGACCTAAGAATCGATGTGGACTGGGGCATAAGAGAGGGGATTGCCAAAACAAAGCATCTCAAAGAGACAATGTAAATAAATACAATCCATGTTTATTCAGTTACTGCAGAACTACAGCATTTTATCCAGAAAGTGGAAATAAGTTCAATTCCCTTCTCTGACAAATGCATTTCAAGTTTCATCTCCCACATCCCATGAGAACACAGTGACTGTACATACCCTGAAATGGGAGATCTAACCTGTTTTCTCAGCCAGACCTATTTTAGTTTGTACTGCACGTGGACACTCCTAGTAGGAGAACTCAAGAAGCTGGTGGCCTGTGTGCCCTGTAGATGCCTAATCACCACATACACACAAGAGAAAAAACCAAAAAATAACACTTCACATCATTGTCTTTCATTCCTGCTCTCTTTATGACAATATCATGTTTTTACATAAAGTACAAAGGGACTGAAAAAAAGGAATTGAGGTAAAACTCAGATAAAAATTATTTCAAGTTCAATGGCAGGTCACTTAGCTGAGAGGTGAAAAAAAACCAAACTTGACTGCACTTTGTATTTGAAACTGGGAAGAAAACATCACAGTTTGAACTCGTTCCTTTTTTCCACATCCTCCAAATCTTTTGCCTCATTACTCACTGCAGATTGAAACTTTTTCATCGTGTACTCTCTGTATCCAAAGGAGGCTCTACATCCACTGTCTCCCTTTTTACAAAAAAAGCATCAGTAACATTTGTAACATTATACACAAACTGTTTCTAACATAAACTGGTAGATGCAAAGATGATTTTGCTATATATTTTGAGAAAGAGCTGAAAATAATACATTACCTTATTATAAGACATTTTCTGCATCATAAATGGCATTTTCAGTGGCTAACAAAGGATACAATAAGGCAAGAAAATAAACAATTATTGATAAACTCATCAATCTGTTTTGCTGTCTCACTGAAAATAATTGAACTATTTTTCATTCTACCTTCTCCTTCAGGGTTTCACGTAATTTAGATAAGATTTTTTGCCCCTTCCAATTACTCAACAGAAAATTAGCATTTGTAAAAGTCACTTAACTGCAATTCTTGGCAGCCATCTTAAACAAGCCAGTATAGGTGTGTGTAAATCCTTCTGGTTTTATGCTCTATTTTTGTCCAGACCATACCTAATAAAATACAGAGACCAAAAAAAAACCCTTGATATTTAATATTTTGTGTATTGCACTTTCTGATTTGTCAACAATATTAATAAAACTAAATAGTAGTGCTAAATGTTAAGTCTGTTCCATCATTACAATGACACACACCAGAGTAAATTTAAAATTATTTCTATAAAAGTATTAACGGAGATGAGGTGACACATATGTTTGTATGTTCACAGTTTTTTCATATTGGCATAGTGACCTATTGATGACTTTGTAGTAAGCCTTCAGTGAGTTTTCAGCATTGCTTCTCATAAACAGCAACAATTTACTTCCTTGTTGCTCACCTAGACATCAGAGCTCTGTCAGTACAGGTTCAAGTTTCTATTATAAAACATTTTTTCCGCTTGAGGGAAAAAGGAAAAAGCTAAAGTTTTGGGATTTTTTTCCTTTAGACTAAGGAAGGAAGAGCCTCAACAAAGGTTCTTTCATGAAAAGAAAAAAAAAATATCCCGGCAAAGAGTAATCCTCTTCACTAGTTTGCTCTACTGGTGACCTTTAGAAAGATCTACCAAAGCTTAATTAGCAGAAAGGGCACCTGAGAGAGCAGGCAGCATGAAGAAAAAAGCTTTTAGTCTTTATTGTACAGGATGAGAATTTTTGAAAGAGGGATGAAATCCTAAGACTGCCTCATAAATGTTGGATACTGGAACTCATCACTCTGCATTAGCTAAAGACAGAATTACCCAAGAGAGACATCCTATTCCAAAAACAATGTTTTGCCTAACAGGAATGATGCTCCAGTTAAAGGGAAAAACATCTCATGAAGTACACAAGAAAGAAACTTATTCTTGAAGTTTCTACATAAAATTCTTACTGCTCCAACGATCACTAAGTATGGTTCCAGAAGCTGTTTTAATATGTGAAATAGCAAAAAATATTTCTCTCACCTTGATTTTAAAATGGATAATTTAAACAGATTAGTCATGTGACTGTGACCTGGTGTGAACTATCTTCCTCTACAATATGCAACTTGTAGATAAAGAGCATAACCAAAGTTTCCTCTCCGAAAAGCATCACTGCACTTGCAGAATACCAATCTCAAATAACAAAAGAAAAAGCCTAGATCCTGAGAAGTTCTTATGTTCAAACCTATTTACAGCCGAAGAAAAAACATGACTCATATCAACATACAACATAAGTAAAAAGCCTATCATTAAACAAGGCTTAAATAATTCTATATGAACAGAACAAAACTTACCCTGTGCTCGTGAAAATTTCACTTCTGTGTACCGCATCTCCATGTTTATTCTGTGAGTATCAGCCTCTTGAGAGGATGTTGTTTCGTATTTAAACCATCTTCATTAAATTATTTTATAACTACACCAGAGTGGTATACTACCACAGATGTTTTCAAATATCTTTCTTTGCATTCACACAAAAAAACCCTTTGTTACTTGTATATCAAATTTGAATGCAAATTACTGCAGACACTTTAGAGATCACCACACAAAGTCCTAACATCCCTTCCAACTTTTTTTGGAACAGGGTGGAAGGGGAAATCCTCTGAAAGATATTTTTCTAAATAGTCTTAAAGAATGTGCTTCCCTAAATCCAACATGCAATACGAGATAAGGTAGTGAAGAATCATTGCCCAAGGTCCTCAATGCCCTATTGCCATATTTAAAAACCAAGATGTTAAAAGGTAATTTTATTTTGCCATTGATCTAGAGTATAATTTTAAAAAGTAAGAGCTACCACTCAAGAGCTCTGACCCTGAAGTTAACACTACTGTGAGGAAGCTCTAAGAGTCACTTACAACTTTCTGAAAGGGCAAACACATCCAGACTACCAACAAGGTAAAGGAACACCGGGCTGTGCTTGTTGGGATGCACTACAACCCCAGAATTTTATGTGCCTACCACACCTTTATGTGTTACAGTTTGCACTGGCTGCCAGCCTATGTGCATATAGACCAGTAACTGCAGGAGAACTTTGTATCCATTTTGCAGTGGATGTTGAGCTACAAACAGCACTCAACTGATCAACAGCTTCAACTCTTGACTCCACCAGGAGTAAAGCCAATTTGAGTTCACCAATATTACACTCAAGCATAACTCACAAGGCAATTTTGCACCAAAAACCTTCCTTGGCAGTAACTCAAACTAAGACAAAGACACACACCAAAAACACTGAAAGAACTAATTTTTCTCATTAGCACAATTCATTTTTTTAATTTTACCTCTACAAAAAAATTTTACTCTGAGACTTTTAACATCCTTGCTAACAACGCATTTGAAGTGGAAGAAAAAGAAATACAGAGGATGGGATCATTTGAGCACCTGTTACAAATTAACAGGAACATAATAGGCCAGTAAAGTCAAAAAAAGCTCAAAGCCTCACAACGTGTCAGCGACAGAGCAGTTGCTTAGGAAGAGCTGTGGCCCACAATCATCACTCTGTTCTCTACAAGGCAAAGATCCTGACTCTTCCAGGGTTAAAGAGAGACTGTACAGTCTGTAAGTATAGAATTATCCTCAGGGAAAAGAGAAGCAGGAATAGAAACAGGTGCTTGAGGCAAGTTTCTTATACACTCCAGAAGATTTATGAGTTTTACCAGCAGGATGTATTACTAAGTCTACCTGCAGAAGAGTTAAAGTCTTATTTACAAAAAGAAAACAAACAAACAAATAAACCACCCCAACCCCCCTATATCCACGTAAAAGTACTGAGGAACTGCATACATGAAAGAGAACAGTGAGAAATGGACCCTCCTCTATGCCTTACCATAGAACACTGAATCACACAGGCTTGAAATCCTCTGATTATGGAAGTGTGTAAGAAATATTCCTCCATACTTTTTATAAGGCTCTAAATCACCACTGAATCAATAATCAGCAATTTTTTGTTTCTTTACAATACAGGGAAACCTGACAGCTACAAAGGCTGTGCAGAACTATTAGACTGGCTGGGAACTCTTAACAGGGCTCCTACAACCCAGTTACTTTTGTGAGGAAAAGAGCACAGCACTGCATGGAATAATTTTTAAGCAAATTACATCACTTCTATAAATTTGTTTATTCTTTAGCAGAAATACCTACTATCTACACTTTATATACAAAAACAAACTGCTGTATTATGTTCTCTAGGACCAAATACTCATCCCAGTAGCACAAGATTTTTAACTCAAAATTACAGAGTTCCCTTCCTACGAATAACTTTACTTCTGAATTCTGTTTGGAAGAAATACCCAGAAGCAAGCCATAATAATTCACATGCTTGACTTTCATACATCATGCTGTACGTTCGAGAAACACTATGAGATGATAAAAACATTCCCAGCCCGTGACATGCACACATCTTTACTCTCCATCACGTAATTCCAGCCCTTTCCCTGTTCGAGGAAGCGCGGCCGGCCCATCCAGCACGGGAGCCGCCAGCGGGCAGGCTGCCTGCACCACCTACTGGCGTCTTACAGCATTGGTTCGTTACCCTGGATGGACAGATGGATGGGTGGATGGATTCTCAAATGCGTAGTTTTAGTCCTGTCTGAAACTCTAAAATCTTCAGTTAAATATGATGGGAAGTTCTTCTCCAATATTCAAAATATTACCATTTCATATTTCATCTGAATAATATTCATTCCATTTTATTGGGTAATTAATTCTAAATAATAGAAGGATTGAAAGTTGTGTTTCACATAATTAACAAAATATACAGCTGCTAAAGTTATTTCTTTGAGCTGGAAAATATTTGGGACGGCCTGTTTGAAAGTTACCAAATTACTACTCCAGAGACTTGAGGGGAAAACAAGGAACAAAAGCACTTAAGTAGGTCAGGACAGAAAAGCACAGCCATCCAAAATATAAAAAAACCTCAAGCTCTTTCCAAGGAAGCAACAAGGAGTCAGACATGAAGTTGCTATGCAGTAACGGTGCTGCATGTTCACCTGTGTAATGGGATGTTTTTGGTACAAGTGTCTCAGGTTAAATTATCAGGCAAGTTGGTAAAATACAATGAAGGAATAACAGTAAGTATCACTAAACCATTCTACACTAAACAATTATGGATTATTACAAAACATTGCAGTCCCCAGCACTCTGAAAAAACAGGTTCCTCTGTTGTCTAGAAACTGAAGAGAATAAATTAACTTTCATTGTATAAAAAGCATTACTCTTTTTCCATTGCACAGACAGCCTTGAAAAAATAAAAGAAAAATAAATAGGACTGTGACAAGTGGTTTCACATCAGTTCCACTGAGTAGGCTCAGTAACCTTCACCATACATATTTTTCTGTACTGATCTCCACATACTTCCTACACAATCCATTACACAAGCTATCTACCCTTTCAGTGACAGTTTTTATTCTCAAGGCCCAAATTAAACCTTCTGCTTCTTAACAATGTTCTTCTTCTTGTCCTGCCTAAAATGGACCTGTTTGCAGCAACCTTTCTATTTAATGGCACACTGCTACCCAGGCCTGTTCAAAGTGTCCTCTTTGACAGATAGAGGGGAAAAAAAAAAAAAAAAAAGAAGAAAAAAAACCCCACAAAACAAACAACCAAACAAAAAACCCAAACAAACAAACAAACAAAAAAAAACACACACAAAAAAAACACACATGGTTTTGAGCCTGTCCTGTTAGGTCATATTTTCCAGACTTTATACCTTTCTTCATTCCTTCCCTCTGAACTTGCCCAGCTGCTCCAAATCTTGCAAAAATAGAACCAGTTCTTCAGTGTGATTGCATTGCTAATTGATACCTTCTCATCCATTAAACTGACAGTTCCCTTCTATAAAATTGCAGCTTAATCAGTCACACATCTCTACAGATTCTTCCTATGTAAATGTAGTTGTATTATATTTGACCTTGAATTACACCTTACTGCAGGCTGTTTCTCCCATTTGTTGAGACTGTGTTCTGTGCTCCACCCTCCTGCCAGTTTAGCACTGTCTGCAAATTTTAACACTGTATATTTTAATCCTTCATCAGAATTATTAATAGAAACACTGAACATGAGCAGATACAGAATGAAGCCTTGCAGAATTCTGTTTAACAAACACCAGTTTGACACTGAACCATCACAGCAGATAAACTCCTGAGAAGGGAAGCTCTTCACACCTCACTAGTAATTAAGTACAGCTCACAAATTGATGTACATTAATTTAAGTAAGGTTTTTTTAGTTGCTTTTGAGAACGTTCACTTAAAGTGTCAAAAGATTTATTGTCTTCAAGATCCAGAAATCTATCCTTCTATCTGCACAAGTTCTGTTAGACTGTTCCAAAAGAAATCAAACAAATCTGCATTTGAAAACCTCAACCTTTTTTTACGAGGCCGGTGAACCGCTTTTAGCAGTTGCTTTGAATGTAAAGACTTAGCTCATACTCATTAGGAAAAAATTATCTAATGCTCACAGCATTAGATGTTCTCTTAGATCAGTTCTATATGTGCGTACCCCACAAGAATGAAGATATAATAAACACTAAATAAATATGATATCTTGAAACTAACCATACCTAAGAAAAACTGCACTGAAATCCATCTGTTAACCTCCATTCTTTAAAAACAAAATATTTACTGCAACCAGTGCTCCAAAACAGAAAAGGAGCATTGAAACAGACCTGCCAATTCCACCTGCACTGAAGTAGTGTCATCACATGCACATTCAGTAAATAACTGAACAGAAAGTTTAAAAAATACTTTGTAAATTGCAAACATAATAAACATAAAGGAAAATGGAAAACCTTAAATTACCCACAAAAGGACCATCAAAATAAAACCCAGTATCATGTCCACAGTTCCAGAAAGTTGCTTCTCTTTTAATATGTTCTATCTCATAGAGAGAGCAATTCTAATATTCTGACGGCACGTAAAATTCTGAGCAATTTAGCGGAGTTAGACTAAAAGTGAGAGATTATATTGGGCCAATGTCAATTGGACCTTTTACTTTAAGCTTTATAATTCCACATTTTACTAAAAACGGGTAACTGCAACCGTGTTTTATTCATTCAACACAGCACAGATGAGCTAAAGCAGACTGAAACAACAGAAAATTATTCAAGATGACAGATCTACAAAGAAATGTGCCATTTGGTAAACCAGCTGGTCATAATTAGACAGACTCATTTTTGAAGGGAGGACATAAAATCTTCAGTAATCAAGCCAGTTAAACCAACAAGCACATTAGTTACAAAAAGACATAACAAGTGGAAGATCCTTCTCCCTCTTAACCAGGAATAAGAACACTTGTCCTCACATTTTCTAAGCCAATTCCATGCTTGAGAGAGGTAGCATCTTGTTTCAAGTGCAGAGCTGGTGAGTTACTCAGAGAGCTACCTCTTTAAGAGCTGACAGAAATCATGAAAACTTTTATCTCTAAGATCCTGATCCACAGCTGTATGTACCATGCAGGGTCTGATGTCAATTATTTATAAACAAACAGCACCCTGATCTCCTTCTACATTAGCACACAGCCAAGGTGTGAAGAACTGACTCAGCAGGTACTGAGTCTTCATGAGCTTTGCAAGGAACAAGCTGATCATCCGTGACTAAAACCAAAGAATTACAGGACTCCTGTAGTAGTGTAAAACATATAACGTGGTGTCCAGTCTTCATATGTCCACACAAAACTGAGAACCGAATGTGCCACCATGCCACTTTCTTCTCCCTCTTGTACAGGTCAGAAATAATGTCCTCCTGTAGCTTCAAACACAAGCTTAGGAACAATTAAATTAAAACATCCAAACCACACAATTTTAAGATCAACGGTGGTTTTAAATGAATGCAATTTACTCAGAAATATAGCTGCCAAAATATTATGCAATTTAATGCAAATTTCTACTGGAAAAAAATAAGATTTTTTTAGAGAAAGTTCAGCTTCTCAGTACACAGTGAGGAAAGTGAATGTGGTAAGACCAGAACACTCCCTGCTTTATTACCCAGCTTTCCAGGTTTACCTGGAAGTCACACATCAGCACTTCAAAAGATCTGCCCCCTGTTACTGACAGTGGGGTCTTCTCTCACACAAACCGCTTACTCTGGGCCAAGCACCCTCTCGCTGAGGTGGACTTGTGTAATACAAGACACTTTGCTGAACAGAGAGAACACCAAGGAACTGGAAATAAAAGGTGGTAACTCCCTGTCAGATAAGAGCAGGCCACACAAACAGAAGAAGGTGTTTTTCTGCTTCAGAAGTGGTGAATTATGGGATTGGCTCAGAGGCAGCAGTAGAACTAGCAACTGCAGGCTGGCACAGCTGCTGACAGTGTGGCTGGATTGCTGGGAGCCCATCCCACCCAAGCTGCTAAGCACAAGATTTGTGGCAGGTGTGCTAAGAGACTAAACAGTGCATAATATCCAAACCCTCCAGTGCAAGAAGAGCATTACACTTGAATAGACTTTAGTAGAGTTCTGGGAAAATCTTAGCTATTGCTTCACTTTTGAATACCCAACCCATATTAGCCTTGGCCGAAAATAAAGTCACTGTGCTAGGCTAAGATGAAGAGTATATCCAAGTCAGTAACACAGTGATCAGGCAAAACATACTGTAGGCTCTCCCAACAGAAAAAATTTTAATTGCTTCCTGAAATACTTCAAACAATCTAGGCAAAAACATACAAGATGATTTCCTTCCTGAGTGCACCTTTTAAATTATGAAGTGGGTCCAGTTGGGTAAATAGTACGAGAGAGAACACAGATATGGATATATTTCAACTTTGTAAGAAAGGGTTGAATGATTTGAATGAAAAAAACAAGTCCAGGAGAGATGTTTCCTCAGCTAATACATACAGGTGCTGAATTTCCCCCATATGCCTCTGGTTTATGAGGGAACACTACTGCTTCACATCCAACCCTGTCTGCATATGTCAGTGTGAGCTCAGCAATTTATAACGCTTACATGTGAAATCACTGACCATTGCTCTAAGTAACTGTAACAATCCAACTGCCACTTTTACCTTCCAAAACATGAGTGCTAAAATATATCTAAATACAGTGACAAAATTAGTATTTTATATTTTTTAAATCCACCAGCAATCATGGGAGTTTTAAGACAGATAAAACACTGGCTGGAGTCAATTGACGCCATGGCATCTCAACAGTCAAAGTGAATCTGATCAACACGATGCTAGAAATGGAGTAGCAGCTGGTCCATCTACGTAAGGACTCCCAGGGCTGCCGCTACCAATCAGTGGGCATCATTGTAATCTCTCTGCCAATCCAGATTTCTACAACCACCGTTTCTATGTTGCAACAATGCTAACAGGAGCAAAACAATCTGGATGTAGTAATGTCAAAGCATTTTTTAATGGAAACTGTTTTAAAGGCACAGATCTGACACCATGGTAGGTTACAGAAGGCATTTTAGCACTTCCACAGGAAATTGCAGATGTAGTTGTGGTACACACTGGCATACCTGTGCTACTTCTAATCTCCTAAAATGTTTTATAATTGGTCAAAACACAACCATTAACTTGTATTAATGGTAAATACGTGTTCCAGTGAATCACAGATATCCGTTATGTAAAATGAGCCATGTTACCATCTCTTCATTGTCAGTACCACAGGCTGGACAAGACACACGCTCATTTCAACTTCTGACTATAGAATCGTTAAGGTTGGAAAAGATTTCTAAGATCACCCGAGCACAACCATTGAATCAACTGTGCCAAAAATGTTCAGCAATTCTTCACCTCTATTTGTAAACAGAGATGCATTTTTTCAGAAGCATTTTTCAAAAAGACTTTTATCCCTTCAGGGCAAAATTATAAACGTCTTTCGGCCAGAAAACCCCTGTGTATACTGCACCAAGGCACACTACTGCTGGCTGACCCGTCCCAGGGCAGGAGGATGGGGGCAGACCGCGGGTGCAGACGCGGGACTAGCCCGAGAGGTAACGCCCGCAGCCCCAGCCCGTCCCACAGTCCCGGAATACTGCACCACCCCACCAAACCCCCGGGAGGGGCCGCGGGAAACAGCTACCAAGCCAGCTCCACC
>VXAY01001352.1:614885-642806 GCA_013399855.1 Oxyruncus cristatus
CTGCCGGGCCGCGGCGCCGCGCCCGCCCCGCCCACTGCCGGAAAGGGGCCGCTCGCCACGGCCGCGGGGAAATGGCGGTGTCCGCGACCTCAGCAGCGCCCGCTGCCGGCGGCTGGCGCGGCCGGACCGGGAGCGCCGGCGAGGGATTCCCGGTCAGCCCCGCACGTCCCGGGGACAGCCACGGGCAGTTGCCGCAGGATGCTCTGCCACTGCAGCCTCTGCAGGTCTCAATGAGCAAGGAATGGAAAATTGCTATCACATGTATTAAAAAATAAAAAAACCTCCAGCAAATAGGTATTTCATGTTTAGGAAACAGTACGCTGAGCTAAAGCCACATGCATCATGCAATTGTTTAGGTTGGAAAAGACCTTTAATGTCACTGAGCCAACCGTTAACCCAGCACTGCCGTGTCCACCACTAAACCATGTTCATAAGCACCATATCTACACATCTTCTAAATACCTTCAGGGATGGTGATTCTACCACTTCCCTGGGAACCTTTTGCAATCCCTGACCACCTTTTTGGTGAAGAAGTTTTACAAATATCCAGTCTAACCCTCCTGTGGTACAAGTTGATGCTATTTCCTCTTGTTACTTGCTACCAGGGCCAAGAGAACAAACCCCACCTGGCTACAACCTCATTTCAGGTAGTTGTAGAAAGTCATAAGGTCTCCCCTGAGCCTCCTTTTCTCCAGGTTACAAACCCAACTCCCTCAGCCACTTCTCCTTGGTTCGAGACCCTTCACCAGCTCTTTCACCCATCACTGCACGTGCTCCAGCACCTCAATGTCTTTTTTTATTTTGAGGGGCCCAGAACTGAACACAGGACTCAAGGTGCGGCCTCACCAATGCTGAGTACCGGGGGACAATCGCTGCCCTGGTCCTGCTGGCCAAACCATTGCTGATACAAACCAGGATGCCATTGGCCTTCTTGGCCACCTGGGAACACTGCTGGATCATGTTCAGCCAGCTGTTGACCAGCACCTCTAGCTCCTTTCCATTGGGCAGCTTTCCAGCCACTCTTCCACTGGCCTGTAGCACTGCATGGGGTTGTTGTGACCCAAATGCAGGACCTTTGCTTTCTGTAGCAGATGAAAAAAGAAACTCATCTCAGGCTGACAGGGTGTTACACAGAAGGCTGCGCTACATTGACCCCTTGAGGTGACTCCACAGCCATTTGAGGAGTGTCCTCCTCTGAGGATACAGAGCAGACACATGGGAACAGCTTTGTGCCAAGCCGTTTTGTTCTGCTTGTTTTGAACTAAGTAGCCACCCATATGTCCTTGAGAAAGTTCATCAGTTTTCTAACACTAGCTTGCCAGATCCCTCTTGAGCATGCAGGCTGTCACTTGACAACACACATTAAAACATCAATCTGGTTTTGAAGGTTTTTAAACCCAGTAGCCCTTCCAGCAAAATGTGACCACAATTCTCATTCTCTGAAATCATGAACTGTACTTGCTCTGCACTACTACCTTTGGTAAGAGCTGCCTAGTTCTGGGGCACGACATGCAGCGAATCAGTAAATTAGCGTAGCATCATCATCATCATGGCTAGGCTTCGTGAACAAAGATTAGGGAAGGACTCTACTCACGCTTGCTACAAGCACGTTGATGGCTAAGAAGGCCAGTAAGGCCAACGCGAGATAGACAGACAAGTCCGGTTGCATAGCTTAGCATACACCCAAATAAATAAAATAACAGGAGCAGCACTGGCAAGAATGTTGCAAAGACATCCAAGCAATTCTGGTGCAGCCAGCACAGGTCTGGCAGACACAGAATGAGATAGAGCTAATAAAACCTGGCGAACCCAAGCTGTGCCTGCATCTGTGGTGCAATTAATCTGTGACATGAACAATCTGCCTGCAGATAACTGGAAGTTGACTATATGTACAAATTTAAGAACTCACGTTAATTAATACTTGATTGGATAGATTGAAAAATATCATTAATATTTGGCAACAAATAGAAAATACCATTACAACTCATAAGCATGAACATTATGCGTCAATAATGAGACATGGTGAAATCATGATACTGTGCATATGCATTTTGATTTTGTAATTTGATTTTGATCTCCCTATTATTATCATCTCTAAGATAGACAATTAACATAAATTATGTTACCATAGCACACAGGAGTCCTGCTCACAGGCACTATTGCCTTGAGTAATACACAAATAGATGACAAAAAGTAATGCCATGAAGTGTTAACACACACCTATGAAACAAAAGATGAGTATGAAGAGGTGACAAGAATGGTCAACATGCCAAGAAGAGATCTTTGCATAGTAGTAGCTTAGCTGCTGTCAGCTTTCATAGACATCACAGTAAAATAGCCTGTTAGGGAGGGAAAGCTTTTGCATGACAATAACAAGACTGTTTTTTATTAAGAAATTAATTGTAGTTTCTGTACCATATTACCAGTGTTTCCGCCACACATGTCAGTTCAAACCAAGAACAATTGTGTCAGGACAACAAAAACTTCTGCTTTTCCTCTTGATCTGAAGTCTGCCATCCACGTGGCATAGTTTCAGGAGTCTTTCTTCATAAATCCTAATGTTAGGGACAGTAAGTGACCTAAGAGGGGGACACACTTGCTAGCTATGGCAAAGACAAAACATTACAGGAACAGCATCTAGACAATTTCTTGTCTTCCCTACTCTGAGAAAAGTGTTCTCTTCTGACAAAGGCAGAAAGTTGAAACAATCTCCTATGCAGTTGCTCAAATCCAGATGTTAGGCAGATGTAGAAGTAAGTATATGTTTATCTATGTGCTTGATATTCATAGCTGGTGCCTTTCTAAGACCGTCTCTAGCCTTAGCTGGTGTCTGGCAACTTGCATAAAATTCATGAGCCCTGATAGTGTTTCAGGTACATTAGCTTTCGCGATCCAGAGCACAGGCCTGTTCTAGGAGTACCATTGGCTGTGTTAGAGTTTAGCTGGCTGAATCCAAGGTCAGCTGCTCTGCTGATAAGACCTGTTGTGAAGAAAGCTAGAAATGAGAGCCTCCCTCTCCTTTCCCTTGGGAACCGCTTTTAAGCTGAGGTTGTACCACCAACCCTCACAGCAGCTACATCTATGACTGCTCTCCTATTTCCTCAATTCTGACTCAGATCCTGACTCAGACCTGCTGACTGGGCTTCCTGGATTGCTTTTGGACCTTCCTCATCCCTACAGGCATGCTGTGCAATCACCAGACTATGTCTGACTCTCATCGCTATCACTGGCCTTCTCAAGAACCAAACCTGCTTCTCCACATCCTGCTGCATCTTGGTGAGGTCTTAGCTCCCACCTGCCTTGGCATCATGCTTAACATGCGGCTCACCTTCCCTTGCTAAGCAAATGGCCCTCACCACCCCCCTGACATTGTCACGCTAAAACCACTACCACTCTGCCTTGCTTAAAAACTTAGTTGCATGGAACTTTTAGTCTGCAGAACAACTCCACTGACTATCCATAATAAAAGAAGCATAAACCACATGAGGTAGCAGAGATAGAGATTCATCTCTCACAGCTCAGCTACCTATCACAGCCATACAGCTGCTCTACACACCTTTGTTTCACACTAAATGAATTTCTACTTTTCAAGGTTGTGTAAAGTTTTGTAAAGCCAGTATGGCCAGCTATCAGGGCAACTCTGACTTAGGGGAAGTCTTTGCAGGATGCAGAACCAGGATGAAATGTCTTCCTTTGCATAGGGCTCATTAGGACTGCTGCGGCACTTCAGCTATTCTTGGCTGCTAGACTGGCTCTGCAGGTTGGAGAGAGAGAGCCAAGCATACAGATGGTCAGCATGCACATACTATGAGTCTTGCTAGTTTGCAAGGCCTATACATGAACTAGAATCCTGTTAAATTAGGTTCAATATATGCTGTGTATAAACAGAATACAGATGCAGAAATATTTAAATGTAAGACAGAAGATGACAGACACACAGATGGAAGAAAACCATTTTGAGAAGCACGAGAGGCGGAAGTCTCAGTACATCAGGAAACTTGCCATTATCCAGTTTCATCACAACAAGAGATAATCATTAGGTGAGGTATGAAGTAGAAAGATATAGATTGAAGTAGATAAACTTCTGTGGATACTTAAGAGACCAGAGACAAAAGTGAAGGAAACAATGAAAGCAAATAAGAATCATAGAATCATCAAGGTTGGAAGAGACCTTTAAGATCATCAAGTCCAACCACAAACACAGCACTGCCACTGTAACCCCTAAACCACTAAACCATATCACCAGCTTCAGATGCCTCTTAAACACCTTCAGGGATAGTGACTCAACCACCTCCCTGGGCAAAAAGGACAATGAAAGAAAATGAGATGCTTTCCTGAAAGTTCAACAAGTGGCTGTAAAAACTTGTATTCAGCTGATGAGAGACAGGACCCGACTACTTGGTACAAAAGATAGATGTGGGAAAGGGATAGTCTGTAGAAACTACTTGCCAAGGCCAAAGATAACAATGTTCTGAGGGTTAGGATGAAAGATGTAAACACAGAGAAATGGTGTGGATGGATAGGGAGGACCATATAATAGAGATCTGATGCAGAGAGAATCCTAATGACTTAGAGCTGGACTTTAATAGTGATGAATCAGTGTCTGCTTTGAAAAAAGGATTCATCTTACCAGATTTACACTAGCTATATGCCCAATAGAAAAACCTGTTAATAATTTTTCTTTAATTTCTGACTTTTAAAACTAAGTACTGTTTGATTATTCCAAAATAACTCAGAATTCAGAGGGTATCTGTGAAAGAAATTTTGCCTAATTCAGGCATGTATTCACTGGCACAAGAAAACAGCACTGAGGAATGTAGGAAAGAGTGGATGTCAGAAGTATGGATGCATTAATAGAGTGGTCCTGTTTTCACCTTTTGCTGCTTATGCAAGTAATAAATTGTTTTTGTTGCATTCTATGTCGCTGTGGTCATCTATTGCTTCTTCCTCTTTGGTTTACTCCTTTCTATCCTCAGCCCTACCATTCACTCACCAAACTACCCAGACTGTACTTCCACACCTAACCCAGTCAGTCTCCTCTGTCCTGAGATCTCCCAATGGAGAAGAGTCTTTCCTGGTTAACTTATTTTTCCAGAAACATTTTCTTCATCTCACCTGCTTCCTTAGCTCAGATTCCCCTTCAATTGACTCAACCATTTCTGACACCTAATTGTTTCTTGCTGTCACCACGGCAGTGTGGTTTCTAATTCCCTATGCATCCTCAGTTTTCCCTTGCCCTCTTTCCGTTGTTGGTCACTTTTCAAAATTTTCCAAAGATAATTTCTGAAACCTTGACGTGCCTTCTACATAATACTGTAGGAAATAACACTGTGACTCACTGTCTTATTACACTGCAAAACTTTACATATCTGTCTTTGAGAATATGTAGAGTGTCTCCTAAGGTATCCAAAATGTAAGAGCTGGTGTGATTGACTATCTTATGAAACAATAGTTACATTGCATTTTGAAATGTCATAAAATGTCAGAGTACATTGTCTTAGGATGTATATTTGTGGGTTTTAGTTATGTTCACAATGGTAGGAAGAATAACCTAAATGCAAAAGGAGAACCCAAATAATTTGATAGGTTGCTTTATAAGTGTTTTTATGGTAACTCTGATGGAAGTCAGAAGTTATTTAATGTACTTAATGTATTTAACATACTTTCATTTTCTGTTTTTTTCCTTTGCTCTTCATAGCTATCTCCAAAAGGATATTTTTGAATACAGAAAGCAATATGCAACAGTGCTAAGATCCTGATGACAATACACCAAGAACAAGAATGGAAGTCAATTTATTCAGCAATTCTACTGTTGTAAACAGTTCATCAATCAACCATAAGCAGTTAGAGGGGCATAGCCTCTGGGAAGTCATTACTATTGCCACTGTAACTGCAATTGTAAGCTTAATAACCATAGTGGGAAATATTCTTGTAATGATATCCTTTAAGGTTAACAGTCAGCTCAAAACTGTCAACAATTATTACTTGCTCAGCCTTGCCTGTGCAGATCTCATCATTGGGATATTTTCTATGAACCTTTATACGTCCTATATACTCATAGGGCATTGGTCTCTTGGAAGCCTTGCCTGTGACCTGTGGCTAGCACTGGACTATGTAGCTAGCAATGCCTCAGTAATGAACCTCCTAGTTATCAGTTTTGACAGATATTTTTCCATCACAAGGCCTTTAACTTACAGGGCCAAACGCACACCCAAAAGAGCTGGCATTATGATTGGTCTGGCTTGGCTAATTTCCTTTGTGTTGTGGGCACCCGTAATCTTGTGCTGGCAGTATTTTGTTGGTGAACGAACAGTACCACCTGAAGAGTGCCAGATACAGTTTCTAGATGAACCCATTGTCACCTTTGGTACTGCAATTGCTGCTTTTTACATTCCAGTGTCTGTGATGACCATTCTGTATTGCCGCATCTATAAAGAGACAGAGAAACGTACCAAGGACCTTGCTGAACTGCAGGGTTCAGAATCTGTGGCAGAGTTTGAGACAATAAAGCCTCAGAAAGCTCTCCTGAAGTCTTGCTTCAGTTGCAAGCAACAAAACTTAGTCAAAAGAGAGAGGTGTCAGGCTTCTTGGTCTTCATCTAGTCGAAGTACGTCAGCCACGGTGAAAGCCTCTCAGGCAGCGAGTACTTGTATCGACTGGGCTAAGGCTGACCAGTTAACCACCTGCAGCAGCTACGCATCATCAGAAGAGGAGGATAAACTTGCTGCTGACTCAGTTTTCCAAGTAACTTATGAAAGTCCATCTAATAGTAAGGCAGAAGAGTTTAATGAGAGTAGAGATGTTGTTATTAAAGACCAACCTGAAGAAAATGATTTTGAGAACCAGAAATACTTTTTGTCACCTGCCAAAGACCACCTACAGAAAAGTAAAAAATGTGTAGCCTATAAATTCCGATTGGTGGTTAAGGCTGATGGCAACCAGGAAGCCAACAATGGTTGCCAAAAAGTAAAAATAACTCCTTGTTCTGCTGCTCTGTCAAAGGATCCTTCCATCAAAAGCATGGATCCAAATATAAATAACCAAATCACCAAAAGGAAACGAATGGTTCTTATAAAGGAGCGCAAAGCAGCACAGACTTTAAGTGCCATTCTTTTGGCTTTTATCATGACATGGACTCCCTATAATATCATGGTTTTGATCTCCACATTTTGCCCTGAATGCATTCCAGTAACACTGTGGCACCTTGGATATTGGCTATGCTATGTGAACAGCACCGTCAACCCCATGTGTTATGCACTCTGTAATAAAACTTTCAGGAAGACTTTTAAGATGCTACTTTTCTGCCAGTGGAAAAAGAAGAAAGTGGAAGAGAAACTATACTGGCATGGCAATACCAGACTGCCATAATTGCTTTTGTATAAGGAATAAGGGAAATATAGATATTGATGTAACCTAGCAAATTGACTGTGATTCTGTCTTTTCAAAGCTGTTGCTTTATGTGTCTAGTGGTAAAAAAAATCTCCTGAAAAATTAAATTTTGCATGAAAATAGTGTGTGCTTGGGATAAAAAGTCAGTGGCTGGTATGAGCAACACAGTTTGTTTATGACTATGCAGTAGATCTGCTTTAAAGCTATTATGTTTGGGGTCTTATGTCCTTTCAGCCGAAGAATGTGTAAATTATGAACAATTAGAAATTTGACTGGGATGGTCATCTAATCATCAGGTCAGATCATCCAGTCTGTCTCCCTGTAATTCCCTGTCTTCCTGTAATTCCTTCCTAGCGTATTGTCTATTGAGTTTTCAATGTACCAAGCAATGGAGCTTGTACTACTTCTGTTTTGAGACTTTTGCACCCGCTGTTAAAATAAAACAAGGAATATATAAAGGGATAAATGCTGTCATGCCCAATACTAAATGATTAGGGAGATTAATAATACTCAAAATGAACACACATATTGCAGGAGATTGTAATACTGATAAAATTTTAATTTTAAGGAGGACTTTTGTGGAACATTGGAAGGGCTCATGGTGAAGAGAATAGATAATGTATTTTGTATATGAAGAAGCCATTCCCGATCTCATTCCCAATCCATCATGCAAGTCACTGTCATCTACAAAATTGGTGTTGATAAGCAGGTATCTCTAAATTTCTCCAGTTCCCAGTGCCTCTGAAGGAAATTTTAAAATTGTATGCAATACTGACAATGGTACAAATCAGAACTGACTGTAAAGCATAATGGATACAGTCTATTTACAACACAAGGAAAGCCTTTTTCCAAATCACCTTTGTTGTGCTTCCCCTTAGCCCAAAATTTTCCATTACTGATGGAATGATGCAAAACAAGAGAAAAATATGCGTTGGTGCACTGTATGTTTACCTATATATAAACAGTGACAGAATTGGCATCCCTGAAAGATTTTTTTAAAGTAACTTTTGAATATTTCTATAAAACTATGAAGGACACTTTGCATTTTTTGTCTTTGAATAGCTTTACAGATACTAGTCAGCATCAGGTGCTTGGAAACACAAGTTACCTTCAGGCACTGTCTTTTAGTCCAGCAGAACCATATCTGCCACAGTACTGGGGGCTGGGGTCAACCCCTCAGGTGGCTATAGCTTCTAGGACTGGCTTGTACTGGCCTAGTTACAATGACCTGAGGTGCTGGCCACTAGCTGAGGTTTGCCAGGGCTCTTGGTGCCAGGGCTGAACTGCCTGTGCCTGACTGATGTCTGTGATAGATTGGCAGGAGTTCTGCAGCACTAAGTGCATATGCAAGGGGCTGCCTTCAGCAGAAGGCCATTGGAACAGAGCTGCTGACCTGCCTCCTTCTGGTGGGAACAAATAAGAAGCCTCAGAAAAGGCCACAAGAAAACAAAGTTAATGGCAACAGGAGTCACAAGGAATGAAGACATAAAGGAAACGGATGTTTATGAATAAATGAGAAAGATCTCAAAGTTCAAATTCAGTTCTAGCCTTCTATTAAAATTCTGAGTGAGATACTCTGGAGTATTAGTTTGGGACGATCTTCATATAATATCTACTATACACGTTAGTGGGACATTGTAGTGGTGACATGACCCAGTTGCACATTTCAGGGATTGTATTAGCCATCATGAATGTACCATTGCTTTCAGTGAACTGTTTGTACAATTTATTAAATTATCATACCATCAAAAAGTTTCCCGACATATAAATAATTCCACCATTTCAACCATCACAGTACAGGTGATTAACACTTTCTTTATCCCCAGTCTCCACAGGGCAAAATTGTGTCAGTGAAAGGTTGGCAGTGTATTGATGTAAAAATATGTTATCTAAATTCATGATTGATTTTGTAATGCACCATACTGTGCCTATTATTTTTTGTGCATTAGCATATGATTACTCATTAAAGGAAAGCACAGGTTTTTCTAAAGACCCTCTCATCAACTTTGCTCGGTCACTATCCAGAGCTTTTCCTGTGTACAGTAACTGTGTACAAATTTGTTATTATAGTGGGTTTATTTTATATTACAGGGGGTCAGACATTCAGTAAACTATGCTTGATTTTTAGCAAATGAATGTGCCCCTCTGGGGCACAAGCTGTAGTTAATGGCAAAATTTATGAGGTAGTAACAGTTCCAGCTAGCTGCACTGTTATTACTAAAATGAAGCATTGGCTTCTACTGAAATTAAATGGGATATTTTTTGTTGGGTTTGGTTTCTGTTGAAGAATGTTCTGTAAATGTTTATGGACTCTGTGCTCAGTAAATGTACATACATGGTGATGGGTGCAACAATGTTGGTTTAATGTAATTGTGAAATATGTTCTCAAATTATGCTGCTAGCACTTAATCATGTGAGAGATTACATGGCCAAACATGAGTACATTGTAAATGTCAAGAATTATATAAAGAGGTGCGTGTTGCTTTATTGTTATGTAGGATGCTTTTTCTTAAAAAAGAAATCAAAACCACAAAAAGACAAATGTGGTTGTCATCAGAGTATCAGTTAGTACTTAATTATATTTTGTACCTTTGAAAAGTGTTGTGGGACTTTTGCAGTGTAGGACAATCTTGTTATCTGTATTTCTGTACTTTTAATGAAATTTTTACTGACCCTGTAATTGAGTATGGTCATGGGACTAGTGATTTTTTTTTGTAAAATTACATTTTATTTATATATAGTTACATACACATACATATATATACATATATATGTATGTATTATCAATATCGATGCATAAATATACACCCCTAACTAAGCTTTTCAGAGACCCAGCACCTTTTATATTTTTGAGCATTGAATTTTCCCACAAAATGGGCGTAGGGTTTTGGCCTCTACGTTTTCATATATGTCAGCTTCCCTGTATGTTCCAGATCCCCATAAATTATCAACTAACATCAATTTTCTGTAAATATAATTTATGTTTGTAGATAAACACTTGGAATAATTCCCAGAATTTTTAAACAGGTGTAGAATAGAGAACCTGGATACAGTTGTGCACTTTCTGTGACTACTTAGAGTGAAGAGCTTTGCAAAGGACAGAAAGTCATGATAGATCATAAATGCAAGGGTTTCCTTTATAGAAAAAATCTTGTTGAATTGAGAAAGAATGAAATCAGAAGAGTTTTAGAGAAAATAGCCTATGAACTGGTAAAATATGATAGAGAATATTTTTCCATTAATTATACAATTCAATTGCCAAAAATGCAATAATACTCAACTATTATTAACTGCTATTAACTGTAGAAAATTATTTTTATATGTGGATTTTTGTTCCTTTTCTCATTTGTATCTCTAATGAGACCTGCACTGGGATATATGGACTTGAGGAGTCTACATCCAGAGATAGCGATGGACTTCAAGGCAAAATACTTTACTGTACTTTCTTATCACACTTTAGATATTGTTCCCGTTTCAGAGCTGAGTCTCATGAGAAGTCCCCATCTCTAATTCTGATCATTTTATCTTACACATAGGGCTTTTTCTCAGTAATCTGTGACATTGCCTTCATGTGATATTTGATAGACGACTTGAACATGTCAAAATAATTTAAGTGATAAATCTTAATGCAAATGCAGGTAAGGATAATCACATCCTTGAAGGAATAAAAATCTCACTGAGGTGTGGTAAGCATGTTAAATTTAACTGAGAAGTCATTACAACCAATAAAGAATCCCATATCAATTTGGAAGGTTCTGTTTTCTCATAGAATGTCGTTGTTATGGAACTGGATACCCAGTTTAAAACTGAATTTATTACCCCTGGACTTTATTCAGATTCTGGATTTTGAATAGGATTTTGTAAGATGCTTCTTTACTTGTGGTAGAAAACAGATTACAAACTGCCCATTCATAGTTTTGGATTCCCAAAATCTTCATATTGAAGGAGAATTTTTGGATGCTTTTTTTTTAAAGTTACCCTGTAATTTTTAGGGGACATAATTACTGCTGCCTTCCCTGGATTCTTTGCTCTAGGGAAGCAAACAAATGGAATGGTGTAACTTTCCTCTGAAATTCATTTTCTTTCCCTTTTCTACACATAAAAATAATATGAAGAATATGAATATGTTTCTTACTTGGGCTTAGTGAGAAACAAAAAAACCTGTTTCCTCAGATGTACCTAACAATCACGCTGGAGTTACTACAGTCAGTTTGCTGTGAAGTGTACATCTAGGTGCCCCTCAGTTGGACAAAACTGCCCAGAAAACTCCGTACTGCTTCCTCCTTTTTGATATTACAGAAGATTTAAAAAACTCAAACAAACAAAAACCCCGCAAGAATGGCCCACATCCACTACTTTTATGAGCTACAGACCAGGGGCAGAACTTTCCTCTGAAATTCCTGCAGTGTTTGTCTTGGGGACTCCAAGGCCTCCATCATTCCTGTAATGCTCCTGCAGCCAGTGGATAGTCAGTGGCTTTTCTGTTTTGAAACAGCCTGCTAAATCTTAACTCCAGAAATGGATACTGTGTCTTTTCACTTACCTACTTGGCTGCCCCCCTACCAAATCAGAAGAAGGCCAATTATTTCATACGTGATCATCCCAAGGCTCCATTGCTGCCTTTTGAACCCACTAAGAAATTTTCTTCCACACACAATTAACAGTTGAGTGTCATAATGGCTTAGACTTTGACCATTCAAATAAGCATCTTGTTTATTAATAGTGCTGCCATATCTATAGCTAGTTTAAAAAAATTGATAACACTGTGTTGTAAAACATGAGATAGTCTGTGACAATTAGTGGTTTCAGAAAGTGATGTGTTGCAATTGTTCTATCTTTGTAAACGTATTTCTTCAGAATTAGGGAACTTCAGTTTTCATTACACTCAGTAAAAGTGCTGCCTTCACTCAATACTCTTGCCATTAGCCACTAAATGCCATTAGTTTCTACGTGTATCTGCTGATATATCAAAGTCAGTCTTCCTCAAAAACCCCAAATCTTTAAAGTCCTTCAAACGTTTTCTTCTCAACAGGTATTTCTCCAAACGCTGGTTGCTGATGGCTCCTGTTTCAGTAGACCTTTTAAATTTGGGGGTTATATTTAATCCCTGGATTACAATGCCAAGCTACAAACTGTAATGTCTTTTACTCCTTTCATGGTGCAGCTACCTAGACACAGAGGAAGTCAGACAGTTGTTTTTACTCTATGGTGTCCATAAGGCCTCCTTAGGTGTGCAGTTCTTCAGCAATAGGAGGAAGAGTGGAGAGAGGGTGCAGAGGAGGATACCAGCTGCGGAGCAGAGCTGCATTCAACTCTGTCTGGACCCTGATGCCTTCTGAAGTGCAGAAGATGTTAGAGTGACTAAAGGACTACTTGTTAATTCTAGGATATAAAAATGAGGCAGGGCAGCAAATGTTAATTTATTGATGCACAGTATTTTCAGTCCTAAAACCACTTTGTCATACTTTTAAACCTATGGTTAACACATAAAAAAAGTTACATGAAAGGCCAGGAAATCGGAAACAAAAGCAAGCACTTTCTCATATGAAAATGGAAGAATTTTTAAAGATAAAAATAAATAAATTCTGAGTTCATTAATGTGGTATCGTATGTGAAAATGTGCTTACCTTTCCTGCAGTTGAGAAAACAGGATAGGGACAAATGCAAAGTAGCAAAGGGGTGAAGAAAACTATTTCATTGCAATTGTTAGAAGATTACTTGTTAAAAAAGGAACCTCTCCCATTCATGGGTGCTTAGAGCTGGAACCTATTACTCTAGACCTTGTCATTTTGGAAAGAGATTTGTTTGACCAAATAGATTTGTTTCAGCAGATACTCGTGGGAAGACTCTCCTCCTTTCTTATACTGCAGATGGCAGTATAACCAGGAAAGGCTGAGAGAGAGAGCATAGGAGGAATGTGATGGGCAAAAGAAAATAGGAGAAGACAGAATGGAAACCCCCATGCTTCAGTCTGAGGTTTCACTGATTCAGTGTTGAAGGCCAGCCTTCTGGACTGCCTTTCTGTAATCTGGTGATTAAGGTTCAGCAATGGAAGAAAAAAAAATCTGTTAAGATAGTCTTTTGCTAGGGAATTATGAAGTAGAATTTAGTCCACTTTTAAAGGTTCCATGGTGGTGGATGTTTTTGAATATTCTTACTTAGCTCAAATTCGGCTCCAATAGTAATATCCATCCATATTTTGTTTAGAAGTCTGAAATGTACCTCAGTCCCTGAGTTCCATTAAATGTCTTTGTTTGAACCAAATTAATAATTCTGTCTATTTTTTTTTCTCTTGCTTGTAGACTTTTTATGAGTTTTTATTGCATTTTTATCTAATTCCTATACTGGACTTCAGTATAAGCATACGTTTGTAGAGCTCCAGTTAACACTAGAGTCCCTCCAGAACTGGGCAGCTGTATTTGGGCTGCCAGTGCCCAACTCATTTATACAAGTTATTTGCAGAGTCCTTTCTTTCAAAACTCTCCAAAACAGGCCAAGGGTGGGCTGCAGAGCAGGTTACTTGCCTTTGATGATCAGATGCAGCCTGTGGAATTTCTGTTGTGCACTTTGATGTCAAGGTTATTCAAAATGCATTTTTGGAAGGTGTGTGAGAATCTGGCTATATGGCCAGGAATTCAAATAAAAGTTATGGGAGACTGGCAGCACTCAGGTGATTTTCTTGAATCCTCATTACACCTTTGGAGGCATCCTGATAGAGTTACAGCAGAATCCACGTTAAATCGACTCAACGATATAAACTCAGTTCAGGTGCTAACTAATTCTTCCTGTATCACGCTTCTGTCTTTGAACACAAATTCAGGAGAAAAAAAAATCAAATGCTGCAAAATGGAGATATGTGCTATGTTGGCCTCACCTGCATAACATAGCTGTATCTCTTCCTGAAAATGTTGCAGTACATCATGAAAAAATTAGTATTGCTTTCTTGGCTTTTCTGCTCCCCAATTAATTTCTCTTCTTAAATAATACTGATAGTCTTGGTCTTCTCAAAACACGATATGATTTATTTTCTGTGAAGCAATTTTCATGAAAATGATGATATTTCATATTTTAAATTAAAAAGCAGGAATTTACCAGTATTTGTTTGTTGAGTTTCTGTAACTGAAATACCTAAGAAAATATACATGATAATCTAATTATTATCCTGACACTTCGTATAATGCAACAATAAAAACTCGTCAGTTATCATTCAGCTATTCCACTGGTTTGGAAATGTGAAGGAACTCAAACAGAGGTAAAAGAAAACAAGATCTTTGAGGTTATCAAAGCTAAAATTCTTTTATTTACTATTTTAAAACAGAAGAATATATAATTTTTATTCTATTTTAGAATTAGAAGAAAGGCAGTGTTTAAATAATGTCACGTCTGAGTACCAAAACAATTGAAGGCAAGCAAATGTGAAATAAAGCCAATGCTCTCTTCTTTTCTCACAGTGGTATTGAAAAAAGAGAAAGCTGAAGCACATCATGGAACAGGCAGAAGCAACAGTGAAATCATGATAAACAAAGTGAAGTGATGGTAAAAAAATGAAGCAATAAATAAACAGTTTCAAAATCATTTGATCTTTTAAAAAACGTGTTCTCTGAGTTTCTTGGGGAAATATTCAGGTGGGTTGTAAGCTTTGGATTGGTAGCTTTAAATGGCAAAGCTGACAATCCCATTAGTGCTGGGTGCTCTAAATTGAAGAAAGAAAAGACAAGCCTATGCTGAATATTTCAATGTGTATGGGATCATTAAAAAATAGAGATAAAAGAAGAGTCCTGTGAATGGGGAAAGAAGCCATGGGAGATAAGGCTAATTTCAATTTTATAAATTAAAATACGGTTCACTAAAGTTAGAAAGAAAAGGCCTGTTGCTGCCCTATTGTACACAATACTCTTCAATATGCATTTTGTAAATGCAGGCACTTCACTGGAAATTTCTCTCATGCATGATATATGAAGATGTGAAATTACAGAAGATCAATCATGAACATTCATACTGGAACAAATCTTCTGAAATGCATTTATATTCATGTATATATTGTATAAGACATCGTATCCTAGATTTCATACCTGGCTTGTCTTATGGCTAAAATACTATAAAATGAAAATTTTAAATCTGGTAATTTAAATCTTGTGGTAGAGGCCTCAGTTTCTGACAGTTTCTCACTTGTGTGGTTGGCATATTTCTATGACATGGTCCAGCCCTAGCAGAGGCCCAATTTATTTTCAATCATGTTTACTTAGTGTGATCATCCAGTCAGTGAGTTCACTTCAGTCACTGGACAAAAAGTCCACGCTCCTTTCAAAGTACACACGGCTTATCTACAGTTCAACTTTCTGACATGGGCAGGACTTTGGTGGATATGACAGGTGGTGCTCAACGGGTTTGATCATCATCCATGCAAACGTGCACAGGCGTTGCTTGTTGCAGTCGTTTTGCCAGTATATCATGTTCCTACGGTTTAGATTTGCTCCAGCACATGCATCATACCACCAGCCTCCCCCAGGAATGTCATTGAATTCCAGTTTAGCACAATTCAGAAAGTAATTGTCATTGTCTCTGTCCTTGGTGGTGAACTTCTGGTTGTCATGGAGATAAGCTTCTGTGTCCAGGGTTAGTGCATCAGTGGCATTACCTTTGTATAGACCAACCCTAATGCGGTACTGAGACTCCTCACCTTCAATAAGGAATGGTTCATATTGTCCCCATTTAATTTCAGCATTCAGGTTTACAAGTTTAACTCCAAGTATATATTGCACAGAGCTGCTAGTTAACTGATGCATATATTCATTTCCTAACCAGTGGTTCTCATGAACAGAGCCAAATCCATATTTGTAGTCCTGCCAGGTCCTGTCAAAGTCGACAGTACTGTTGGCTGTAATGTGCTGGATTATTGTCCAGCCACCATCCTGCATGTTACAAGAGACAACAATAGGGTCCTCTTTTGGTTGGATGATGTAAAGGCCATCTCTGGAATTTCCTTTGGAGCGCTGAAAAATCTCAAAACAATCCCTTGGATAGTCTGAGAAAAAAATAATAATTAAAGTAAATTTCTGTTCAAATAGTAAATTTTAGAATTTGAACTCTGTCCTTTAGAATGAGTGAATGATTGCCTTCTGATTGGAAGCTGACTCTGACTTCATCCCGGATGGTTGGTACTCACTCAGCTAAAGGGGGAAGACTTCAGGACAGAAGATGCAGCAAATGTTCAGAAACTCAAAAAAAAGGTTTGTTACCCTGTGATACAACAGAAGCGGTATTGCATGGTCTTGTGACCAACAGATCAAAAGTACACTAAACAGTCTGGTTAGTGTGAAAAACAAACAAAAAAAAACCAACAAAAAAAAAGTGCCCCCAACTTTCTGTTAAGAGAAGGAGACTGTGAGTGACTATTTCATCCACTACTGGTCCTGTAGGGAATTATTTCATACAGTTATTCTCACAGAATAATTAGATTTCTTTTCTTCCAATGAAAAGCACTGTAGACTTCAATAACTGTCACTACTCTGATAGAAATCCTCATCTGGTTCCCAATCTAATTTTAATGATTTCCACTGTCCATCTTCCTCTTTCTTGTGCCATAGTGTTCTTTAGTTAAATAAGTGCTTCTTCCTGGGTAATAAGCCTCCATGTACCATGACAAAACCTATATTTTTAGTAAGTCTTTGTCTTGTTAGGATAAGTAATTTCTTTTATTATTTCATGGAAGATAAATCCTCCGTTCCTTATTTGTCTTAGTAGCTTTTCTGCACCTCTTCACTGCATAATCTCCTAGACTGCGGGTATAATTTGCACACAGTATTGTAGATTGCCCTATACGGTGACAGTGATTTCTTGAAAGTTTTACTAAAACATCTTTGTTGATATTTTCTAGGATTGCATTTGTATTGCTTACTTTCTTTTAAGCTGGAGTTTGGTTCTTTGAAAGTGGTAAGGTCCTCACCTTGCAGTAAAACCTAAAATTTTGTATTCTATTTTTCATCTCAGTGGTATTACTTAAAAATATCTGTGGGATTTTCTGCATAATATTCCTACTTTTTTGTATTTGCATTTCTCTCCTTCATGGCATCATTAAATTCTATCATCATATTCGTATTTCTGCATTGGTATGCTCCGTAAGAATATTGAAAAGATCACCAATAAGCAAATACTTCCAGACTCACCTTGACTTTATGGTTTACTTTTCTACCCAACTCATTGTCATTTTCTTTTCAATCTCAATGTAACTCTACCATCTCTGATTTAATATTGTATTGCATCATAGGCTTTGTAGAAATCCAGATGGACTAAACCATTAAATAATTATTCAATATAGTCTTTTATATTTGATATTTGGAAGTTTATTGATACTTCTAAGCCATTCAGGACAGATTTACAGGAGTGTATAGGATTTCCGAGATCTTAAGTTTTCTTCCTTTCATTTCCTAATAGAATCTACAGCCATGAATAGAATAAATTCACATCTCAGTACTATCTACATGGCATTAAATATCCTGAAAGAGCAGACTTGTGTACACAACTCTGTACCCCAGTTGTTAGAATATTTTCCTGATAGACACTGCCTGCCTGCCTCCAAACCTGATCCCATGATTTTATAGAAGGATTGTTTAAGTCATGGATGTAGTTATGTCCAAGTCAGTGATATACACAATGACACTTGTATTTGCCCCTGTCAGTGAACATTATAGAACAATTTCTATAGACAGATAATGAGAAAATTATTTAGGCTGATTGTTATAAGATTCACTTGGAGAGTGAATTTTATAAACCCCAAAGTGCCATTAGTCAGGGAACACAAATCAATCAATCCCACTACTTTTTGTGTACATTTTATGTGGGATCTCCTCTGGTAAATGTATTAAAAACCTACCAAGCTGGATCTTGAAAGCTAGATAGGCAGAGGGTTGCCTCAGCTATAGGTACCAATAGGATCTAGGTTTTGAGATGCAAGATGTAATTTAGGTATGATTGTCCTAAGAGTAAGTCTTCAAATGTCACAGAATTTTATTTTAAAAAGCAACAAACAAAAAAACAAACAACCCCCAAAACAAAACAGTAGCAACAACAAAAACCCACAAAAAACTAACAATGTATTAATTTCTCTTGAATTAGATGGCTGCAAAGCAAGGTCTTTAAAGATTTGGGACTTTGTGGCAGGACATGTTCATATTGCAAACTATTTTTTTGGCGCTAACTTTCAAAGCAATAAAGTAAAACACAGCACGCATCCAAACCTCTCACTGTCTTCGTGAGTACCTTTTTCATTGGCGTTACCCAGTCTCTCATAGTCTTTTTGGGGGAGAAGGTGGGCATTAGCCAGGACCACTGCCTCTTTGGTGCTCAGTGACACAGTGCATTGAGAGAGCAAGACCAGCATAAGTCCTGCTGAGCTCGTCAACACCATCTTCCTTCTGAGTCAGTCCTCCCGCAGAAACAGAGAACTGTAACACAGACTAGAGCTGAAAATGGAAATATTTAGGACTTTTAGTATGGAAGTCCTGAAGGAGAAAAGCTTTGAAATACCTAGCTTCAACATAGTAGACCTCTGTCAAAGTTGGCTTCTTCCATCTTTAGTGTACCTCTCCTTTCCTGGTGTGTCACACCCGATTTCTGACTAGTCATTCCTGTGACACAGAGCACTGTGCTGCAACACTTAGAACATCTCTCACCTCTGTCACCTTGTGCCATGCTGGGCAATGAAAAAAACCATCGAGAGTAATGTAATGACAAAAGAAAAAAGCACATCTTGTATTTATCAGAGTTGAATTTGTCTTATTCCCTGAGTCCAAACTACAGTGAAAGAGACACCCCAGTGGTCAAATTGGCAGAAACAGTAACATGAGCTCTGCTGTCTGTAGCTCAAACAGTACTCAAAGACATGGTTTTCCTAGTACTGGGAGTGTTTCCTTGCACTGGAAAACCCACTTAAGCACATCTGAACTATGCTTTTTGTGAATTTCTAGCCACAGGTTTAAATAACAGGTCACAGGTTTAAATCAAATTAAAAAGAAAGTTCAATAAACAAATCAAAAAGAACTTTCCTTTAGTCTCTCCAAAACCCAGAGTGCAATATACTGAATTAAAACAGTTTTGAACCTCATTTTATCTGCCTTTTGGGGTACAGAAATTGTAACCCTCCATCCAATACAGCAAGAAGGCTTAGGTTATTACTAGGCTAAAATCCTGGGGTCCTCACTTAGGCAAATCCCAGATTCTCTGAAGAGGAGTTTCTAAAGTTTCTGTATCAATGACAGTTTAGACTGAATCAGGATAATAAATGTTTCCTATACCCTCGAAGGACACATTTACTTAGCCTCTAGCCAAAATTTTTAATTTTTTAAATTTTTTTTTAAATTTTATTTTTCAGGACCGGGCTCCCCACAGTGACTGTGATGAAGGCAGAAAATAGATCTAGCAAACAGCTCTTCAGTCAGAGCTTATTTCCTGCCAGCATCAGCACACAGTCTGCAGAGGCCAGTATCCTCCGCAGTGCTTATGCTGCAACAAGACCACATTCCTTATAAATCTAATGACTTAGTAGCAGATTCAGCAAACAGTTTTCCAGAGTGAAAAAATATTCAGCACATTTTTTTAAAAAATGTTCAAGATAAATCATTGTAATAAAGCTCAGGTTTGAGACTTAAGTTTTAAACCTACCATACAAAACACCAGCAAAACAGAATTTTCTACTCTACCTAAAACTATTCAGCAATAACAATGATTTACTATTAACATATAATTTACTATTTTATGCAAAGTTGGTCTTTTGACATTAGGATCATAATGAACTGGAAAATTACCTTCCATGAAATTTGGCACAGTGCTTCCTCTAAAGCGTTTAGGTTTGCTGTGCCTGTATTTCCTACTGTCATGTATTCTTTTCCCTGAAAGCCTCTATTATTATTGCTATTATTAATTATTAAATTTTAAATTACTTGAAATCAAAACATAACCCACAAGAGTAATTAAATTTCATGAAATTTGACCTTGAACCTGAAGATAGTTTTTGAACTGTTTCATCTTTCTTTTAGCGTTTTGGAATGAGTCAGTCATTTCTTTTTCACGCATATTTACACAGTGAAGTTATTTACATATCTGTTTAATTCCAAAATAGATGTTGGTATTATAAATTATTAAGAAAGCACCCAAAGAAAACAGCCCTGAGCACGCACCTTACCTCTTTGAAGTGAAGACTGGCAAGTAAGAACACAAATAAATGAGCTCACTCTCTACAGTTGTACTTTGCCTGCTACTTAAGTCCAAGTGAATAAATCAGCCCCAACGTGCTATCACAAACACAACAAAATTGCATATTCCTTATTTCACACTGTGCTTATTCTGTTGGACTTTGTTCTGTCATATTACACTTGCAAGTAAGTATGTATGAATTATAAAGTACAAAGTTCTTCCGTAATGATTAAAATGACATAGTTACTAAATTAATTCCTTGATTAATCAACAGACACAGTGATGGGGAACCACGAAGAAGTTTCAGTTCAGTAAATTACTTATGTTGCTTAAATAGACACAGGCTGATGCTCAAATTTACTATGTCATTTTGCATTGATGAATTAACTAGAAGCTATACTGCTAGTCGCATTTAAATTGTACAGAGACAGCTTGATTTTTAATTATTAGGAATAATCCAACCATAAACTGTGTTGTTACTTCATGTTTTAACGTGAATGAATCAGAAGCAGTGTCTCAGAGCTCTAAAAATAATAATAATAAAAAAAATTTTTAAAAAAAAGCAGAACAGTCTGGTCAACATGTTTGTATTTTAGTTTATGTGGATTAACAATAGTTAATTAACATTAATTTATGTAATGTCATGAATTAAATGAATTAATTGTTACTATGGATCTGAAAGTTGTAATGTCTGTCTCCATGGCCTTTAAATGGCAAATGCTAGATTACACACCATCTAAAGATGAGCCAACACTTAAGTTTTTGAGCTCCTTGATCCACTCTGGACCCCACTTTGATCAGATTCCATCCTTGAAACAAACCACAGTTAGAACTGATGGAACATTTAAGTCCTGTGCAAGCTCTACTTCAGGATTCATACCAAATCATAATTTCTTCTTCAATACTTCATCCTCAGTAAGAATCCACATGTGAGAATTTGTATTTATGTATTTTTATATATATATTATTTATTTTTATGTACGTATTTATTAAATAAATACCCCAAGAAAATGTTTTAGGAAATATTTGCTCGTAACATTTAAAACTCAGTGATATTTCTCTTCACTTTTAAAGTACAAACAATGCTTTATTATACAGGAGGCTTGCCACAGAGTCAGAACAGTATCTTCTCCCTGTCACTGGTCAGTAGCAGAGCTACAGAAAAAAGTTTAAGAATATATACCCTCTGCTTTTAGAATTAGGAAGCTCAAGGAATTTCTGATATCTGTGTGTTTGACAATATGTAATTTATGGTTAGTACTAAGTTTTACAAGCCTTGCAAAGGCCTGACAATATTGTATGGTAGATTATGAAATAATAAAATTGCTTTGAACAGATAAAGATCTTGGTGAAATAGTATGCTAAGAAAAGGCAGAGGAGGGTACCTTTCCACTCTGTCCATATTGATACACTCTGAAAAACACCATTGACTCCAGTGTTGTTTATTGATAGGCCTCTCAACACGCTGATATAAATTGGAGTACATCTTTGTTTTGTGACTTTGATTCCCATATATTCCATCACTGTTTATCTCCTCCCACATCTTTCCATTTTTCTTTACCTTCTTGCTGTGTGTTTCTTTGTTGACTTCCAAACTTTCATCTGAGCTGGCAGAGCAGAAGTGAAGTGGGAAGTGTTTAATTAGAAGAGAGAGGAAAGGGCATCAGCATTCATTCACTCATGCTCAGAAAAAACATCTATTTCTGTACCTGAAAACTTTGAAAAATACAATTAAAATCTGTACATATCTCTCTCTGCTCTTGATTCTGAGAATAATTTTTCAGCCCTGAAAATTACATAATGATCTTAAGGTCAGATTACTTTACATTGGTATGGCTTGGTTATATAAAGATTTCAAAATAATGCATTGCTACAATGACTTATTGTTAGCCATGTTAATTAAAACACTTAGATTCCTAGTCCAATTGCCACATAATCCTTCTCTACAGTATACTGAAGTTTTAATTATCCTTCTAATTCTGCTCAGCTTTAACTGGCAAACATTCATCTGAATTTTTTCAATTCAGGCTCTCCTATGTGAGAGGACTCTTTACAAGTTCTCTGTAACTCTATGGCCCATTGATCCAGCCTGTTCACATCCCTCTGCAAAGCCTTCCTGCCCTCCAGCAGATCAACACTCCCAGCCAACTTGATGTCATCTGCAGACTTACTGAGGGTGCACTCAATCTCCTAGTCCAGATCATTGACGTCAAAGACATTACACAGGACTTGCCCCAAAACTGAGTCCTGTGGAACGCCACTGATGACCGGCCACCAAGTGGAGGTAGCACCATTCACCACCACTCTCTGGGCCAGGTATCCAGCCAGCTTTTTAGCCAGAAGAGTCTATACCCATCCAAACCATGGGAATCCAGTTTTTCCAGAAGAATGCTGTGGGAAACCATGTCAAAGGCTTTACTAAAGCCCATGAAGACAACAACTGCAGCCTTTCCCTCATACACTTGAGTGGGTCACCTTTTTATAGAGGAAGATCAGATTGGTCAAACGGGACCTGCTTTTCACAAACCCATGCTGTCTGGGCTTGAACCCCTGGTTGCCCTTTGTGTGTTGTGTGATGGCACTCAAGATGACCTTCTACACCATGACCTTCGCCAGCACCGAGGTCAGGCTGACAGGCCTGTAGATCCCTGGCTCCTCTTTCTGGTCTTTCTTGTAGATGGGTGTTGCATTTGACCTCCCTGGTTAGCCAGGACTGCTGGTAAATGATGGGCAGTGGCTCAGCGACCTCCTCAGCCAGCTCCCTCAGTACCCTCCTGTGGATCCCACCTGGCCCCTTAGATTTGAGTTTGTCTAAGTGGTATAGCAGGTCACTGAGCATTTGCCCTTGAATTATGGAGGCTTCATTCTGCTCCCTGTTCCTGTCTTCCAGCTCACAGGGCTGAGTACCCCAAAAACAACCACTCTTGCTATTAATTTGCCACTGAAGCAAAGAAGGCTTTAAGCACCTCAGTCTTTTCCTCATCCCTTGTCACTCTTTACCACCGCATCCAAAAAAAGGATGAAGATTATCTTCAGCCTTCCTTTTGCTGGTAATGTATTTACAGAAATAGTTTTTATTTATTTATTTTATGACAGTCTTTTAGGGCACTAGTCAGACTAAATTCTGGTTGGGCTTTGATCCTTCTGCTTTTTTCCCTGCATAACTATACATCACCCTTGTAGTTCTCCTGAATTGCGTGCCTCTTCTTCCAAAGGTCACCAAATCTCCTTTTTTCCCTGAGTTCCATCTCAAGCTCTCTGTTCAGCCAGGTCTTCCTTGCCACCTAATATTTTGGCACATGGGGATGGCCTGCTCCTGCACCTTTAAGATTTCCCTCTTGAATGTCCAGACTTCCTGGACTTCTTTGCCCTTCTCAACTGCCTCCCAGTTTGCTCCGTCAAACAGTCTCCTCCACAGGCCAAAGTCTGCTCTCTGGTCCAAGGAAGCAGTTCTGCTCTACCTCCTTACTTGTCCAAGAACTGAAAAATCTCTCATTTCATGGCCACTGCCCAAGATGGACTCTGTAATTATGGGAAAGGCTTTGACACAGCCTGGCAACTTGCATACCCAGGACCTTCAAAAGCGTTTGTATGGTTGCCAGTAACGTGTAAAATCCTAACTTGCATGCAACAAACTTGTTCAGCATACTGAGGAACTCAAAAGACAAAGTTCCAACAAGTCAAAACACATAAAACATATAACAAAGGGCTCACTGAGTATCTATCCTGAAAGAAGTTCCATGGGTGCACAGCGCAAGTTCCCAAGCTTTGGGAAAACAAACTAACAAATCCCCACCAAACAATAAAATCGGGTGTCCTAGTTACAGGGGCCGGGTCCAGTTTATCACTATGTGGGTATAACCAAAACTGTGTAGTCTACACGCTCTGTGTCATTTCTGATGGACTGTTCATAATGGACCATTTGCAGCAGCTGCCCAGGGCACACCTGACACCTCAGGCTACAAGCTGGGCAGGGGGGTGTTTCTGTGTCTGGCATAATAGGCAGCTGCAAGACCTAGACCATCAAAGATTCCAAAAATATCCCATGACTCACAGTTAAATCACCCATTGTGAAACTCCTCGCCCTGGGGGAGGTAGTGGACATTCCCACCTGAACCTGAGCATATATAATCTTGGGGTGTTGGAACTTCTGGTACCTCATGTTGGATCCAGAGGAGGACCAGAACTCCCACAGGACTGCGACTGCCACTCTCGACAAGACTGCTATCGTTACTTTAACAGAACTGCCACCATCATCTGGACCAACGGGTTTCCTTTCCTTTTACTTTGCGCCCAGGGGGGCCATGTGGTCAACACATGGTCACAGGGGCCAACGAACACCATTCTGTTCTTGTCCCAGGGTGCAGAGTTATACATCTGTCTTCAGGGTTAAAACCATATCTATTCCCTGTGTTGTATTTATCGTGATCGTTTTAGTAAATTGTAACACTGATTTGTAATCTCTCTTGAGTTGGGTTAATTTCTCCTATTGGTTTACTTTTAAACCAGCACATTGGGCCATAGAAATACTTCTGCAACTTTGAGTGATTTTTAATTGCTTTGCAACCTTGGCTAAATGCACTTCGCTATATATGTATAGGATCATTAACAAAAAAAGTGTTCATAACAGTTTTCACTTGTTCTTGAACTTCTGAGCTGGCAATGGCATATGAAGTGTGTGTTTTGTCTGACAATGCAGAAAGCAGTTATTAAACGCTGAAACATGTTGCACATAAGGCTATTTTCAATACAGCTTTTAAATCTCTTTTTGCACATTCATTATTTGTGAGATGAACCATTATTTGGGAAATGAACCAAAGTATATTTTTTCACTGAATGTAAAACAGAACAAATGCTTCACTCTTAGAAACATTTGACTTTTCAAATGTTCAGCAAATTTGTTCAGATTTCTTATGAAAATATTTCAAGAACTGAAGTAAACACTAAAAACATATTCTTCATGTCTTCCTGATGAACTCAAGACTAAATTCTTTTCAACTGAATTGAAAAGCATTTGCTTTCAATAAAAACACTGAAGAAGGACCTAACTTGAAAAATACATCCAAATTCATCATCATGGAAGACATTGCAAAGTAATTGGTTAGCTGACAGGTGGGACTGGTGGTAATGAAAAACGTAAGTTACTTGGGTGGCTTTGAAAAACAGTATGATAGGACATCTGGTAAATTACTCCCTTTTTTTAAATAAAGGAGACAGAAATTGCCAGATATAAATGCTGCAGGTGAAAACTGTTGGAGAGTATTTGTGTGAATGCAGCTTAGGTGACACCTACCTTAAGATGGTAGAATTTGTGATTCTGAGGAAATGTGCAGCATTGTAAGGACAATATATTTTTAAAAATAAAAAGTCAGACCAATAAACTTAGGCAACCATTTTCTATCCTCTCTTGCTAAGAATCTGAGAGAGACAGGGCTTTGAAAGGGCTGGCAATTAAGAAAAGGTATTATAATGAAGGTGAAATGACAAACTATTTCTCATGAAGAAAGGCAGAAACCATACTAAGAGCTCAAAAGGTCTGGTTCAAAAGTTCTTTAAAAATGTGAAAGTCAGAATGAAGTTGCGCAAGTGAGTAGAATCAAAGGACAAATCCTAAGAATGACTATATAGGAATAGGACAATAACTATTTATGATAAAATTAGAGGTTAAGATTAAAAAGGTTACCAGTATCAGGGGACATAAAAACTCCACAAATATTCTGTAAATGTATTTGATGCAAAAAGAAATCAAACCCAAAAATCTATTATTTAATGAGCGAGACAGGCAAATGACACTGATTATTTTTTTTGTTCCAGACTTCATAAACAATGACCAGATACTTAATGAAATAAATTTTAATGAAGGAGTAGGACTGGACGCATCCAAAAGATACTGAAGTAGTTAGGTGGCAAGTGTAAGCAGCAAGTGGTAAGGACAGATAAAATTCTATAGGCACCTTATGAACAAGCAGAAGTCCTCTCAGCCATTTACAATGACCCTTTAGAAGTCGTGGAGGTCCCAGATGATTTCAGTGGGCCTATATTTTGAAAAGGGGGAAAGCTAAGTGAAATAAAAATGAGTGAGCTAAATTTAAAAACACAGAAAATAAGAGAAAAAAAACCCCAAACCAGTGGATGATAAGGTGATGAAAAGCAGCCAGCAAAGACTTGTCAATAAAGAAATCAAACCAAGCTTGTACCTCCTTGCTACATGGATCCCTCCCTTTCCCAGTCTTTGGTCCTTCCTCTAAACATTTCATAGATAGTGCCACATGTTCCTATAGTCCCATTAAAAGTATCCCATAATAACCTCTAAACAATTCCAAAGTGCCCTTTCCCCTACATCCCACAGCAAGTACCCTGTAGGTAATACTTCACTCTGCAAGAAGCTCTGGGAGTTTTTCTTTGAGTTTTACACCAGGAACAATGGTTCTTTGACAGTCTTAGGAGCAAAGAAGCCTTCCAGTGTTCACTGATTATCTTAACTAGGGTTCCTCTGCATGTTACTATTTATCTGAACCTTGCCAGGCTTTTGAGTTTAGCATGATTAATACCTTAGCCTATAAACAACACAGTCCAGTGACCACAACCTGTGATTTGGGAGATTCAAACTGGACATTTGGGAAAGTTTGCTCACCAGGAGAAGTGGAGCATAGGAAAAGGTTTCCCAGATGGGTTGTGGAACCTCCATACTTGGAGGTTTTTAATACTGGCTATATACAGCATGACTGAACTGAACTGGTGTTGGTGATAATCCTGCTCAAAGTGAGGTTGCCTAGAGACCACCAAAACAACCAACACTTTACCAACTGTCTGGACTTTGGAGACAATAAACCTTAAAAGTATCTAACATTTCAGATTTGATCCAGATTTGGCATATTGCAAAATATGAGTCATATTTTAAACACTATTTATCTAGGTATCAGTCAGCTTTCAGGATAACTTCTATTATAAAAAACACATTTAGTAAAATCAATAAGATGAAAATATTTTCCATCTCAATGCAGAAATTTTACCTCAAGTACCTGATCAAAAACAAACAGAAAAAATATTTGATAAGTACCTGCACAAATATTTGATTCAACAATTTCAGATGATTATCAGCCCAAAGATTTTTAATAAGCAATGTGTTAATCTTCATCTTAAATCAGTTGGCTATATCATTTTGTTTATAGCATTGTAGCTTAACCTTGCAGAGTCTAAAAATTATTTTCTCAACTGGGAAAAGAAGCAGCTGGGATCATTGCCATGGCAACCATCTCATCTCCAAATACAGATTCTGTGACTTCTGTTGCTCTCTAGCAACCTCACAGTTCAGTAGCATTGCTTAAAAAAAAAAAAAAA
>VXAY01001352.1:642886-665587 GCA_013399855.1 Oxyruncus cristatus
ATACAGCAATATACCATTGCAAGAAATGCTTGGAAGGATCATAAAAAGAGTGCTTCAAAACACAAGGCAGGCGTAATTAAACAAGTTAAATTCTCAGTCTGATGATGAGCCCAAGGAAAAAAACAAACTAAAAAAACCCAACTAAAACACGTATATCCCACCACTCTATTTGTCACTCTGTGCAAGTGACTATGGAATCAATCTCTCCTGGAAATGATGTTTATCACAGATCTCACTGTCTCATACTAACTACATGACTTAGTTTCTTGATCCTGTTGTTTAAGGAAAATGGATAGCAACATGAAAAATACACAGGGGGTGGATAGGGTGGGAGCAGAAAAATTTCTACCAAAACAACACATTTCACTGCCCACAGCTCTCCGCAGGAGAGGTTGAGATCACATCATAAAAGTTAGTCAGATTGCTCAGTGACTACTGAAAGGAACTATTTTAAGGAACTATGGTGTTAAGAACCTATAGTCCAAGAACTCGAACAGAAAACCTCCAACACCTCTTTAATATACTGGTTCTGAAACAGCCTATAGAATTTAGAAATTAAGGGAAGTTCATGCACAGATCTCAGGGTTATGGTTTAAATTCTCATTTATTTACCCTTGCTTCAGTCTGGTTAGCTAAATGACCTTTCCTGACTACTGCCTTTTCAACACTGCACGGTTATGGCATACTTGTGCCACAGATGACAGTCACTCAGAGGAGACTGTCTGGAAGTGCTACAGCAGTACAAGGCCATAGATATGCTAGAAGTACATTCCCACAGTGTAGGCTAGGAGTTTGTCATAATCTACTATCTGCAGCCATGCTGCCTGTGTTCCACTGCTGAGACCAGTAGCACTCGTATTGGCTGGAGAAAGGATACTAAACTTCTCTTCAAAAGAAACTGTGTAGAAGAGCAAGATCTTCGGATGCATTCACATCTTTTTCCACAGGTATTAATATAACCTGGCTGTACTGGTAATTTTAGTCTGTATTTTGTTCATAAAGGAGCTAACTGAAGCAAGGAAGCAGTGCTAAAAATAGCAAACACAGTAGAGTCCAATCCATAGCTTGGACTTCTGTTGATAAACCATATTAACATTCTCAGCAACACATATTGTTATTGCAGAAATACCTGTTTATTCAAATTCCTAACTTGGAACATAAAAGAATTATTAGCCAGTAAAAATATGTAAACACAAACTATATGTAAAGTACTAAAAATACTTAAAGAGTAGAAAATATAAGCACTACTAAAGAAAGAATAAAAACAACAAACAGTGCTTAAATCAAGTTAGAAATTTAACTCTTTATACATGTAACCACTTCTTACAAAAAAGCAAACCTGAAAAAGTGGAAGTTTATTTAGTTAAAAAGAAGCTATCAAATTTGAACAACATGCAAAAGATTAAAAAAGGCTAATGGTGGACCGCAAAGCTATAAAGGAACTTAATGAGCTTCAGAGGGCCAGTATATTCCACCATATACAAAAGATGCATAAAGAGCTACAATGCACGAAGGAGAGCAGATTTTTTGTAATACAGATTTAAGATTGAAAGAGGCAGAATTCTTCAAGTGTGTTTCTTTGCAATGCAATACTAATGAAGTGGGTTGAAAGCAGCAGGTGACTTTTGGCGTTGGTTACTAGGATTGAAGTTGACATTTTTCATGACGAGCTGTCCAGGCCCTTTGGAGATTTTGTCCAATTTTATTTTTTCCCAATAAAAAACCTGTAAACAGTGCATTATGTTAAACCCTTGTATTTGCAGTGAACTGTGTCTGATTCTGTACAATCCTTCTAATACTCTCCTCAGGGTACACTGAAAGGTTTTGAAAAAAAAAAAAATCTACAATAAAATAAGTTTCAAACACATTACAAAGAAAGCACGTCAATTTGATCAGATCTTTCCAGGACAAATGACCTCTCCACTGTTAGTCAGCTACCTCATGATAGAAATAATTGGTTGCTACCACGAAAACATTTGAAAGCACAAGTGATGTATACAATTATTTCTGCCAACACCAGCTGAACAGAGTTTGCTACAGCAGTTTCAACAAGACCCCTGTAGTCTTTTTCACTATTGATACATAAAAATGAAGGGCAAATAGAAGTGAAAAAGGGCTGTGTAAATACCATGTGAATAGAAGAACAGAATAAACCAAACCGAAACAGAAGAGGGAGTATCAACACTACAATTCAAACCCACACTGAGATGTTTACAGGAAAAGGTTTCTCAAGGAATCTCTACTGTCTGTAGATTCACACGTTTAACATGGGGGGCTCTTACAAAGCTATCGGGACAGGTACTATTTTTATGAAAGGACCACCTGGATCCTTTAATCACAAACCTGGTAATAACACCATCGTTCAATTTTCATCAGTTTTGGTAAATAGGATGATGGATGCTGCACTTATTTCACTATAAGCCTGTCTTTAAGTAACTGCTCAACCTCTCATCTGAGTTCCTCCTCTTTCTACGAGAATGTTTAGCACTGCAAAAATACAGACTCATTAGAAGTTTTGATCTCTGATTTCTTAAGTTACACTTTTCCGTCAGGGTGTCCTAGTACCACAGCCAAGAAATTATCTTTACTAGTAAAGCTCATACATTTCCCACCTGCCAAGCTGAAGCATTCTGAATCACATCCATGGATGGTTGAGAAAACCAACTGGTAGGAAAAGAAACACTTCTCCCTACTCCCAAAATTTTGTTTAAAGTCTTATTCTGCTCTGATTCCAAATTATTCTGAAGTATTTAACTGGATTCTCCCTGCATGTGAATAGTAAACAGTAGTCCTGTGCCCTGCACACCAGACTGTGAGCTTGGGTTTCTTATTCTCCATTCTGAAACACAAGGAAAACTCAGGCCTGTGTGTACGAGATGGTGAGAACATCCTTAAAGAATCTAGAGAGCTTCTGAGGAGAATATTCTAATATTTCAAAGTGGAAAAATGTTCCTTTAAAAAATCTTTTTACTTTTATACTTCCTCTGTTTTCAAGTGAGTTTCACCACCTTTTATATTACTTTTTTAAAGTTAGTACTCAAAGAGTCAGTTGAAAATTCAGTTTTGGTTGAAAAAATGCTGTGAAAGGTTTTCTTTCTGTGGCATATTCACTAGCATTTGCCCTTGACTGAATGACAGCCTTTAATTTTTATTCTTACCAGCCATGCAGAACCACATACGTAATATAAATGAGCTCAAATGTCATGTTTTGTGCATCATTAATAAAGGAGCTAACTAACTAAAGTTCCAAGTGCACGGAAAATTATATTGTCATTAAAATCTTCATAACCTTACTGGAAACAAAGTATTATCAAAGCATCACTGCCAGCCTAATTAAAGGAATAACCTTATAATTTCAAAAGTAGACATGTTTTCCTGAAGATTCAATATTTATTATGACAGAGGATTCATAATCCTTTATGGCTTTTGAAACAACAGAAATAAAACAAACTAAAACACCACAACCTATTTGTGAGCTCCATAAACTTTCACTAGATCATTCTGAAAATAGACTAAAATTCAATACTATTCCTACAGACAATTCTGTGACTAAAAGCTCCCTGAATATTGTATTCATTTATAGCCTGAATCACCTGATTTTACACAGAGTTCAAAATAGTCATTAAGATCTAGGGTTCTGTCTTCACGGCCACTGAAATGATGAAAGAGGTAAGGCTTTTTGAAATTCAGGGTTTTTTTCACTATTGATACTGCTTGCTTTTTGGCACTTTATAATACTGCATTTAACCAGTCCACTGGCAGACTATTATACAGAATGAAGCCTATTCTAAGTGGGAGAAAGCTGGCTAGATTGGGAAGATTTAGGGAAGAGCCTTAAATGGGTGCCCAGTTTTTATGTTGTGATGGAGGGAAAGACTTATGATCTTGATCTGTTGAATGGTAGAGCAATCTTATCCAGCTGGAAAGAAACATGGGATCACTGCTTTTCCTTCACTCAGCCGGGTAATATGCAAAACCAGAAGTCAGTGCTCTCCTTAAAGCTACAATTCATTTGCTCACTTGTAACCATTTGTCCATATATGCTGGCACTACTGCCAACGCTACAGTCATCTAGAAAACATGTCTGTAGAACATCACAAACACGTTTTTCATCTACAATGTTTTGCAAACCTTAATATTTGTGTTAAATATGCCATGACAGCAATGTTCAAATTTTCTTCTACCTTTGGGGTCTTTCTCCAAATTTTTCTCCTTATAGTTAAGGAGAAGCTTCAGGTATTTTACTAAATGAAACACCACCAGAGAACTTCCCTGGACACGGGAGATAATTAACAGAGATACAGACCATGATTAAGCCTATTAAATAGGACCTTCCCAAGCCCTGTGCACCACAGGTGCACCTTGTGCTTTTCCTGCCCAAGAATGTGCAAAATGTGCATATGTATTTTTTGTAACCTTTCAACATACTTTCCTCAGTAACTCTGTTTTTCCACTGATATGAAGCTCAAAATTTTAAGTTCTTTCCTAGCCCATCAACAGTAGATGTAAATACTTGTATTTTCCTTCAGTTTCTTAAATAAGTGTAATATATAGCCATATGTATTCATATTTCATTCTGACACATCAGAATGAAAACAACTAAGGATTTGTTATTATTTATATTTTACATTGGTTATTTTCAAATTGGTTTCAAATGAAACATAAAATTGTAGGAATACAAATTCACTATTTACTAACTATTAATAGCAGCAGAATTAAGGTCAGACATGATATTTTAGACACGAAAGTGAAATCCTTTTAGTACCGTAAGGTATTGCTATCACTGTTAGCCTTTAAAAACGGGTCCTATTATCAAACTGTGAAAGAAGCTTCGCCCCTTGAGGTACTGATCACACATGACTTTTATGCAATTCAAGGTCCATTAACACCCAGGTGGAGATGTTTAAATGGATCTTAGTGATTTAATATACTTTTCACTACATTGGAAAATAATATGCACTTAAAATTGCCTAGATTGCTTAGGAAATCTTGACATGTGGTTACTGAAATGGGTTGCTCTAATAGATATGTATCAACAGCTACATAATAATGCTTAACAAAGGTGCTCTTTAACAACATTACATACCGGATTTTCTTCAGTAAGCTCATAGCCATGCTATCTGAGTACCCAATATTCATTACTAAATTTATCTTCACGACTACTTTTATGGGACAAGCTTCTCATACCTCATACACAAGAAAATGAAACAGAAATCAGAAATTATTTGCACAAAGTCCAACAGTTGCATCAGAACCTAAGGCCCTTGATTCTAAAGTCCTCTTCACAAACACAAATCCTAACCACAAGCCAGCTTGTCCCTGTGAAGCAATACACACCCCATTTACGGAGCCATTATCATACCCACTTCATCAAAAATATGAAGAGCATCAACAAATATTTTTTGTTCAAAACAGTGAGGTGAGATAGCTATGCATTAATTGTTTTCTTTACATGTGAAGAATGTAAGCATCTTTGATGATGTAATTGATAAAATTATTTCAAACTGTTCTAAATACCTTCCAGGCCATCTTAAATGATTAATAGCTAAAATAGACTTCAGCAAAATCTGTCTCCTCTCCCTTCTACGTAGCCTGTCATAAACTCAGTTGCCCACTCATTCAGAATGTAGCTAAATGAGCTCTTCAGCTACAAATCCTTAAGATGCAGTGAGCTCACTGTATTACTCACACTCAGTGCCAGAAACAGAGAATTCCTGCCTCTGACTGCATGTTTCTGGCACTTACTTTCTGTTAGCCTTGGGATTTCTTTGATCCTTCTGTGAGCTGATTTAACTCTCATTAGAGAAATCTAGCAGAAAGATGAACCAACTTCTCTTGCTAAGCCAACAAATGGCAAAGCCTGAAAACTTGTACCAGAACTTGTAGTCAGAAGGCAGCAGGGTTACCCAGTCAAAGAAGAGGGAGCATGTCTTCCTCTTTTCACCAGTAAGGAAAGCAGCTTGTCTATAGTCCAAGAAGATTCTGTAAATCTTCAATTTCTGTTTGAGGTGTAAGTTGCTCCAACATACAGTCCGCCTTATATTATCTCAAATAGTCTCACTAAAAATCAGCTTTTTTTTTTTTTTTTGAAAATGGAGTTGTCAGACCTAACACAGAAGGAAGACTACTAAAAATGTGTAAATGAGAAAATAAAACTGAACTATAACAAACATTTACTTTCTGCAGAAAGAAAACCTTGCATTGTAATAGTAACTGCAAGAGCAAAGCTATCAAGTACATTTTGCCTAGTGGCATTTATGATAGCCCAAGACTACATTACAACTTTAATTGTGCTGGTTTTGGCAGTGACAGAGTTATATCCTTCACAGTGGTTAGTATGGGGCCATGTTTAGGATTTGTGCTGGAAACAGTGTTGATCATATAGGGACATTTTCATTACTGCTGCACAGTGCTCCCCCAGAGCCAAGGCCTTTTCTGTGCTTCACCCCACCCTGCCAGTAATGGGACTGGAGATGCACAAGAAAGTGGAAGGGCACTCAGCCAGCACAGCTGACCCCAACTGACCAAAGGGATATCCCACACCATGTGGCCTCATGCGCAGTTTAAAGATCTGGGGGAAGAAGGGGGGTACATTCAGAGCAATGGTGCTTGTCTTCCCAAATAACCATTATACATGATGGAGCCCTGCTGTTCTGGGCATAACTGAACTCCTGCCTGCCCATAGGTAGTGGTGAATTAATTCCTTGTTTTGCTTTGTCTGCATGTGCAGATTTTGCTTTCCCTATTAAACCGTCTTTATCTCAACCCACGAGTATTGTCACTTTTACCCTTCTGATTCTCTTCCCCATCCCACAGAGGAAAGTGAGTGAGCAGCTGTGTGGGGCTGAGCTGTCGACTGAAGTTAAACCACAACAATGACCAAGTGACTTTAAGTGACCAAGACACTGGCTAGATAGAACCTCTCTGCTCACTTGACAGACAAATTCTAGCTCTAAAATTAAAACAAAATTAAAAAATTGTACTATTGTAACTAGCATTAATTCAGCAGTAGACTAATAGACTTCTACAAATTATCACAAAGGTGTCTGAAAAGGAGGTGAATAATGTACAATATTCAGGTAATAACATTAGGTACAAAGATTTTTGGGCTTGGATTTTTCACATAACAGGTTTCTGAGAGTGTGGCAGATTTTTCTGTTAAGGAAGGCAAGGGAGTGGTACATGCATCTGATCCTGATGCACAAAGAAACTGCCTGGACCTTTATATATAGGTTCTAAGAAAAAGAGAAGTGTTTAATATTCCATATGCTCCTTTCAAATTTTTACTAGGGTCTTTACAATTCCTGTCAACTTTTTTACTCTGAACATTTAACAAAGACTTTCACCTTTCATGGCCTGAATTATCCATTCTCCCATGAAGACAAATCAAGAATGTGAACAGACAAAATGAAAGAAGGCAGAAATATTGCTGTTCCTACATGGAAAAATGCATCACTGTGATTATTAACTACCAAACAAACTGTAATTAAAACAAGTTAATGCGATTTAATTGTCATTCAAATTGCTGTTAAACAAAAGTAACTTGTAGTTTGTACTTTCAGGATGGCATAGTAACAATGCTAATTGCTCCATCTTCAAAGAACTGCTCCCTGTTTTTCACATAAATTTTTCAGTAAGATACTCTGAAAGAGGTTGCTTGCATGTTTGTTTTCCCCCCCCAAGGCAACATGACATTCATTTCAGTAAATCCTTTCAGCAAGAATATCCAAATATCCTCTTGTCACCGTTGAATATATTTTACTTAATATATGAAACAAAAAGACAATTCAAGCAAAACAGAGAGCAAAAATGTGCAGCTTACTTTGCAGAGTGAAGTCTTCACTGTCCACAAAATCACTGAGTTATTTCTTCTCCGACATCTTAACAGTTGACTTAATCCTATGAATGAGTACTCATTCTTTTGCAGCTTTTATGTGTCACAGCATACTTCTAAGTATGTATTCTAAGAAAATTTATACCCCTCCTAAGTGTTTGGCAGAACAAATAAATGCATTAGAATTGATTTTGCTTCACATGTACTGTAGGTTAAATGTTAAACCCATTTTTGGAATCAGATATACATTACCCACACTGCATGGATACTGTTACCTAAGAAGTTAGCAATTGTAAAAATGGAATAGAGCAGCATTTATGCTGGAAAAAGAAAAATTATGGACAGTTGTGTGAGACACAGATTATTATATTATTGGCTCGGACCAACTCAAGTGTTGGGGGGGAGAGAAGGGGGATAGTTTGAATTTCAAGAAGGTGGAGTAGTGCCCTGTCCCATATCCAGCCCTTTGGAGCTTCCTTGGGCAGCCCCAGAGCAGCTGTCAGTCACTGGCACACTGGGAGCACTGCACACACTACAGCCTGTGGAGTCCCTGACCCAGCCCCAGAATGTCTGGCACACAGGGAGCACTGCCCCTCACCCTGCCCCAGTGCTCCAGAGTGGGCCAGAAGTCCTTCCTGGAGGCGGTGGCTACAGGGGGTCAGAGCAGATAAAACCAGCACCATGCAACCATTGTGTGATTGTGATCCTGCCATCTCCTGGACTCCTGGTAGCTGGACCTATGCTGGATCTGGGGTGGTAACTGTAATTCTCTCTTTTTCTCCCTCTTTCTTTACTTCTTCTCCTAATCTCCATTCTTGATATTTGCATAACTAAAAGCTAGATGGGTTGGATTTTGCTAAGCTGTATGGGCTAGCAGGTGTTAAGTCATTGCTTTGTGAAATGCTTTATTTTGGTTGAATGTTGTCCTTTAAACTTTTGCCAAGTTCCCTTGTTTTCCAAAGTTTGCCAGCGTGTTATCTGACCTGCTGAGTAACGTGTGCAGCACCTTTTCCTGTGTGATCTCGCAAGGTATAAAAGACCTGAAGGCCCTTTTAAATCCGGTGAGTGGATTTTTGGAGCCTTGTACATTTTTAAAGTAAAACCTCTTTGATGAGCTTGTGGGACGAGCCTGGGGTCTTATAAGTTGCTAATGCAGTTGGACAGGTATTGCTGTCACTTTAATTTGCAAATGTTCATCGAATGGAAAACAATCAACTTTTTCAACTTTTCTCTGAAGTTACTGCATAACATACAGGCATGCTCAAGAACGAAGTTTTGCCAGTGACTCAGCGTACTTAGTAACAGCCACGTACTTTGAAATGTAATTTAAAAGACGAGTGGGATTTATCTTCCTACTACACTTTTAGTTCTTTTCTTTCATTTTAAAATGATTTCATTTTAAAGTCATTTAAAATTCTGTATTTGGCCTCAAATCATACCACCAATAAGATAAAAGCACAGCACGCAGAACACAGTAAGAAGCGAAGTGTTGTAGAAGTGATAGATATGATTTAGAAAGAAAAGATCCAAGATAAACATTTATCATGTTATACAGATACCTTGATTCATAATTAACTTGACAGCTGAAAAGACTTTCTCATGAAGGATACTTTGCTTTTTTTTTCCTCCCAAAGAATTTTTAGCAGAAAGTAGGTCAGAATAAAACTGGGCAAAACCCAAAGATTAGCCAGAGAGCTTGTGGAGTCTCCTTCACTGGAGATATTCAAGAACCATTTGGATGCAATCCTGTGCCATGTGCTGCAGGACAACCTTGCTTGAGAAGGGAGCTTGGACCCAATGACCCCCTGTGGTCCCCTGCAACCTTACCTACTCTGTGGTTCTGTAAATTGTGTAGGCAGTAAACAACATAAAATAAAATTATTTTATATGTAACACGTGACAAGCTGATACAGCAAACAACTTAGTAAACCCACAACTCAATTTTGAAAGGATGATTTTGTTCATTTCAGAACTCAAGCAAGTGTAAAACATTAAAGACAACTTAAGACCAAACTCCACTTGTATTACTTTGAAATATTTTTATACACTGTCTTAAGACATCCATTACTGTGAAGCACATCATATAATTTATTTTAATTCTCTACAGAACAATATAGTTAATTCAGTATCATCAGTAACTTTATACAGATACAGTATTGAAGCCATGTCCTCTTTTGCTTACTGTCAAGTACAAAACAGCTTATAACAGTCTAAAAAAAAGCTACAAACCACACTTGTAGCATACTGATTTTGTGCCTGGGGAAAGTTTACAGTAGTGGCTTTTTGATCTTTCAAGACAAATAAACATGACAGCACATAACAAACAGTTGTGCAAACTCAGACTTAGGAGGAAGACTCAACTACCTCCTTTTTCCGGAACTACTTTTCCCTGCTTTACTGCTGCTACCACCAGACTTGCTGGAAGATTTTGAAGAGAAAAGTCTTGTCATGAATTCAGACACATCTGGCAGCTCATGGTTGGAATTCAGCATGTTCATTGACTGCTCCATTTCCTGCATGCAAAGATCAGATCAACTTAATAGCTCGTAACAATTCTGGCTGTAGTTAAGGCATCAGTTGATTGTATCAGAAAGTTTTCAAATTTTCCCAAAATACTGTTTCACTGTTTGTAGTCCTCCAAGGTACATACTGGTATATATTTTTATGCAAGCACAACCAAACACCCAGCTACACACAGAAACATAAAACCCCAAAACTAAAAGCACTGGTGTTTGGAAAATGGTAACCATGTCTTAAGCAGTCTTACCAGGCAAACATCTGATTAAAAAAAAAAAATCTTAAAAAAATGACATTTTATTTTCAGCACTACTTTCCTCCATTTTAAAATTTAAGCCTTTGTTTAGATTTTCAGATCTGTGCTCTCACAGATTAACACTTTGATGTTTTCAAAGTAGCATTATTTATGCTAAATCTAACAAATTTTTGTTGCTGTTTTAAGGGATTAGATATTTCTATTGCCCTACTTTCTGACATTAAACTATTATAGTACAGCAGCTGAGTTTTCTTTGCTTCATGAAAAGAAGGATTTTAATGAGACCATATATCCAGATAAGCTTAATGTAACTTTAGAACTTAGCATAGTGGTTCGATGGGATGAATTAGCACATTTCAAAACAAACCACCCCTGAAGTGCATACAACAGCTGAACTGCACATCCACAATGGGATAACACTTACAGCAATTGCCAATTTAATGTGGGATTGTCACCTTGCTCTTCTAGTTACCATTCAGAATGATGTATCTTCAACTGTTTTCAAGGCATTTTGGTAGCCTTTGTTACTATGGTATCCACACTACATCTACAACAGGCACTTACTAAATCATTAACTTTCTATACAGACTAGTACTGTGCTGATTCCATAAATAAAAAAGTTAACTTGAAAAATATTATACAAGCTCCATACACTCCAAAAACAAATGGAATTTGGATATACACTTAACAATTTAATACATGGTCATCTAGAGAATACCACTACAACTGAGTTCTTAAAAACTCCCTTTTCCTACTTTAAAGATAATTTAAATTACAAGCAAAATTCCTTCAACTTAGAATTTCTCCTTAACAAGTCGTATTGGTCAGCTAATAGGAACTAAATCATCAGAAGTTCTGATGGTATTACCATCAGAATGGCCTGTCTGTATGTAAGCAGTGTTAGGCCAGTGAAAAAAGTAAGGAATAAGTGATTTTTTTTTTTTTTTTAAATTCAACTTACAGAGTTCAGCGTGGTTTGAAGAACAAGCTATGTATATCGAGCATATATTTGTATTCTTTTTTTATCAAAATTACAGCCAAAATAGCATAATATAGCTCTGATATGCTTTTTATAGGTATTACTTATAAAAAAACAAGATTCAGACACCTATAAAGTCCTACAGAAGACAGTGGTCATTTAGCAGAGAAGGAGTTAGTTAACCTTTAGTTAATCAAGCCCTCAAAAAACAGCCATCCATGATAGACAAGGAATAATTTTAAAAATAGGAAAAAATTTAGCAAACACCTTGAATCTCCATTTTGTCCTAGCCTTCTGCTATTCGGCATTTTGCATGATGAAAGGACAGTAAATCAGGCAATTTAATGACTACATTAAGACTCCATATCATATTCACTACTGTGACATTTGGATTTAACATAGTAAACTCTGCTTTAGCCTGATGGGAAAGAGAACCCCACATCATACTCTCCTCAATACGCACTTATTAAATGGTGTCTAAAAATAAAGTGCTAGATTTAAAGTTAGTGCAGAAATATATTGCAAATTTACAGAAAAAAATCCTTTGAGAAATTATCACTCTAAAGAAAGTCTGGAAAACACCATTCAGCAAATTCAGCAAGTTTAACAGCAAATTCATGAGTCAGGAAATGTTGGAACAGCAACACTGCATTAACTGAATAAATAATGCCCATTAAGACCTCTTTTGTTTTTATTGCTTTTCTGTACCTAAAATCTCATTATCTTTGGTCTCTATGTATGCATCAACTGAATATACTTACCCGCCTCATATCAGGATCACTGGTGTTGACAACTTTAGGTAAAAGCACAAATATCAGTAATGGAAGAACCATCATCATCACCTACACAGAAAACAGGAAAGAATTCTTCAGCTTAGTTGTTGCTCTAGACACTTTCAGAAATACTAACACAAAGCTTTAGGTAAACAGTTAAATTCTAGAACCACTGCATTCCGAGTCAGTAACCCAGTAACGGTAATCCATTTGTCAGGAAAGAAACCTGGTAAGGGAGTATTGTGCTTTAAATAATACGATTTCAAAATCTATTGCAATAAAGCAAATGGCTGTTATATCTTAAAGCTGTTGTAATTACAATTCTGCAACATGTTGATCTCCACATTATTAGAGCAACATCATGTTGTCAAATGAAGCAGACTACAGGCTATATTCACAGAGTGGGTATGTAAGGGAGGAGAGGTCCCTATTTGAACACAAGTAAAAAAGAAATAAAACAATCCTCTCGGAAGAGCAAGGTGTATACATCTTTTCTCAATTACTTTATTCTTGATACTCTGAAAAATAGCTGTATTTGGATCCTTAGCATACTTTTAACCTTTGCATGTTGCTTGTACGTACCATAGGGTTCATGAGGAAATCTGTCCATCCCCAAGATTCTCTCTTTATAAAGTATGAAGGTGGTCCAGAAGATTTCATCTGCAGTGGGTATGGCAGCCTGACAACTTCAGAGGGTTTGATGTAATTCACGTATCTTGCTCTAATGAGCAAAATGTGAATAATTGAAAGTATAATCATAGAATCTTTAACAAAATAATAGATGATTTAAAAAAAATCCGAAGTTTTAATAATAGACTACAAACAAAACTATGCAGTGTCAGCTAGGCTTCACTTTTCAGAAACTAGTTTCTCTCAGCAGCATCTCTTACAGAATCAAAACCAAGCCATTTTTTGTCACCTTGGTAACGAGCAAGAAAAACTACATGGTATAAAGACGGATACAGCTTTGTACACTATAGTGTAGTTTAACCAGTTTGCTCAGGGCATCAATTATCTGTATGTGAAGCTAATACCTTTTGCCTAAGTGCATTACTTTGCATTTATCAATAGTGAATACTCAATCTTTATTACTTTATCACGTTTTTCCGCAGTTCTTCACTTGTACTATTTATTTGGGCCTGGTATTTAGATAGTTACTCAGTTACTACCATCTTTGTCACTCTTGACCCACTTTTCATGACTTACGAATATTTACTTGCCTTGTGCAACTCCAAGGCTGACTTCTGCCCACTACAAGAGAAATAATTTATTCCTTCTGAAATTTTCACCCAATACTCATCCATAGAATGTCTTTCCCACCTACCTTATGACTAAATATTTTCTCCAAAACTTGAGATTTTCAAGTAGATCTTATCAAATATGCTTTTTTCTCTTTCTAAGAATTACAATAATTTTTTAAGGCAGAATATTCCCTGTTGACAAGTTCCTCAAGTATCATAGTTTTTCATGCATCTCTGATTCCTCAGCTGTATTCCTCGATACGGTTTCTACCTGTTGGACTGGCAGAGATGGCAAGCCTACTGTGACTTTCCTCTGCAGACACATCCTAGCGATTTACTTATCATCAGATTTGTTACCTTACTAGTCCTCAGATCCCCAAACAGTGCTAAGGGTGACATTATATGCACTATTGTATCTATTTCTCCATGTTTATTACATACTGTTGCCAGTAAGATATTGCCAAATGAAATATAAAAATAAAAAATACATAGTTTGGAAAAAAAACAAGCTCAAACAAATTGTTCCATTATTAAACAAGCACCATTTTCAGTAAGATTTCAACTATTAACCTCCCCTAAATATACTGTTGGAGTATTTACACTGATGTTTGTATTTCTAAAATGTAACGATAACTTTTATAAGATACTGTAAAAGACAATCTTGAAGTTAAGAAACTCTATGTCTGCCTGATTAAAGAAAAATTAACTACAAACATGTTTATTTAAATGAAAATCACCTTACTACATCAGACACACATTTTTTTCTGTATTCCTGAATAGCCTGCAGTTACAGGTATACAGTTAAGAGTGGTTTGGGATAACGTCTCTTGCCATAACATAAAAAACAAGCTAATGATGCTACAGAAATACTGCGGGCAAGCAACTACTACTATCAACCAGTAACAAGTGTCCTATGGGGATGTAACAGAAATACTTTAGAGCTTCACTGTGCCAAATCCTCACAGAACGTTTATTAAAGAAATGGAAGAGGGAAGAAAGAAAAAAAGGTACTGGCAAATGATAAAGCAGTTAACTGATTTACACCCCGATTTTATTTCAGGATAGCTGCATAAGAAAATAATAAAAGTAAACAGACAGACTTTTAAAATCTATTTTCTAAGGCCATAAATAAGAAAGGAAGAAAGACATCAGACTTTGGATTTAAGAAATACATTCCTGGAAGTGATGTTAAAAGAAGCTAAAATGTATGGTCTGAAATGGAACATCAGATCTACAGCACTGTTTACATTAATTCTTGTACCGTGCTGTCAGGCACACGTAATACACCAACACAGAAGCAGTCAGGAAAGGCTCACCTCATTTTGCCTTTTGAAGTTATGTCAACTCGCACCGGCTCAAATTTATGAGCAGGGGATATAACTTCCACTACATAAGATCCTGAAGGTACATCATGAACCACAAAACTTCCATCTGTCCTGAAAAAACAAGTTGCGCTACATTTCAATATGCTCCAGCATACGAGACAGGGTGCTGTGCGGTTTTTTAAAAGAAGTTGTAAGATTATAATTTTATATTATAAATCTTAATATAACAATGGTCAAAAGAAAAATTTAAATCATTCAGCACTAACAATATCAAACCCCTTAAGATCATCAATGTATGCCTCAACAGTAGCAGAAATTACTAATTTTGTTAAAGATTCTGTTGTGCCCTCAAGTTATTGTCTTGCTGGAAGAATAATTTAACAGCCTAAGTAAGATCTGAAGTAGTTACATTTCATGTATTCAAGTAATAGCAGAAGGATTTTACACCTTCCTTCCTCCTTCTGCAATACATACAATGAAGTTTACTTCAGGACTTCTGCTGGAAGCAAACCCCCTCCCCGAACTGACATCCTACATTGTTGGGGTAGACATTAGGGAAGACTTGCAATGCACAATAATAGTAGTTTGTGCCTTTGTTGTGAAATAGAGGGTTTTAATTTTAATCGCTCCTTTTAGGACTAGCCCACACCGGAAAACTCAATCACAACAATAAGGAAACTAAGAGTTCTGACCATATACACAGAAGGGATTTTTATACAGATGGCTTTTATTTTAAAATATGAAGCGAGAATATTCAGTCAAATTAGAAAAGGATACTTGAAAGCCTCAGCTCCAGTTGTCTTAAAAGTACAGAAGTTTTCCTCCTATGTGTTTCCAGTAAGAAAATTTTAGTGTTAAAAGCAACATCAATGATATCTCTTCTAAAAATAAGACTCAAAGTTAAGACAAAAAAAAGTTGTTCAAAGGGAAAAAAACACAATAAAACCTGACACATTAGAAAACCTGATGCATCAGAAAAACAAATAAATGAACCCTCTTAAAAAGGAACTCTCAAAAAGAATTTTGTCCTTATGTCCTTTACACCAGCTCTCTTTCAAAGATGCACATCAATTAAGTACCTTCCCATTTTTATATGATGATTTGAAGCACTAAGAATGCTTGAACTATCTTATATTGCAACTGCTAGAAGGATGTTTCCCTAGGAATTTCCTCCTAATTTCTCATCCTTTACAGTATCACTTTAGTAAAATTCCCCTACTTTTTTTTCTAAAGTGTATTCATATGACACAGCAAATTCTCACTTCATATACTAGTATGCAATACTGGCTTTTCTAGAAGAAAAACGTTTCATTTTTACTACAGTTAGGAAACTAATCAGATTTATAAAAATGCTCATACTAGAGAATGACTCTCGCAATACTCAAAAAGCAACTTTACTATACCAAATAATTATTTTCCTATTTTTATAACTGGAATGGTTTTGGTAACATCTACTTTTGAAACTATGACATTCTAATTCCGAGGACATTTTCTAATGTCTTAGAATCTCTAGATCCTTTGGTAATCTGAATATACCCACTACCACCTGAGACCGAATAGGATAACGTGATACTTAACAACTTCCAATTGCATTTGTATGATGTTGTGTGAAGCAATAAAAGTAATATCCCTTGAACTGGCTTTCACCAGTACAGTGGAAGTTTTTCACGGGTACTGTAACACAGAACCACAGCTGCAACAAACATTTCTCCAGAATTTACCCATTATGGGTTTCTTTGTTTTGGGGTTGTTTATACTTATAACTCAGTTCCAATGGTTTTGATCGCTACAACGCCAGCAGTCTGAGCCATCAGTTTGGATACGCCTGCAGGCGGCTGAGACCAAACCCTGCAGCACTGCAGGCCTGGGCGTTCCTACTCCCTTACAAGGTACGGGGCCATCGTAACGCCAGCAGCTCACCTCGGCAGCCCGTGATTCCGCGATCCCACAGCCGCTCGCGGCTGACCGGGACACGGCCCTCCCTGGCAGGAGCCGCCCTGCCCCCGCCCCCCCACGGCCGGGCCGGGCCGGGCCGGGCCGGGCCGGGCCGAGCCGAGCCGAGCCGAGTCGAGCCGCCAGACTCGTGCGGGCGGTGGTCCCGGGCCGCCTCCCGCCGTCCCGGGCTATCCGCGGAGGAAACTCCGTACCGCACCGTCCCAGCTCCCGCCGGGACCGGGCTGTTTGCGGGCTCCGAGCACGGGGGTCCGCCCTGAGCTCGGCTGAACTGAGGCGGCCCGGCCCTGGGCCAGAGACCCCCGTGCTGCCCGGCCCCCCTGTGGGTCAGAGCCCCGGGGGCCGTGGCCGGGCCCCATCGNCACCGTGCGCCTGCGCCCGCCGGGGAGAGGGCGGGGCGGCGCCGGGGCCGCCCCCCGGGCCGGAGCCCCGGGACAGGGCGAGCGGCGTGGGTGGGCTTTGGTGCTCGACCTGCACAGTCTGCCCCGACGCAGCTCGCTTATCCAGCAGCCCGCGTCACACGCCGGTGTTGGAAAGGCAGGGCGGGATCCTTTGTTTTTTTCGGATTGTGAGTAAGAACAAAGGATAAGATAATTTGCTGCTCAGAAAGTGGAATGGCAGAAATGTGAACCTGAAGAAGAGAAATGTGTAAGAAGTAGATGTATGTTCCTTGGTAATGGATCTATTTAAGGCGTTTTAGTTTTAAATCTCAATTGTTATCATGCAAAAAGTAACAAGCTTTTTCTAGGAAAAACAAGTAACAAGCTTACAAAAGATTAAAATTAATCATAAAATAAAGGCCTAAAATATCATCTGCATGGTTGGTTTGTTTCTGATTAAGTACAATAGCACGAAAATGTGTTACTTAGTGGGGAGGTACAGACTTACAGGTGAAACCATGAGGGCTGTAGTGCCTTCCCTGTCCCCTCATTTTCCTTTGTGAAGCACATCCTGTTATGTCATATGTATTTATTGTCACGTTTTAGCTACACTTGCTTCCTTTTTACCTCTCTTATTTATGCCAGAGTTAATTACTGAACACGTGGAAAACATTCTCATTAAACAAGATTAACCTGGCCATCAGCGGATAATAAAAACATTGTATCATAGTAGGCATGATTTAAAAAACATGTGTTATCCCATGTCAGTGGGATGTTGTGAATTATTTGACTGGCAGTATCTTTTAGCTGTCTCTGCTTTTAAGACAATGATCTATGAGGTTCTTCCATCATATAAGCTCATGAAAGTGTTAAACTCCAGCAGTTTTGGGGGTAAAAACCTAAGAATGCCAGAACCGAATAGTGTTAGAAGTACTTACCAATAAAACCACTAAGCAGTAGGATTTATGTTAGAGCCACAGACACAAACAACACTGTTTCCAGTACATCACAGAGACACAGCATCTTCATAGTGACATCTCATGTTAATAGTTTTTACATGCAATTAATGTAAAAATGCTCATATTTTTAAAATATCCTCAAGAAACTGTATTAGGATACTGTCAGACCACAAAGAATGATCATGCCCTCCAGTTTTAAGGATTTTCTCAACCAAATAATTTATTTTTATAACCTACATAATATAGTTTCTTGGTTTAAATACTTGGAGAACCTAAAGAAAAAAACCCTCATTTTTTCTTTCATAATCTAATCTAAGGAGCTTCTCTCTCTGTGTATTGTCCTGCTAACAAACTTAGCAGCTAATTAAACAGTCTTGGCTAGAATCTTATCCTCATGTAGAAGCTTTGACTGTGGTTGCAGCTTTCATTGCAGAGGCATATCTTTATATACGCCTAATTATAGATATATATATGTATACACACACACACATACATATGTGCCTTATCCAATACCTGCATTAGCATGCAACCTTTTCAATGTTAGGTAACAGTTCCTTGTCCTCTAACCATGTAATTTCTTTCCATATAAAAGTTCTATTTCATGCAGATATATTGGTTACTGTATTTTTAACTCTACACAACTGAGAAAATAATTAATTTGACCTATTACTGCCTTTTTTCGATTAAGAATGGCTACAGCAGCAGCTCACTTGAGTAAATTGCACAAGTCTGTTTGTGAGTTTTGATATCATGCTATGGGTGTTTGTCTTCCAGGAAAAAAGAACAAAACCCAGATCAACAGTAGGACAAATGGAAACAAAGAAATAAAAACATCCAGGTATATATTTATCAAAATAAATAGTACCTCACCTGGGAGATGCTGTTTTTTTCTGGAAGGAATTTTACTATTAGCAAAGTCACGTCTGCCGCTTGATTGCAAGTGAATCTCTGATCAGAAATCAGATAAAACTGCCAAGCGACAGCTTCAGTGCAATTGAAACAACCAAACAATTCCAACAACTTGAAAGTGCAATCAAGGATGCCCACCATGTTTTGTAGCTGCCTCTTCATTGATGGATTCATTCCTTGAGTAACAGCTACATAGAAAATGGCAAGTTTCTTAGAAGTTCTACCCTGCTCACAAGCACATTTACAGTTTTGTTTGAGTTACTTCAATCAGCTGTCACTAACACTACAGAACTGTCAGCCAGATGGATGAGAGCTGACAGTCCCTAATGGGTTGAACAAAGAGGAGGTCTAGATTAATGTAATGCCATCACACTGATAATACTGAAATCTGTGTCTCAGATTCTTGTCACATGTGGTTTCACATACAAACTGAAAAAGCAGAGGAGGCCCATTAAATCCCTCTGAACAAACCATCAAAATCCAAGACCATCATAGCTGTCTCTGAAGAATTAAGAGGTTTGGAATATTGTTGGATATTGTCAGGTAGCAAGAGAGGTTTTTAATCCTGCGGGGATAAAAGGACTTTGCAAACAATGTAGCAGAACTTACTTTTGTGCTGAATCCTTTTCACAGTCGGAATGCTAGCAAAACTTGCTATATATTTTTTGCTTACAGGACACCATTAGTAAAGCATTTAATTCACCCTTGAACATTTTGGTGCAATTTCTCTGAAAACCTCTCTTTCCATAAAGCTGATAGCACCTTGGCTAGTATTTAAATATTTACATTTGAAAAGGAACACGATCCTGCTATTGATACTAGTTTACTTCAATACGCTGGACCACAAACAGCAGCAGCCCAAAATCTGGTTTGTATATGACTCAGGCTGTAATATGCAGAGGTGTTGACTTTGACTAGACAAGCAGGGAGCACCTTCAGCCATCTGCCTCTAGTCTTATCATAATCTTTGAGTCAGTCACCCAGTATAGGTACACAGATAACAACACCCAGCACACCAGATGAGTAATTCTGGTTCACATATGTTCAATGGAAGCAAAGATACAATTCTTGCTGACATGAAGAATAAATAAGAACTACATGTGCATGGGAATACTGTAACACAGCTACATCCTATTTTTTTTTTTTGAGAAACTAACTAGAGGTGAGATGAAATCAAAATGCCCAGCCACTGAGAGCAGATTTATGAGAATACACAACTGAAGGTAGATGGAAGAATTTGGCATAAAGATACAGTGAAGGGCCACAGCCAGGTTACCTCATTTGTTGAGGTCTCTCCTTACCAAGGACCCTTACAATGATTAAATATAAACAAAAATTGTGCTGCATATTTTTTCAGCACTGATTTTTTTCTTTTTTTTTAATATATTGTAGTGTGGAATCATAATGCCATCTGCTGGAAATTTTCTGTTCTACAGTAGAAACTGTTAGAACATGGACAGAACAAGTCAGGATTGCAGCCTGGATTCAGCAACAGTCTTTTTGTTGTCCTGAATATGATGCCCTGAGAAGGTCCTACATCTGACTTGGGGCAGAAGGTACACAGGCCACCATCTTCAATTGCGCCAGGATCCCACTGCTTCAAACATTGCCTGTCGAAAGAAGGGCAATGAAGCTGGTGAAGGGTCTGGAACAAAAGTCTCATGAGAAGCAGCTGAGGGAGCTGGGGTTGTTTAACTTGGAGAAAAGGAGACTCAGGGAGATATTGTTCTCTACAATGACCTGAAAGGAGGTTGTAGCAAGGTGGGGGTCAACATCTTCTCCCAAATAACAAGTGACAGGAAGAAAAACAGCCTCAAATTGCACCGGGAGGGTGCAGGGGAGATTTAGATTAAACATTAGGAAAAATTTCTTCATCAAAAGGGTTGCCAAGCACTGGGACAGGCTGTTCAGAGAGGTGGTGAAGCCCTCATCTCTGGAGGTATTTAAAAGACATGTAGGTTAGAGACCTGGTTTAGTGGTGGACTTGGCAGTGATAGGTTACTGGTTGGACTTGATGATCTAAAAAGTCTTTGGCAACCTAAATGACTCTGTGCTGGGCTAGAAAAATTTCTTAATCCCCTGTAAACTCTGTAGTTGTCAGAATAATTTCTGCTTCTCGAACACATCTATCCCTACAGTGTGGAGTCAGCACATATGACTGAGGACTTTTAAGTCTCAGAGAGCTAACATTCATCTACTCCCTTGTTTGCTTTCACCTCAAGTTGACTGGACAAACTTATTCAGGACATGGGGGGTTTTTTGTTTGTTTGGTGGTTTTGTTTGGTTTTGTTTTTGTTTTGGGGTTTTGTTTGTTTGGTTGGTTTTCACCAGGAACGAATTGTTTTCATTTCTTATATGTCCAAACCCATGAACAGGATACTCTACTTTGGCACACTTTTCACAGGAGATAGAAAATGCTGACACTGAGATTGCCAGATAATAACTAGTTTTGTCTGGTTGCAATTGAACTGATCTTTACTGAATTCAAATTTCATTCTTTGGTGGAGGAAATTTAATTCATAGTTCAAGTGCAGGGAAAAGGAGCATAATTTCCTGCTGTAAAAATTTCCAGACTCCCTCGTGCAAGCAGAACAAGTATGGGTGTAACACGATGGTAACGTGGAAGCCAGTTTTACAGTACTTTGACTGCATTCCTCATGTGCTCCTGTTCTCTGTAAAGATTTGTCCCTACATCTCTGTTAAGCAGCAATTGTTCAAAAACCAGGCAAGCAGTGTGCTTAAGAACTGCAGCATTCATTAAGCTGACTAGTTAAGAAGCTATGCCCCACAGAATGGTGCTACACACGTTCTCAGATTCCTATGTTGTTACTTGTATGGACAGCACCTGTAATCATTCACATGAGGCTAGAATGACACATCACTGTGATATTTGGTTTCTAAAAAAATAAGCAGTTTAGAGTCCTTATTTTTTGGTATGCAGTCTAATGCTGTGTTAATTTTTTTACATCTGGATTCTACTTCCATAATGCCACAAGGTGGCCTCCCCATAATACAGCGTTATCATCACATCCTTTACAGAAGGCCATATGAAAGCACTTTTGTGCTTTACTGCAGTATTGGTGATAGACTATGACAAAACAACATTCCTTTATTTGTATGTCAAGCTCAAGTAGTTCACATGCTGTGTAGAATTGGTTCCCATGAGACAGGAGGTCAGAGAAACACAAAGCAGCTGCAAGCACATGATGTTCTACCACAGAGGAGCCTGTTCAGAAACCAAGCAACACGCTCACAGAGCAGGTCCACAAGTTGTCTGCCCTGCAGAGAGTCCGGGAAATCCTGAATCTGACATGCAAAGGGATGCTCTAATTCAGAGAGCCTTAAGCAGTTGCTTAAATTATGCTACAGTTGCTTCTGTGCTATGAGAACCTGACAGGAAATAAAGGCCAAAAGCAGCAGAGATCCTCCTTCTGGCTGGAAGTTTTAACCATTTCTGGCCTATCTGGCTGGTTTTCAAGGGGGTGAATGACTAGAGGCCAAAGATTGATTTGTATAATTTCAAAGCCCATCTTTCCCTATTTATTTATTTATTTATTTATTTTTTTTTTTTTTTT